>CM054114.1:172308058-172819257 GCA_028673005.1 Tanypteryx hageni
CTCCCTCTGGCTCTCTATCCCTCGCTCTATATCTTTCTACTGTCCTCGCTCTCGAGCCATTATTAAGCGAACACAGCGCGCAATTTATTTTTATTTTTAATGTGGCTCCCTACCTCCGCCTCTAATGGAAGGCTATCCCATTCATGTAGCTAAGCGGCAAACGCCCTATCGCTGGAGAACGGGGAGACGCGTGGGGTATCTTTGTATCCACGTTTTGTTTCGAATGAGATCATCTTCCTTTTAGGCCCGTCGTTTTCTCTTGACGACCGTTGAAAGATATTTTCGTGGCTCCAATTCGCGGTTTCTCTCGATTTTTAACGCTTTCGGTAATATTCGATCGCGCGTGAATCGCTCTAATTCATGGTAATGGTTGTCAAGCGAGCACTTCGTGATCTACTTTGATATTCGGCGGTTAATGAACGTGTAGATCAATTTAAATCTGCCGTGACATAAATGCAGTATGTCCTCGTTATGCGTGATTTCGATTTACGTGGATTTTCTTATTCGAAATCGACAAAATAGGGAACATAAATCGATTTACGTGAGCGGGAATTGCTTTAAGGCGATTTTGTACGAGGAATTTTGTGTGGGAAAAATAGGATTCGATTACGCGATTTCTATATAAATGGTATTCCGGAACGCATCTATCGCGTATTGTGAAAATTACTGTTTTTTCAATAAATCCAGTGTGATCTAACGCTTTTGTAAATCTTTTTTTTAGGCCACCTGAAAGAAGCCAAATGCATCATTTTGTTTTTCTCGAAAATTTCCTATAGATTTTTACAATCATCTTGAAACCTCGACCGTTGTGGGTGTGTGTTTTCTGCAAGTAAGTATTCTCACTGGAAACTTGTTGTCTTTCTCCCACACCTAGAGCTCATATCCCGCTTTATGTATCAAGAAAACATTTTTTTCATCGTTTCCACGGTGGTCATTGGAAAACGTAGCAAATATTTGTACCGTACTCTCCGTTTGCCGAGGCGTCGTATCACCTCGCCTCGACCTGTCTTTATAGAACACTTTTTCGAACTTAGTTTTCAGTCGCTTCGCCGAACACGGCAATTCTTCCTTCCGGTGTTGGATGTTCCTCGACCGCAGATCGCTTCGCGAATTTCGGTTTTCGCATCGGCCGCCGGGACATAAACCTCTAGTCCGAGTTCTCTTTTTCATCTCCTCAATTCGCGTGTTTTTCCATCTTCTTCCCGTGCCTCAGAGCGAGAGGTGTCTATTCCCGTCCCGAGTGACGCATTCGGGTAACTCCGCCGCGGTTCGTTGCTCATTTTTTGCGAACCCACTTATCGCCATTCTCCCGACACCTTCCCCGACGGAGAGACTCGAACCTCGTCTATTTTTCGAAAAAAGTTATTTTTTCCCTCCGACCACCTCGATAATTTTGTTGACGCAGTCCGAGGTTCTATTTACCAGAAGCGAGAGGGACTGGCGCAACTTTTACCCTCGGCTCGGCACGGTCGCAAGTAATTATCCGATTGGGAATGAAAAAATCGTGTTTTATTTCCCGAACGAGCTGCGGCGGAGATTTGCAAGGACGGGGTGGCCGTGGAAACTAATTTGACCCTGAGATCCATCTGTGAAATAACGATAACAAAAAGGGTTCGACGCGTTGCGTCCATCATTTGTTCGTGTCGCTCCACGATGAAAATACGCTCGTTTATCGTATATCAATTCGGACTTTCATTCATTGTCTTTGTTCCGTAATAGCTGCGCTGTTGCTGTTTCCGATTTTTAGAAGCAGCGTAAAACGCTGCCACTTGTAACTTTTCTTTTTTTTGTTCTAGAAATATTTTTTTTGCGGAAAATAATTTTGTAGCTTGAAAGTTCGTTGTATTAACAAAATTGTGATTTTCTCTCAGCTACTAGCTACTGCGTTGTAAGTAAATATTTTATTATTTCATGCACGAAAAAGTATTGCCTACAAAGTTTTAAACGTATTTCATAAAAATATCCGCCTAGGGAATATTAAAACAATTAATTTAGCAATAAAATTTATAGGCATTGATGCTGTGGTTCTAATCTATTATACGCAATGAGGGTGTTTATTTGAATTTTCGATGAAATAATTTGTTATTTCCAGAGAAGGATTAACTATCCGAAATAGAGTTTTGCTGGAGGATTAATATGAATTCAGCGAATGTTTACCATTGAGCATTTCTCGTGTTGTTCCGCATGAAAATCAATGAAAACTGAATACACTCTTTACGAATCTAGTTGATCTAGCAATACAAATATTTTCCTGGCACAAGTTTTATAAACCTCATTTATTTCGACGCTATATCTTCTCTATCAAAACTCTAAAATCGAAACTTGCTGCTTGCTTCTTTTTTTAAATTATATTGGCCAAAGTTCTATCGCCTCGTAAAGCGATGTGAGATCTGGCGAAAAAATATTATCTGCGTGATGAAATCCCTTTTTGCGACAGCAAAAAACCAACAATGAATTTTACGTTAGGCCTCACGACGTTATTGTTTCCTTGGTTACTTCCCATTTTCCTTTGATTATCGCCCATTATGTCCGATCGAGCTTGTTCGGTAATTTTTTTGCTTCGATTTCTGTAAACGGTCGTAATTGTTTCTCGCATTCGCAATCATCCATGTCCCACCTCTCCCGCACTCGCCACCTGCGAATCATGTCGCAATGTATCCGCCGTGTACTTCCTGGCCGCTGTTGTTGACAACTCTTCCAGCGAGGGAAAGTGTCCGCTGACCGTGAAAAACTCCCGCGAATCGTTCTCTTCTTCACATTCGATCGTGTCTCTGGGCAGCTATGCTTCCCCCTGTCATCGTGGCGTCGGGCAGTCGCGGTTCGTTTTGGGATTTAGATAAAACACCTCGAGGTACGTGTCTTCTCGGTACTATTTACGGCCCGTACCTGAAATTTTATTGCTCTCTTCAAGTGCGACGTTTTTTCCCCTTAAGATCTCTTGCCGTGTCGAGGATTAGGAATGTGCATTCTCGAGGGACGTATTTTTGGTTCTATTTACGCGGATCGGTCGTCATCGCGTAAATTTTTAGCGCGGATGTATGTACTTCGCGAAGTTTTCTTCGATTGGCCGGAGATGCTGTTTTTTTAGTATTATTGTACTTAGCTAGACCTCGTTTTTTCGTCCACAAATATTCTGGTCTCCCAGTCGAACATTTTTCCCGCAAATAAAATCGAAGTGACTCCGCTTCAGATGTTCCGTTTCGTCGAAATGTATTCTTACCTCCTCGTTCCGCTATATTGGGAAGCTTTTTCCGTATCTTGCTGCTGCTGTGGAGCTGTATTTGTGAATGAGTTGACTCATACGCCCTCTGGAAAAATAAAAGGTCATGCGAAAAGTGATACTACCTGGATTGCGATACTTTATCCTAGTAAACGTCGAATTAAATTTGCCGTCCATTGAATAAGTATTGCTCACATTGGAATAGGTCAGGGGTTCCCAACCTGGTGCTCGCGAGCACCGTTGTGTTCTTTGGCAGCTTGATTGCGCTCTCCGGCAACTTGATTGTGCTCTTCGGCAGACTGGTTGCGCACTTCTGCGATGCTTAAGTCGCGTTTCCTATATGATCATTATTTTTTTCGCAAAAGTATAGTGGTGCTCGCTTTATATTTTAGGATATAGCCTGGTGCTCCCTTGATATATCGGGATACAAACTGGTGCTCGCCACATGGGAAAGGTTGGGAAATCCTGGAATAGGTGATTCGCGAACAACGAGTGGCCTTTTGAATATTCTTGTTCGCCTCCTGACTCGTTATTTTCTCGCTAATGAGATGGTTCTAAGACCTGGAAATGTTTTATAGTTGACGGGGTCGACAATCTAGTGCGTCGTAAACAACGCTAATGTGACGCCTCTTTTATTTTTAACGCAGTTGCAGCGAGCGTTGATTGCCCGGAGGGATAGGTCGGAAGGAATGCATTCTCCGGTTCCCGTATTCGATTGCAGCCTTGGGAGCTGTAATCGTTTTCAGCATAGCGCGGATATTGTCGCCTTCTTCTCCTTGCTTTCCGTTTCTGATTTCGGTGTTTATGACGTCATTGTTGCCTTGAGGAGGTGTCCTTTGCTCGAGGAATTCGATGGGAACGGTTCCTGCTTTCTTCGTCCTCTCCGCTTGTCTTTAAAGATCGGCGGAAAGGCTAATTTTATTTCCTTTCGCAGAACGTGTGCAGTTTTTGTTTTGTGAGAGCTGGAAAATTTTCTGATTATCGACAACTATAACTTCAGAGCGGCATTTTTATTCTTTTGAAATCACCTTCTCTGGATATGTAAGAGGAAAAAATGAGCTGTTGCTCCATATGGCGTTGTTTGGTCACCTTGTTTTTTCCTTCCTATCTTAGTCGGCGTCGGTTTCCTTCTGCAAAACACTTCAGAGAAATGTGTAATCACACTCAAACCCCGATTTAGCGCCACCATTTGTCCATCACTGGCATTGGCGCTAAAGCGGGGGTGACGGTAAATCGAGGTATATGCTTGCTCTGTGTGATCATAAGGTGGAGGTTCTGTTCACAGCGATCAATGGGCGGTATGCGAGAATGACGCTATATAGGGAGGCGCTAAATGGGGGGTCTGACTGTATGTCTTTATTTATGGACCAATTTTTCATCAAATGTTGATCGAATTTCCGTAAAATTGTCACTGTTAGACTATTAATTTATTCTTTTAACTCAAACGTAAGCAAAAGCATTTCCCGTTTTTTTAATTAAAAAAACAGATGTGTCCAGCACATTACTTTCTCCATACAGGTTGATGAATATGAGAAGTCAAATCTGCGACCTTAAGAATAATTATCGGCGATCACCCATGTCAATAATTTTTGGACACTTATAACACTTTCCAGAGTGAAAGACGCCTTGAATCAATCTTCACATTGAAAGGACAATCAGTGTTCAAAATTGTTATCGGTTGCTATCGATGCGCGATTAAAATTACCGTTGGCGGCGCTGGTATCGTTGTCGATATTTTGGTCAAATGTAATAAGGTGTTGAATTATTAATTAAAATCTTAAATATAAAGTTCTGTGCTGATATATTATTTTTTGAGTTAGAATGCGCACAAAATTCCTATCTCACTCACACACACAAACACAGATATCATGGGGAAATGGTCAAAAGGTACTCAGGGGACCTTAAAACGCGCATTTCCTTTGAAATCTCAGATTCGATTTTTTTCACTTCCTCCTATAATTGTGTGTGGAGAAAGTAAAAAAACTAGTCCTCTTATCAGCAGTGCCGTGTCACGAATCGAGAGTACTTCTCCGGTGCTGCTCTACTTAAATCACGGCCGCCGCTCGTAACAATATCTGTGCATACGTGCGATGAGTTTTTCACGTCACCGCCGCACACTCATATTTCACTTAACCGTTAACCAGGTAGAAATGCGGGACTGCGTCGTCATATAGGCGAGTTGCGAAACAAATATCGGCCATCGATCCGTTTTGAAACACCGTTACTCTTCTAGCTGTCACCTCACTTAACTCTTTCTCTCTCTCTCTTTGCCCTCTCACCCCTTGAGAGAGAGAGAGAGAGAGAAAGGAGATTCTGTATCGCGCGACCATAAATACGACCGCGCGTGTGAATATGCCGTTTCCCCGTCTGTTTTTACGATTCGTTCGAATTCATCCTCGCCTTGTCAACGGGAAGAAAAAGGAAGCGAGCAAAGCTTCTCGAATAGTTTCCTTAGCCCAAATGATAAGGCACGTCCCTCACTCCTGTCCCTCGTTTCTCTCTCTCTCTTTTGGGGTCGTCGTCACCTTGACACCCGCAAATCCCCTGACAATAAAGGAACTCTCGCCGTGTTTGGTTGGCCGTCACACGTTCATTTTTAGGCGTTCTTTACCAGCGAAGTTGGTAGTAGCGGAACGCCTTATGGGCACGTTTGGTCCGTCCGTCCGTCCGTCTGTCGTAACTTTCATCTCCTAAACCGCTGAACAGATTTTAATTTAATTAGGTATGAGTAATCTTTATTAAAATGTATCGCCCAATTGTGATTTTTGACAGAATCCGTCAATTAGAACTTCCGCTTTACATAATTACTTTAATAAACTTATACTCGTATCTCGTTAAGTGGAATCCATCAAGCAACAATGAAATTCCAAACTTTTCTCTCCCTAGCTCTTATATGATCTGTAAGGTACAAATCTAAAAAAATATTCTGATAGAGAACAACGTTTACTACAAGAAGGTCCGCGAGGCCATATACTTACGAATTATAGCTACGGAGATAGAAATTCTAGAAAATCCCGCAAAAAACTTCGCATATTTTGTTTACATCTAGTTTTAAAAATGTATTCGGATAGAGGACATTTACTACAAGATAGTTCCCGTGATCATATAATTACAAGTTATGGCTTCGGAGATAAAAATTCGAGAAATTTACCAGCAAAACATCGCATATTTTATTTACATCGATCGCTAAGACGGTTCTCTCAGCCAGCAACAATTAAAAATCCGTATATTTCTCTCCCATTCTCTTATATGATCTGTGAGGTATAGATTAAAAACTATATTTGGATAGAGAGCAACATTTACTACAGGACCATATAATTACGACTTATAGTTTCGGAGATAAAAATTCGAGAATCGCCCAATCTTTGACTTCCTTTTTATAGAAACGACGGCAATTCTTTTACGCGAAGACGCAGGGTTATGCAACTTACGCCTTCGAAACAAAAATCGTGAGTGATAATTGAAGTGGAGACTACGGTGTTAAAGCTGTTTGTAGAAATTGAACTCCAACCGTAAATATTTACGGTTAAATTCTTGAAATCATATTAGGACATGAAACTGATCGTCTGTTTTTTTTCCACCCTCCTTTTCAATCTCGTCCTTCGTCACCTTCACTTCTTCTTTTCATTCTCTCTTCTCCTATATTCGCCTCTTCCTTTAGCTGGTTGGTTGACTGTTGGCCGCTCCTTTTCCACACCCTCAGCCATTTCAGCCCATTGATCCCTTGACCCCTGCAGCTACTCTCTCGCTCTCTCATTCTCTATCCCTCTCTTTCTCTATCCCTCTCTTTCTCTATCCCTCTCTTTCTCTATCCCTCTCTTTCTCTATCCCTCTCTTTCTCTATCCCTCTCTTTCTCTCTCCCTTATTCTCGAGAGCTTTTCTTTTTGCTCCGAGCTCTCATTGTTGCCTTATCTTCCTCAGAGTTCCCTTGGCTGTGGAAGGCATCATCTCCTCCTCAACACTTTTGGTATTCTTGGTCGTGCCACGCGTGAGACATGTCTTCTGTAGCGATGCGTACGTTTAAAAGCACTAATTAATTTATTCCGCTCCCTTCTACCGACTGTGTGCGCGCGCGGTTTATTAAAGCTTTTCCCGAGAAAAGGCGCATTATGCATGCGTCAAGGGTATTCATTGACGTCAACCGCGCGTTCCTTGTTGAAATTACTTATAAAATCCAATGTAACTGATATTTTATTATAAACTAGCATCTCCAAGTGTCCGCTGTACCATTGCGTTTTGCATCTGCTAAGAGAGTGCGTTCCATCGAGTTTTTTATTATCGTATTAATCTCCAAATTATGCAAGTTTCTCTACGGACCTTGTGTGAGTATAACCAGTAGTTCTGTCGTTTTCCATTGCTACTTTTCATCGACATAATTTGTCATTGATGAGAGCGAGACTGTTTGATATTTTTTAATTAATTTACGACTTCTTCAGTTTTTTTCCTGGCTTTTATGTGTTTATACATGCATGTGCTATGCCATTGTCTATCTTCCCGATGTAGACGCTTATTCAAAAAAGTTGTTTATGTATTCGTCCGTCCGTCTGTTCGGACAATATCCATGGAATCCTGCTTCTTGGAAAAGCAAAATTTTTATAATGTGGCGGTCTATATAAGGTCCAGACGTGACGCAAATTTGGTGGATCTATTATCAGCATTTATGCCCTGTCGTAGATCCGCCCATGCTGCCTCATTGTTTAATATTTTATACATATTACAAAGCCTGGACATTTTCCTCCGACTTTGCAATGATTCCCATCCTAGTGTGTTCAAAATGTCAGCCACAGTCTCTCTACTCTTATGTATACTCAGTGCGTATCGTGCGGCTTTCCTTTGGACCTTGTCTTATTTCTTAATAAGACCGACTTCATTTTGATTCTATACCGAAGATGCATATTCCAAGATAGGCCGTATTAACAACATCAAGACAATATAGTTATTACATTCACTGCATAACGGTGAAAAATGTCGCATTATTATCCAACAAATGTTTCGGAATGCATATGGGCGCTTTCGATGGGACTATTTTGTTAATATCATCTTGGGAAATAGGCCGTGTTGATACTTCCTCGACGGAGCAAACCAATATATACATTGAAAAAATTACATTTTTATGCGCCTATTTTTTCTTTGCGGCTATTTCGCGATGTAGTTGACGCTGCGGGTCTGCGTTATGTGCGGTGAGATGGTGATCGACGAATTGTAAACAATGTGCATCAGCGATTTTGACCGTTGACCTTTTGGTTGGAGATAAATCGTAGATGTATCGTTGAAGTTAATTGCTTTAGTAATATAAACCGAGAAACAATTGCTCTGGTAAACAGCTAGCATTTAATGATAATTGTGTCGGTGTTTCTGTGCGATAATCCACCGTAGCGCGCTTTAAGCTCGTGTTGACTCAACGTTAGTAATTTAATCGATGTCGATGCGGGTTTATCCAACTCTCTCTCGGCCCTCACTTTCTACGCCCAGTCCGATGCTCCCTTGTTTTTGTGCATCTCTTAGTTCTCCCCCCATTCCTCCGATTGTTTCTTTCGTTTCCTCCCTTCAATTGTTAGCCGTTCGAAGGACTTTGTTTGTTTCCGTCGCCGCTGCGCTGGGACCCACCCGTCGACGAAAGGAAAACAAAAGTGAAACGCCCTTCTCCCGAAAAATCCCTGATGGCGCTCAGAGGACTTTGATTCCGACGATTCGTGGATGTCCTCTGTAATTCATCGCGCTAACGGAGCAGAATTTTGTCCCTCAGTTGAGTGTCCTTTCAAAATAAATTGTGGTTTTTTTGGTCCCTTTAAATCCCAAGTCACCATTTTTTAAGTTTAAATAATTTTAATTACCTAATGGTAATTGTGTTGAGATCAGAGGAACCATTTCGTACTCCAACTAAATATTCTTTTCAGCGCGCTTGACCGAATTAACTCGAGCATAGCCGGCCGCTGTCTCAATCCTCAGCAGCTTTCTTCTCAACTGCGGTCATTGAATTGAGTTCGCATGAAGTAAGACTTCTTACGCCCATAAAACGCATAAATTTGCATTTTCAACTTAAAAATTTCATCATCGTCGTAGGCAGACTGTCCGTGATTATTACTGCTTAAATCTGGTTCTCCTATAAAAATTTAGTATGCGTAATTTAATTCAATTTTACGAGATTTGAGAGAAATTTGTTATGCTTTTGGATGTTCGCCAGAATGCATAAATAACTTCATAGCCTAAACAATAATAATATCTATCCTGCTTCGCAATAGTAGTACTCTCGTGAACTTAGCACTAAACGACTCATTGTTGCGCTCAGCCATTACCATGAAGATACTCCAAAGATCAGGAAGCAAAGGGGAGTTGCCGGTGGTGTATTGGTTAGGACGCTAGCTGCTACTCGCCTACTGCTCCAAAGGGCAGCGGGCACGAATCCTGCGAAAGTAGGATGTTTCCAAGGTCGCCCGGCCCCCTGTTTGTGTGGTTTGACTGCTCAGTCAGCGTTCCGGCCTTCGGAAGGGACGTTAAGTCGTAGGCCCCCTTGGTGCTCTTCGTTAAGAGTAAGCTAATGCCCCCACCGGGTTTTGCACCTCCCTTGTCCTAGTGTGTTCGGTGTGGAAGTAGCTATAATAATCCAAGAGGTTGATTAAATAAAAAACACACTCAGAAAGCAAAGGGGTGAGGGGATGGACTACATTCGTTCCGTTCTGTATCTGTTCCATTTCCATGCCTTTCATCAATCATAATGAAGGGGTTCATCTCTTTCTTCCATTTTGACGGCTACGATCTTTTTTCTCCCCCTCCCACGCCGACTCTTCCTCCTCCCCGCATCCCTTTACCTCCGGCGCAACATGTATCTCTGACGTCCCAGTCGCCCTACGCTTCCAAACGGGTCTTAACGTGGCCTAGTGGACGTACGCGCACCCACCATTGTTCCCTCTCGTTTACTTGTTTCCCCGGACTCTCCGTGTTCTCGCCATAAAGACCCTTGGGGTTTTTAACACGAACCGTAGAGCGCGTGGTGTGGGTATTTCTCCCCGAGTTGCTCCCTTAAAAGCGTCATTCCCTTAAGAGAATGCCCGCCTCCCTCGTCTCTCTCTCTTTCTCTCTGTACCTCCCACTTCACCTCTTTCTGTCCTCCCACTCCGTCTTCCTTCCCACAGTCCTCCGCGTTTCCCACCCTCCCTTCCCCAACCCTCTTTCCTCCTAACCTACCTCCTCCCTTCCACCCTCCTACGCCCTACCCTCTCCCTCAGACATCCACCTCTTTAACCCTTTCCTCCCAGATCTCCCAGCCGACTCGTTCTCGAGGATGACTCATCTTTGGAGCCGTCTCTCTCTCTCTCTCTCTCTCTCTCTCTTTTCCTTCCCATCTCTCTCTCTCCCCTTACTTTCCTTCTCTCAACCAAGCGCAAGGGGAGGAGGGCGAAGTGGCATCATTAGTATTCTCGGCTCGTCTTCAACGTCGGTAACTATTTTCATAATCACAGGAAAAAAATCACACTCTTAACTTCTACGAAAAGGTTTTTATTACGAAACCCTATCGAATTCCCTACAATTGTAGAATCATCGGGTGACACAGTAATTCTACCGGTACAATAGAAAGGAAAGAAGGAAGTGGGAAGGGAGAGAGGGGAGGATTGATGGGACGGAAGGGAAGGCGATTGCTTGGTAGTTTGAGCGTCGGTTAGGAAAACAGTGGGCGAGAGAGGTAGGATAAAATAACCCCGCAAAGTTACACTTTACAAATTAACTCATTTGAATTAAGAGAACAGTGATTTTGAAAAACCAACTCGTTGCAATTTATATATTTATATATTTCTAACTTCTCTAGAGCATCTAATTTCTGGACTTTAGGCTCAAAATGGAAGAACTTTTGAGTTGTAAAACTGCCGCGGATGCCATCCGAAACGTGCTTCCCGAACTGGCAAGTGGGATTTTTCAATTAAAAGCACAGCTTATTTTCATTAATCATCTTCACAAATCTTCTTCCCTTTTGGTCGATATTCACTGCTCCACAATCTTCGCATCAAAGTACATGCAAGCTACTTCTTGAAGACTTGTCTACGAACAAAATCCACTTGGGAAGGCTCATCTTTGTCAAAAGATACCATATTAGTAATAAAGTATTACCTATCTATGATTATTAAATTCCATGTAGTTGAGCCTAAGCTCATAGCTGACAATTTTGTCGTTTTAATTGTATGCATGTCTTCCTGTTTGGTGTTTATTTTGCTCTCCGAGGAGATCGATTTGTTAACGCCGAAATGCAATTGGAGAGAGGAAGGGAGGGAGGAGTAAGAGGGGGAGTATATGTACACGCAAATTCACGCGTGAAACGACCCTATGGCTATAGCGATCATTTTTTTCGAGTATAACTGGCATTTGAGGCCTGTAAGAAGTAGTGATTTCGTGATTACTGTCTGGGTAAATGAGGCAAATCAGCCAAAAATTCGTTTGCTTTAAGTTCTAGTATCAACTTAGCAATCTTTAGAAATACTTGTAGTCTTATTTTTACGTAAATACTACGATGCCACTGAAAATGTTAATTTTCAGTATGCACGAAAACAGCTTTTAAAAGGAAAGGTACAGAAATCGATGACGGCAAAATGCAGTTAAGTAGGCGAAGTTACCGTATCAAGGGAATATACCAAACAAAGAAATATAATATTCGTAAATTCGTACAAAATGTCAGTCAGCGCAATGTGATCAATATCAGTACAGCACTGAACACGGTTCTTCATTCTACATACGGCGCGTTAACCACGACAGGATGATAGTTTGTTAAGCAAACGGAGAATGGCGGTGACGGAATCCGTTTCGGTGGCATGTTTTTATCGCTTTTTTATCTCTCGTCTCTCGCGCTTTCTTATAATAAACGAGATAAATAATTTTGCATCAGGAATATGATTAAAAGACAGCAATAAAAGATGATATAATTAATTAAGAACTGGGAGTGTGAGAAATTGAGGGAAACCTTATTCAAGTTACTTGTGTAGAATTGTAGGATGGATTGTACGTTAAAATATCATTGCATTTCCATCCATATGGGCGGCGATCACCTCCACTGCCCGCCAATGTAAACCCATTCCTCGAAAAATTCCTTGATTCTGCGCTT
The DNA here is from genome assembly GCA_028673005.1 of Tanypteryx hageni. NCBI lineage: Eukaryota > Metazoa > Arthropoda > Insecta > Odonata > Petaluridae > Tanypteryx > Tanypteryx hageni. The sequence goes on from CM054114.1 coordinate 172,320,368, forward strand.
CAGATTAGGTCCGTAAGGCAAGGGGAAAAAAATTCTGGCACGGGTGGAGATTTTCAGAATAAAGGGTCGTCAGCAGTGGCGGATTCAAGAGGGAGGGTCGATTGGGGTGATAGCCCCCTCTTGGGAAGTAACTGGATCCCCCCTGTGTGATATAGCTGCGTGTTTTATGATTATTTATATATAATTTAACTGCATATTAAAAATTGTTAACTTTGCCCTGTTTGCTAAAATATTAATATCCAATTTTCACCGGTACGGCACCGCAACTTGAAGATGTACATTTGGTTGATATAATACGAAAGTTCTTAAATTATGAATGCAGTCACAATATGGAAAACTAAAATCGCATCTTGACATATTCCACTTAAATGAGCATTAAAATTATTTCTGTTGCTATCATCGCTTATTGTCGATGACTAACTTCGACTATAGGTGGACAGATGTAGTAATAGCGGGACGCTATCAGTGATGAAATGCCGCCCTCGTGAAAAATGTCGTGCAGGATGGTTTTTTGAGCTTTACCATTCATCCCCTTCGTTTTGAAGTCATCCTATTCCCTTCGAGGTGTGTCCGTCATGGATCACGAGGTGGAAACACATTGTCGCCGCGGCGGGCGATGGATTAACCGCTCGGATACTCCCACGCAACGCCGTTTATTAACGCTCGGGAAGAATCGCTTGCGTGGAATAAATAAACTAGTCGTCATCTCGACTCGCTGCCTATCCGACGGTTCGCTTAGAGTTACGCGCCGTGTACAAAATCTACCCATTTCCGGTTCGATCCCCGTCTCAGCCGAGTGGGCGGAGTACCACACCGCCCTCGACTCCCTCCGTCTCCCCTCTGCTCTCCTCTGCCCCCCTCCCTTCTTACCCCCTCGCCGCAGCCGCCTGCCCCCTCCCGCCTCCTCCTTAATCACTCCGCCGCTACGGGACCCACGGTTCAAGGGCTACGCTCCGACCTGGCGAAAGGGAAAAAACGATGCGAGTAATTATAAAATAAGTAAATTGAGCGCTGACCTAATTCTAGGAGATTTCACCAAGCAAATACTTCTCTACTTAAAGTTTGTATGCTCTTGTGTGTGTATACAGCAAATCCCTGCTATACGTCGGAGGTGCGGCCCTGAAAACTGCGACGCCTAACGAAATGACGTATAGTGAAACCTATTTTCCCATAGGCATGATAAAAGTGGGGCTACGTTCCTGGCGGACATTTTCTTACACATTTGAATCAATTGCACTCCAAGGAATACATGGCACTACAGTACATAAGTCATGATATGCCAAAAATAAACAAAAAAATGGAATAAATAAAACTAATATGCACATTGAAAACATCCAGGATCAGAGGCTGACGGAGAGGTATCAAACGGCCCGGTAACTTGCGAGGAAAGCCAGCCCAAATCTCCTCCCATCACACTATTAGCGGAGAGTGGATCACATCTTATTGAGAATCAAATAATATAATGGAGAGAAATTTTTTCATGGAAAAGAATAACTCATTGAAAAAGAAAATAATTATACAAGTTTCAGCGGACCGGCCCTTGGACTTACGGGCCCGGCGATTGCACCGAAAAGGTTATATGGCCAGTCCGTCCCTGCACAGGATGATTCTCAAGTTGAAACTACTGGATAACACTAACCACATGCAGACCCATTTTTGGTTCTTCGAAGAAACGACGCATATGCGAAGCAACGCAACTTATAACGAAACATGTTCCTTAACTCATCGACGACGTAATGCGAAACTACGTATAACGAGGCAGCGTATAGCGGGAAATTACTGTATATAGTATGTATGTATATGTGTGTGTGTATATATGTGTGTATATGTGTATATATATATATATGTATATATATATATATGTGTGTGTGTATATGTATATATATATATATATATATATATATATATATATGTATGTATATATATATATATGTGGGTTCCAGGACGTAAAATCCAGCCTTTCGAAGAGGAGATTTTGCTAGCGGGGGATGTTTCATTCTCTTGATTCCTAAGGTGCGTTGGCGAAGGATGAGGGTAGATTTTTTTAGAGCTCGGTTGATGATGAGGAGTGTGGGAGTGGGGATGGGATAGAGGAAAAAGGAACGGACTCGGAACGCCCACATTAGTCACGATGTAGCCGGGAAGTGACGCTGCGAAGAACTTCTTTAATCATATGCCGATCTTACATCGGAATAGGAGTGGGAAGGAAGAGGAGAGAAAGGGGTGGGGCGGGAAGTGAGAGAGATAAAGAGGGGATGGAGAAACGACTCTTTATACAATCGAAAGATCTCTCTCTCTCTCTCAGCCTCTCCTCCCCTTCTCCTCTTCGCTCATTCAAGTTCTTTCGCTTGGCTTTCGTCCATAAAAAATACAAGGATATTTTCCCCACTTGCGATTGGTGCGATTGAGCATCCCGGCTGGGCTTTCAATGTTATCCTTTTGCTAATTTTATTTTCTCCGAGCGAGAGACTTCACGGATGATGTAGAGCGTTTGGATTTTCTCTCGTCTCTCTCTCTCATCTCTCTCTCATCTCTCTCCTCTCTCTCATCTCTCTCTCCTCTCTTTCTCGTCTCTCTCTCCTCTCTTTCTCGTCTCTCCTCTCTTTCTCGTCTCTCTTTCTCGTCTCTCTTGCTCGTCTCTCTCTCTCCTCTCTTTCTCCTCTCTCTTATATCTCGTCTCTCTCTCCTTTCTCTTCTTTCCTCTCTCTTTCCTCTCTCTCCTCTTTCTCCTCCTCTCTCCTTCTCTCTCTCCTCCTCTCTCCTTCTCTCTCTCCTCATCTCTCCTTCTCTCTCTCCTCTCTCTCCTCCTCTCTCTCCTCTCTCTCCTCCCTCTCCTCCTCTCCTCCTCTCCTTTATCTCCTCTCCCTCCTCTCTCTATCTCTCCCTCCTTCTCTCTCTCCCTCCCTCCTCTCTCTTTCTCTCCCTCCTCTCTCTCTCTCTCCCTCCCTCCTCGCTCTCCCTCTCTCCTCTCTCTGACAAGTGGTTAGGTTACTTTTTTTGCACAATAATTTTTTTTATTTTTAGTTTTCCCAACAAATGTCATGATAAATGTATATTTATGTATATGTAGATACATGTTTTTATGATTTTATATGTGTATATGTGTTCATCAAAATCATCTTTGTGTAATTGTATTGTTAAATGACAAGGGGTTAGGTGAAAGAGGAGTCTGACTTAGTCTCAATCTCGCCTCAATAAAAACGTAATTCAATGCTTTCTCTCTCTCTCTATCTCTCGCCCTCGCTTTACTTTTTGGCGTGAGCCTGCTTATTTCGGATGCTTGGCGTCCATGTCTTTGCTCTCATCATTTCTCTCTCTCGCTTCCTTCGGGTGTATCGAAGAGTGCCTGAGGGAATCTTTCCCAATCGGTGGAGTTGTGGTTCTGTAGTGGGATATCCCGCTGGGGATGGAAATTCTCTTCGAGGATGTTCTCTTCGGTCGCGAAAGGATTTATGCCTGCTAGGGGTAATTTTTTTAAATAATTAAAGTGCGCTTAAATTGGCGTGCTTTGTTGGTTTATTCGAGAATCGCAGGCAGAGGCGTAACTGGGAGATACGGCGCCTATGGAAAAATTTTAAGGAAACATCTTGTGTACGTAGAATATGATTTTTGCTACGTTTTCATAAAGAATTGAAGCGTCTTTATTAACAATAAATAAAATATTTTAGTATTAAATTAATATTTATTTATGGAAAATAAAGTTTTGGCTATTTTTGCGGGAATATTTGGCGCCTTTTGCAATCGGCGCCTATGGCAGATGCCACCTTCGCCATATCCTAGTTACGGCACTGATCGCAGTGATGTTATACTTCAAGTCGCTATGTCGTCTTGCGAGCTTCGCTAGCTTCTGCCTTTCACTGCAGTTGCAGTTTTCGGCATGTATGTCTCTTTAGGATAAAAGTTAAACCCACTTGATCGCCGGAGTGCGAAAGGTTTTGATTAGATACGAGCTGTTAAATAAATCACTCATTATTTGATTGCCCCCGCTACCTGGCGGTGGCTTATGGAAGTATGCATGCGTCGAAGATAGGATCGGACGATATCCGTGGGATCTCTTCACGGTCTCGCAAGCTATTCCGTGTCTATGCACCGATTTTGGTTTTTCGGTTCTACCGCTCGATTTCTTATCCCTAGAGAGAGGCTTTGGTTTTTTTTACTTTTATGCACCGTTGCTGAGCAAAACCATAAATCTGTAGCCGTGTGTAGGTTTGTCGAGGGCAGGAGGAGGAAACTTTCCTTTTTTCTCTTTTTTTTGCGCACCACTCACTCCGTCCCTCTTTCCCTCCTCTCTTTCCCTCCTCCAACGCGCCCTCTCTCTCTCTCTCCTTGAATCCTCGCATCTGGCATTTCCGGTGGTAGCAGGAGTATGAGGAGGAGGAAAGGGGTGGGAGGGATTTTACCCCTTTTTTCCGCGAATCGCGTATCCATCTGTTGCTTCGTGTGAGAGAGAGAGTGAGAAGGAGAGAGATTGTGGTGTCGAGGGGAGTGGGCATAGGGAGTGGATTTTTTTTTTCGAAGTGCTAGAGAGAGAGGGAGGAGACGCAGACATACGCCACTCTTTCTGTTTTTGTTTTTCTGCCTCTCTCGATTTGCCACCATCTTTTCCTCTCGACGAAAAAAAGGAATTCTGTCTGGGCGTGTTTTCGAGGCTTTTTATTTTTTCCGTTTTTATCATCCGGGGGAATCCGCAAAATCCTCCGCTCTCAAGTCCTCCGTATGCAGTGGGGAAAAAATGAAAAAAGTTATGAGTGCGTGGTCAGCGCGCGACCAGGATGGAATCCGTGCGCGGCCCTAATCCTGGAGTGGCCCTCATTTCACAACTCCAAAAAAAAACAATAAGTCCAAAGCTGGACTAATGCAGGCTGGTTTCCCAAAGTTGACGTCCCAAATTGATTGCTTACGTATATCGACAGGAAATGTTTCAGTATGCGTTAGTTATTCCAAGGAATTCTCATACCATAAATACCACTTACAGTTCATAGTTTATCAATCATAGAGAAAAATTGGAAAACAAATTAATAGAGCGTAATCAGGTTTAAAATACTAAAAACAAAGTCAAAATCTCTTTCTGACGTATTTTGCATGTATTTTTTTTTAAATAAACGAATTTAATTAATGTTACTGTTTATACGGTAATATGTCTGTATCAACTGTCCATTGAGTAGTCGAGCGGAAAATAAAATACCCCATTTGTTCACTCGTCTATACTCAAGCCGAGTTCGGTAATAATCGTCTCCATGGCAACAATCCGATAAAATGCGATTTAAAACGCAAAAACGCTACGTTTTAATAAAATTAAAGAAAACACTATCGATTATCAAACTTCGGTGATAAGAATTAGAATCTACATTCGTTTCCCCTTAGAACAGTGTAAACATCGCTTCGATATCACAATTTTAAGATATTTTAATGTATTAAAAAAACATCTCTGCACGATGGATTTGAGATTTTCTATGTAAAACAAATAGGGAAAAACGTTCCTGCTATCGAACCCGGGATTTAAATCTTCACCAAATAAAATATAGCCCGGAGGTGGGCCCTGGCAGCACGAGTCTCATACCAAGTTCCATGAAAATCGGTCCATTGGTGCAAAAGTTGTTAGTAGGGGACACACACACAGACAGGACCAATTCATAAGGCTGTTTCCTTTGGAAACCAGCCTAAAAACAGGGAAGGGGGGCGTAGGAGAGGGAGGCTGTTACTTTTTTCTAATCCGCCCTCTTTTGTTTTTATCTCGTAGTCCCGGGTATACCCGCACGTTTTGTAATTCCTCTGAATCTCGTTTTTTTCCTCGTCTCTTTTCGGTTCGGTTTTTGGTGTCGTCCCTCCCCCGTATCGCTCGTCTCCCCCTCTCGTTCTGGCCTCGTCCGTTCCTCTACGGGAGGGACAAACCTGTTTCCTCTTTTAATCTGTTTCTCCAAAACGATTAATGCCGCCCTCGCATTCGGTGGCGTAACTCTGTGAGCCGCGTAATCCACTTAACCTACGGCATAATTCTCCCCTCCGCCGCATCCTCTCCGGCACTGATTCCCGCGCGTGTTTATGCAAGCGGCAATTTTCCTTTGCTCGTCGTGCTCGTTCAGGTTTTCTCGTGCGATATAAAATGGCCGCATTGCTCTCTCATTCCCGTCACGTTCCCTGTCAAGTTTATCACGCTTCATTAGCCCTATAAAAAGACAATCGGTTTTTCCTTCGCTAATTTGCAAGTTGGGTTTGTATTTTTCTGTAGGTTAGAATCCAGCATTGTGTTTGGGAAGTTCCTTCTGGATCTCCTCAAAATGGATATGTCTTGGGTCGGTGGCGGATTTAACGCCTTCTGGGACCCATGTCGCTAAAAATTTAGAGACCCCAGGTGCTGAACAATTGGGGGCCTCTTACGCTAAGCAGTCGGGAACTATGCAATCTAAATGTACAGGTGGCCCATATGTCAGTTTACCGAGAATTAAGAATTAACTTTACAAATTAATTCAATGTCATGCCCATAATACATTATTGATATTACATTCACGTCACATGTTATTTATGACATTTAAAGGAACTGTTCAAATTGTTTTCCGTGTTGTCCAATTCAGATGAGATATCGTTCAGCAACATCACCACATTGGCATTTTCTCGGTAAACCGACATATTGCCACTTTGTATAGCGAAACCATTTTTTCGGGGCTCCTTACGTCAAGGTGCTCCCGGCGGTCGCCGAGTGCGGCCCCCTTAAATCAGCCACTGCCTTGGGTGTGACTAAATGTATGTTTATGAAATTTTCGTCTCCCCATCGGTCAGTCTTCGTGTTCAATTCACTAGAGGATTATTGAGCCAAAGTTGACTTTCAGTCACTGTTGAAACAGGTTTTACCCCTGACGATGCCCACCTTGTGGGCGAAATGCATTGGGTGTTGTAACCCTCTAATTTTTTGGCTAAAGGAGTATTTTACCTTTATTAATCTTAGCCAAAGTTATTGAGCTACTATAAATTATCTTGAGCTCGTATGATGTAAGAAAAAATTCAAGAACGTGCTCTTAAAATTTAAAAACATTGAAACAAAGAAACATCTCAGATATGTCCAGTACAGTCATACCCCGTTTAACGCTGGGGACGCGTTCATGAAAACGAGAGCTCTAACTGAATCAGCGTTATGCGGGGTCGTTTTAGTCTAACACTTATTGAGATGCGTCTCTAAAATCCTAATTTATTACCTATTTTCAAAATATTAGTATAGCCGCTCTTCTTTCTGATACTCTTAAAACTGTACTGTAAATAATTAACCCTTAAATGCGCAATGTAGCAGGCCTGTTACATATTAGAAATCCTTCAATATAATAACTGTCGCAGCTTTTCGTCATTTTCTCACAATGTAACCAATTCCCTTATAATCAGCGCCCACTAGGTGTCCAATTACAAGAGATATGTAAACAAAACCACTCAAAAGAGATATTTGAGAAAAATGAAAGAAACTACAAAAATGACACGAGTTTTTAACCAATAACTAATGAGCTCTTTCCCCTATAATAAAAATTTAAATACGAAATTTAATAATTATCCGGTGATTAGTTCTCGAGTTAAGAATGCCCACTAAAACGCATGTAGAAAGTAATAATTGGCCCAAGAACAAAGAGCGTTATAACGAATCAGCGTTGTACGGGGCAGCGTTAAACGGGGTACTGTACTCATAACAGTTTCGGTGAAATTACAACTGAAGACGGATGCATTGTAGCCGAAATGCGCTTATGTTTTTATTCCTGATACCTGGGATAAGTACTTTTTTCAATTTATTGAATTTTAAGCGCTTATGTTTGAATCATGTTCAGTGTTAAATAGAAGGAAAACCCGTTCGATATTCGAACCAGATTTGATCGGATGCTAGATCCCCGGGGTAAGCTCCGTTCGAAGCAGCACGTTCGAATCTCCGTGATTTTCATTCTGAAAGTTAATTATGAAAGTGAAGCGAAGCGAGCGTGAAAACTTATGAATATTCAATGCGACTTTCTCGCTACAAACAGAGCGTGGAGCGGAGTTTACTTTCCAGGTTGTTTCTTTTTCTCACGAATCCGTATATCAGCCGCAATTTACTTGCTTTTGAAACGGTTTTGGACGGGAAATCCTCTTAAGCTTGAGCTATTAATCAAAACTGAGGATCTGACGGACGGCCAAGTAATTTTCACTTAATTTCTGGTATTCTATTTCATTCGTTCTAACTCGTCGAATCTTTTCGGCGCGCGCTTGCTCTTGCATTGATTGGCGGTGTGGCGCTTCCAAGAAGCTCTGCAATTGTTTTGTCACGCGATTTGTTTGCTTTTCGATATTTACCCGCGAAGTTAAGTAGGCGCCTTTCATCATTTTTATTATCTCGCCCTAATCGGTTTCGAAAAACGCTTCGGTGACGATAGGGGCAGAATAAACATCGATAAATGGAATTGATAGCGAACTTAGGAAGCGGTCGTCCTACCTAAATGGTCTCTCTCTCTCTCTCTCTCTCTTTGAACTCCCCGTGTTTCCATGGCGATGCGATGAATAAAACATCTGCTAAAGCTGTGTGATTCGTCGAATCAGTTGTCCGGGCTGATTTCGCTTGCTCGAATGAAATGCTTTATATTCGGAGGCGGAAGCAAAGGGTTCGTGATTGTCATTGTCATCTCGCTAGTATTGTGTTTCATGTTCCATTAGATGTTTACGATTGCGATGTATGGTGAAATGAGATCAGAATATTTTCCCTAAAAATGCTATCCATCGTCCGGATATTGAATGCTTCTTTGGTTACTATAGAACAAGTACAGACATTTAAAATCTTACTTGGAATGTTTTTTCCAATTGCTATTTCCATGTTTAGATTGATTTAATTTATTTAATCTCATTTCGGTGCGTTTTAGTCTTTTTTCCGTCTATTTCTCCTCAAAAAATATCTCGGACAGTCGCACTTATTTGCCTATGTATGAAAAAAACATCGAGAGAGAAAAATCCCATCAGTCTTCCCTTTTGAATCGATAACCCAAGCAGCCACGGGATAATGAATTCGTCTCAATAGGCCTTAAACAAACAATTCGTTAGTGATAAATTTCGGCTTTATTCCGTTTGTTTTTTTTCCTGTTTGATTCGGCCTCAGAAAAAGGGAGGCATTGTTTGCCCGAGCCTCCGGTATTTTCCGCCTTTGCCTCCTCTCTTTATGTATATCTGGAGATTGAGGCTGGGATGTTTTGTAATCGCCATTGAAGAGTTAGAGATATGGACTCGCCCGTTGACGTGAGTTACAGGAGTTGGAAATTGCAGTCGCGCGTTGACTTGCTCAGTCACGTTTCTCGGAATATTATCTCGGCTGAGCTCAGGTTAGAAGATCGTTTTCCCCAAAAACCTCCGAAAGTATTTAGGTTCGAGTGAATTTCTTAAAATTATTTTTTTCTTCAAGGATACGCGTTAGTTCTCGTCCAATGGAGAATAAGGGCGCGTTGAAAATGCGCGTTTCGTCTCACCCAAATTATCTTGCCATATTAAATCCCTCGTTCGCAGTATCGTAGATCCGAGCAATCTATAGCTGAAGGTTTATTTCTGCTCGGGTGATAATTAAATTTGGGGTTTTATCAGAGGGACAATTTTCATTTGGTCCTTGTTGTTTTCTTTTCAATGGCGTATTCAGAGGAATACGGCGGATGAATATTGTACATATTGCCTTATATGCCTGCAGCCGTATGTTCGTCATCATTCTTGCAAGGACCTATCAAAGGATGGCCCGTGTACATTCCCACATTTTGGATATATTTCCAATCCACTTTCCCGCGACCGTCTTCAGTTTAGAGTTATTAGGACATCCAAATTTACCAAAAGGAAGCGCTTTAGAAATTGTTTCTCCGTTTTTTTAGCGCTTTTTCTTTCTTTTTCTTTTTTGTAGCACGTTGCATAAGTCATTTCTCAGCCTTTTCTATAGAATTCGTTGAGCCTCGGTGACCCATGTCGACCTCAAAAAATTAGATCGTCGTATCATTGTTTTGCCATTTGGTTAGTTATTTTGGTACTTTCATTTTTAATTCCTTCTCTTTTAAGGTTTTTCGCTTCTTGCAAATATCATAAACTTTTATTTCTTTTCTCAGATGTCATGGCTTTGGTCTAAACTTTTTTTCGCAGGTGATTATTGTGATGACTGCTCTTACGAAATGCTCACCCTTTTTTCCCCGACATCACCGCCTCTGGAAATGCCGCAGTCTCGTTCTCTATCCTCAGTCGCATTTATGTATCTAATTCCGTGAAAAGTGAAAACCTATTTCGTTCGCCGTTTGTTTCTCTTTTCTCATGCCACCGCCACGATTGCGAGCGCCCAAGAGTTTTATTGCGCTCTTTTTCTCCTTCGCACTGCAGGCGATTTTTTTTCGCGTTGCGGTTTTCTTCTCGGAAACAAATGACGGCCAATTCTGCGTCTGTCGCACTGACGGACGAGGCGTCCCTCGATCTCCATCCGTTGGTGTCTTCGAGAGAGAGATTTCACACTCCTCGCGGATGTCGCTTCTCTCCCTCTTCACCGATCTCTCTCTTTTTGTTCTCTCTTTTATTCCTTAGAAATTCGCTTCATTTATCCCACTCCTGCTTCCTCTTCCTCTTTTATCTCGCACCTCATTTTTGACCCTCGTCCCGACTCCGTTTGTACACTTGTGAGGGTTCCAGTTCTGAATTTTATTTTATTTCAAAACCCTGTTGTCTCGCGAGCTCAAGCATTCTTTAAAGTCTCCTCTCTCCCATTCTCTCTCTCTCTCTCTCCCATTCTCTCTCTCTCTCTCCCATTCTCTCTCTCTCTCTCTCACCATATCCTCTTTTCCCAATCGTAATTGCTTTCCCAATTTCCCTCTTGTAAGCCGCCCGTTTCCCCGTGATCAACTTTTTCTGCGAATTCGTCATCCGTCGGACTTTTTTTCGATTGCTTCACAACCCGTGGAAGTCTCGTAAGAAGCGAGAGGGGACGCGTGGCGATCACGGCTTCCACGGGAATCACTCTTGACGTCGGGCGCTTTCTTTCGACCCCGCCGAAGGCACCGCGGAGGAAGCCGGATGAGGGCGGCGAGATCAAGTGTTAATTGATTGGGACCTTCTCGGGAAGACATTACGGGGAGAGAGGAAAATGCGTGGGAGGAGATTGGAAACGAGATGGAGGTAGAGTTGGGACAGGTAAGAGCCGAGGATTCGGACAGGGCTGAAGGGGGAGGGTTAGGGAGGTGGTGTCGTGTGCGAATAGATTCGGGACACGAGAGGAAGTGCGATGTACTCGCGTCGACCACGAGTTTTCGCGAGGTTTTCCATCTATGTATCTATCCGGGACTCCCTTTCTAGACGGATGTTGTGGTACGAGATTCGGCCGCCAGGCGGCGCCAGCGACAGAGTGAGAACGTGGCGCTGTTGCTCTGAGCGAGAGGAGAGGAAGAGGAGGGAGATGGAGATGGTAGAGGGAGGGGAGAGAGAGAATGGAGGGGGAGATCTTGTTCGGGAGGATATCCCTCTCTTTCTCTCGAAGAAGTGGAAGGGTTGGGAAGAAGGAAAAAAGTCGGAAATCGAAATATTTATATATATATGTATATCCGACCCCTTTCCATCACTGTACTCTTCACCTGTGGTCCACCCTCCTCTTACTCCTCCTCATCCCCTACCTGTTGCTTCGTCGTCAGAGGTGAGTCACTCATCCTCCCCCGCCTCTCCGGACCACTCTCTCCCTTCTCTCCCTCCCTCACCGACTCTGCCCTCCTACCTCCCGTCTCCCGCACGCCTCAGCCAACCAGCGTCCTTCCCTCCTTCGGTGACGTCACGATCATCCATCCGGAGACACTCCTCTCCCGCTTCACCCTCCCACCGGGTCGGGTTTTATAACCTCTTTTTTTGCGTTATATCCCACACTCCTCTCTCACTCTCTTTTCCCTCCTGTCTCCTTCCCTCCACTCTCCTCCCTCCCTCCACTCTCCTCCCTCCCTCCACTCTCCTCCCTCCCTCCACTCTCCTCCCTCCCTCCACTCTCCTCTCTCCCTCCACTCTCCTCTCTCCCTCCCCTCTCCTCTCTCCCTCCCCTCTCCTCCCTCCCTCCACTCTCCTCCCTCCCTCCACTCTCCTCCCTCCCTCCACTCTCCTCTCTCCCTCCACTCTCCTCTCTCCCTCCACTCTCCTCTCTCCCTCCCCTCTCCTCCCTCCCTCCACTCTCCTCCCTCCCTCCCTCTCTCCACTCTCCTCCCTCCCTCTCTCCACTCTCCTCCCTCCCTATCGTCTCCTTAATCCTTGATCCTCTTTTTCCATCGCCATCCCAGGTGTTTTCGTTCGTAAGCCGTTTCAACTGCGCCTCCGACGACCGAATTGCCGTTTTTATCCCTTTTTATCTCCCTCTCTACCTCTTTGTCTTTCATGTCGCCCGCTGCTTCATTTTGTTAAAAAAAATGTTTATTATATTTTTGACTTTTGTTTTCCTCGCCGAGATGCGTCGCCGTGGTTTTGTTTTATGAACGTGACAAGATAATTTCGCGTTCCTCTCTTTTGTTTTGCTTTCCTTGATTGTCAGTATCGAAATTCCTGAAGGCGATGGAGGACGATGTGATTTTTTGGGCTTTAATCACTGGGCTTTTGGATGAAGAAGTGTCTTTTTGAATGGTCTTCGTGGAATATTTCTCCGCCTCAATTAGTTTATCTCGCGTCGTTATTTGGCAGGAGATAGTGTTATCTACCGTTTTACGATGTTCTGACGTTCGCGCTTTCATCTATTCTGTTTTTGATAGTCTAATACTTCATTTAATGGCTTTAAGTTTCTTGATAAGCTCCGGTGCTTTTACTATAATTCTTTCATTGGAAGTAGAATAAAGTTTATGATTGAATAAATTCGTTTCATAATGTATTAAAAATGAATTAGTGTTACATTTCACTCGGCCGTTTCCCGTAAAGCATTCTGTTAACTTTTTTCCTTTATAACTTGATGTTATTGCGGTAGATTTGACCAATTTCATATCTTTATCTGGGTTAATATCGAAATGGCATTGGTCACAGTTGTGTTGAGCTAAACGTTAACGTTCTACTGTTTTGGAATACTGCATTTCCGATCCTCTTTCTGCCCTTCTAGCCGGTCCTTTCTTGAACCGACGAACCTTCACTCGATTGTTGGTCTTTCCCGAATTATTCATTTCATCTTTCCTCAAAATGTTGGTATCTTTTCGTTTTCATGGCAGCGAGACTCACTAACAGCTAATCTAATCAATCAACTGGTGTCCCATTCACTCTTCTGCCGCGTCATCCTCTCGCTGTCCGCCGATATAGCTTCGCTCTTCTCTCGGCTACCGATTCTCCTGTTCTGCTTCAGTCGGAGATGGCGCTCTTTGCTTCTGGTCTTCGTTTGCCATACGTTCGAAGAACAGTCCAGCGAGCGAGACATCAACTCCGTCCTTACCTCGTGTCCCTGCTAGTCACCACCGTGACTGATGTTCGCCAAATGAGGGGAATGCACGGGTGTTCGTTTACAATCCAACCCGCGCTGCTTGCGTCCTTTCTACATCCTCGCGTTGTGTATTGGTCGCAGTTTTTGAACTACAGATTACGCTTGATGGTTCCTCCCCCAAGTCGTCACCGCTCAGTAGTCAGATTATCTAGGCTAGAAGAGGCAGTCAAGAGACATCGTGTGCCGAAGTTGTACATTTCCGCAAAGTCGTCCGCTTTTATCCGGAACGAACCTGTTTTAATTTTCGCGGTTCCTCCGCATGGCGTTTACTCGAAACCGACTTGTAGTAAGAGGGGCTTTTGTGTTGAAAGTCATTCTGTAAAGAGGCGAATGTGTAAGCAATAATGCCTCAAAACTCAGGTCAATTGAAAGGCATAAAGAATATGCATTTTCACTTTTTTTTTGTTGCGAATGATGAGTCGACGGACGCTATAATCAAAGTTGCCTTTTTTAGTCACTCTTCACTCATTTCTCATCCTTCTCTAACTCTGAATATCTTGGCGATATAGCAAAAAGCATTAGCAATAACACTGGCATTAGCGGTTTCAATATAGTTACGGTTATTATGACGATGGATCAAATTTACATCAACCCGTGTCTTATGCAACCAAATATACTTCGCCTAGGTGTTACGCCTTATTGTAGTGCAGTCGTTTCCTACGAATATTTATTATACTAAGAAAATGTCGCCTGCTGATACCTTTATAAAAGGGTTCCTGGTGACAAACACGGATCCGACTACAATGGAAGCATTCCATAAAATTTTAATTTTATTTCGTTTTCGCATTGTTTGTCTTGAATTTCGTGCAGATTTCACTCTCTACCTTCATCATTATAAAGTTTACACATTTCCAATCAAGGGCTACGGTGCTGGCTAACATTTATCTCAATTACGCTGCGTCATTCCATGGCGCGATGAAAGCTTTGGTCTCTTGCTGGTGTTTATTTTGCGCTATTCCTCGTGCGTTACATTGTCTCCTCTGCGGTCGGACTCTTGCGCCCTCCCCTTCTCCCTCCCTCCCTTCACCCTCAACCTTTTTTTTTCGCCGTAGCTTATTTGCATATATTTTCGCGATGCAAAATAGCAGCGCGAAAAAATTCCTCCCCCTCATTTTCCTCCTCTCCCCCACCTCCACTCGCGGCGTCATTTGCCCGCTATGCGACCGCTCGTGATCCCTGGAAGTAAATAAGATTGCATTTTAAAGGACACGCTCCGTAATTACGGAGTCATTATGCCGATGGAAGTTCCCACCGCCCCCCTTCCCTCCGCCTCCCTCTTCCCTCCGCCTCCCTCTTCCCTCCGCCTCCCTCTTCCCTCCCCCCCTTCTTCCCTCCCCCCTTCTTCCCTCCCCCCCTTCTTCCCTCTCCCCCTCCTTCCCTCTCCCCCCTCCCCTCTCCTCCTCCTTCCCCTCTCCTCCTCCTTCCCCTCTCCTCCTCCTTCCCCTCTCCTCCTCCTTCCCTCTCCCCCTCCTTCCCTCTCCCCCTCCTTCCCTCTCCCCCCTCCTTCCCTCTCCCCCCTCCATCCCTCTCCCCCCTCCATCCCTCTCCCCCCTCCATCCCTCTCCCCCCTCCGTCCCTCTTCCCCCTCCGTCCCTCTTCCCCCTCCTTCCCTCTTCCACCTTTCCCTCGGCCTCATCCATCCCCTCCGCCCCCTCCTTACCCTCCGTCCCCTCCTCTCCTATATCGAGAAGGAAACAAGTGTAGGGGAAGGAGAGCAGTTTCTTTCTCTATCTCTCTCTCCATTTCCATCGGCGTTCCGCTCTAGATTCCTCCCTTTTCCATCAAATATCCACTTCTCACGCGAACTCCCCGCGGAATGACGCATGGGATACCCGAACGAATTGTATTATTGTCCCCCTTTTTTCCTTGACATGTCTCTCTCTCTCTCCCCCTCTATCTCATGTCAGATGATGATTCAGCGGTCCGCCATGCAAATTAGAGGTCTATCATTTGTCGATAATGGAAGCCGGGGGCGCGCCCGTCCGTGGCGTTTTTGCGTCGCTGGGTTTTCGGCACTCTTAACTTGTAAACACATTGGTTGGGCGTCGTTTCTATCTAGTGGCGAGGAGGAACAGAGTGCTCGATTCAAAAGGAGTGATAAGAGGTCGACGCCTCGAATCCCTCATCGTCGTAACGGGCGTAAAAGCGCCATGTTCCGCGGGTGTAATTAAAGGTCCCGACCGCTTCTTTGACCTTAACAGACACGCTTAATGAGGCCGCATCTGGAAAGTAATTATTCTTATGCATGAACACGCGGTATTTATTCGGATCTGGTCGTTTCTCACATATCCATTCGATGGAAAACAACTGTTTTGAGATCATTCCGCGGAATGGTAAATTTAAAAATGAATCAGCGGGCTCAAATCATGGCTTTATCTGAAAACTATATGAAACTCGTTTTGTGACCATAATGCACCTATATCTTATATTTAAAAATTAAAACTCGCATGATTCGGCGGCTATTATTCTTTTGGCGGTATTTTCCGGTAAAAGATTCCAACTTAAGCGTTGTCAGGCAAAGTATTCGAATCTTGAGATCTCGCTTTCGTGACCCGTATTTTGGTTGACTTTCAAGAACAGTTTTCCCTCGAGATACATTGGAGATGCATGCCTAGGAAACTAAGCGTAGGTCGGGATACATTTTCCCATATAACCCTATGCTATAACGTGTAGCGAGTTGGAAAACTTCAACTTAGTCGTTACCTAAATATTGACATAATTGGCGATAGTTTGCTAATATGTTTGCCTTTTTTGTTGATAAAAAGAGTACATACTTTGAACCTGCTCATGAATCTAGATATTAACACGTTGAGCGCCCATGGCTACGTAAGTGGCCATCGGTAACTCTCGCGGGAGGCCCATGGCCACTAAAGTGGCCACGCGCATAAAGTCTGTAATAATTAAAAATATGTTAATATATTACGATATCTAATTTTACTGCAACTTATAATAAAATTTAGATAACAACCATATTTGTTATATTTTGCTAATATGACAATCTTTATGTTAACATTCTTCTAAATACCAATAAAAAAGTATTTCATATAAAAATCACTTTTATTGTATAATCTGACAATAAAATATACGAAATGGTTATATCCACTACACCTTAAATTGGCCCACTTACTTCTAGTGATTACAGTAGGCCCATGGCCACTTAAGTGGCCATGTTGTTTTCCTTAAGATATCCAGTAATAAAAAGTTCATATTTTACTCCATATTGAATTAGGTATAGTTTACGATAAAATAAAGTCATAATATATGTGGACCTCTGAGAAGGATTTAACACTTCTCCGTCACCATATAAGGATACTGTTTAACAAGAATAATTCGCGAAATAATTTAAAGCGCGGTAATTTTCTTTTATCTTGTCACTAGACTTCAGTATTGTGCGCACAATTGATAATGGAAGTTTCAATGCCGCTGCAATTTCCATTACACACCGACCTTTTTCAAAGGGATCCACGACTTCGAGTTTTATTTCAAGGGAAATAGCTTGTCTTCCATTGGATGCAACTACAAGAAAAAGGCTGTAGCTGGACAACAAAGACAATCGCATACAACCATGACCAAGGCGGGACTCGAACCCGCGGCCTTAGCATTGGGAGCCAGACGCGCTAGCCGCCCCTCTGCCGAGGCCGTCAAATTTTTCATTATGAGCTCTAATCTTTCGGGCTGTGATTTACTAGCTCTCCAACAGTTGGTTTACAAATTAATTTCTTCCACCTAATTCTGTTGTTCTTTGTTGTCCGTGTTTACATCTTAGCTTTTTTTCTTCCTCGGTTCTGCCACTTAGTATAGCCCTCATTCAGTTCAAAATGGCTTCTAGCTCTCGTGCGTTGAATATGTCCAGGATGTATTATGTGAATATGTGTTCGGATCGACACAGCCGGAAAATATGCGCTTATGGGTTTTAATTCCAAGGACACAGTCACGCTGGAGGGACTAATCTTTGTTGCTAAAACATTAATGTGAATCATATCATCAAGAGAAACAAGTCACGACAATCAAATATTTAAATTTTCGTATTAGTGAGGGAAGATCGCATATTTAAAATTTTGCGTCCTTAATTCTGTCACGACGTATTAACGAAAAATGTATTTCTTAAATAGAACAGTTTTCAAACACACCAATTTTTATAGATCTAGCATAACAACGTATAAGTAGAAGTGCCAAATATATTCAATAAACTCTTGAAATTTTTTCCCAAAATGTGTCGTTTTTTTCTGCCAAATCCGTGTGTTGTGGTTCCTGCCTTATCATTATATTATCCGTTACCACATGCGTTTTACATGTCTCCGAAGACTCAAAACCTTATTCAATTTAGATAAGCAGATAAAAAGCTCATATATATGGAAACAGCCTAATGTAAAAATTTCCGAGAATTCCTATTCCCGTAATTTTCGCGCGAGTCGTCCTTGGTAACTCGGGTCGTCCCCCTCCCACCGACCTCGGTTCTGTAATTTCGCTCTCGTTGTCGTGTGCGGATTCGTAATTACAGCCTTCCCTCGCGAATCGTGATGCGTAAGCCCGTACCGTCTCCCCCCCCCCCCTTCTCTCTCCCTCGGCGAATTCCGTGACTCCATCCCGAAACGTTTTTCCCGGAAAGTGATCGATCTCGATGGCCGAGGGACCTTTTTGCTTCTCGCACGCTTTCGCCTGCGATTCCTGGAACCTCCGCAGTCCACGGGATTGCGGTGTCTTTCGGCTCCGGTCCTTTTGTCTTCTATCCTCTCTAGTGGCGTCGAAGAGGTTGGTTCCCTGGCCGAGGACAGGCGACACGCGGCGTCGAGGCTAATCGCGCTTCGTCACCCTAAAGAGGTTATTGCTCTTTGCTTGGAAGGAGGCGGCGTATTTCCTCCCTGTCATGTTGTAATAAATCGCGTAAAGGATTATTTTATCTCCCATGTTTTCGTTTCCGATAGCAGTTTATGCACGTGGTGGCCTTCGTGCCCGTGACTTTCCTTATCGCTCCCTGGCAGGGCCGCCAAGAGCTGTCACGGGCTCTGGGGAAGGGTTGGCCTATGCTCTCCTCTAGTAATTAACATTTATGCATACTAATTGTGTATATATACAGCATTTTTTTGCATTTACGTTAAACACTGTGGGTGTTGGCAATACGACAAAAATGATCTCATTAAAATTTGTTTATCACTTATTTTTCTCCTATTTGGCCAATTCATTTATTAATATTTTCACATTTCATATCCTCTTCCGGGTCCCCCAGAGGCCCCAGGGATTTTGCCCCTGTATCCCCACCCTCTCGGCGGCCCTGCTCCCCGGTTTCACCCCGAGTCACTCGTTCCCGGAGCTTATGAGTTCTGTTTTAGACATTGTTCGTTTGTGCTCACGTGTTTGTGTTGTTTCTCGATACGTCCACCTTTAGTGAATATTTCATTTTCACTCTTTTCGTCGTGGCTTCAAGGCAATCAAATCTCGGAAGTGAGAGAATATATCTCGGATATAAGTACCCATATGTAATTGAAAATCACATCTCGTGAAGCCTGTTGGGTATTGTCGCATTTTAATATTTGCGTGTTGTTATTGTGAATCTTCCGAATATCACTATTATTTTTTGTTCAAGTTTCCAACGTTCATGTCGACATGTTTACACTTTTCATTTATGCTCGCCAATTGATTGTAGTAAGGGGCCGAGGAGAATACAAATTACAGTCATTAATGATCATTTGATCCGGGAATTTCCTTAGGACCTCATGAATAGCTCCCAGAAAATGTTTCTAGAATTCACAGTAGTCAGAATGTTAAGATCTGTATACATTCTCAAATACAGCCGCATAAATTTTACTCAGTAAGGAAGGCATAACATAATGTTAGTTTCATAAAATTCAAAATGTAGAAATTCAAGGCAGGGTATAAAATGTATCATTTTATATGGAAATTTCTTGTTATTTAGGTTCAGTGGAGTATCCGAGGGGGAGGGTTTTGGGTTAACTCTCCCTCCCCTTCCCCACGAGCTAGTTTTTTAATTTTACTCTGATTAAGTTTTCGTTCTATGGTTAAACTTCCTCATTTAGTTTAATCACCGAGACAAGATTATTATCCCTGCCATATTGCCGCTGAATCGCTCACCTGGCTCAGTCTGCCATTTTACGATTGCGGGAGTTTCTTTGTTCATTTAATCGATTTCAAGCCGTAAGTTGAACTCGGCGATTAATTTTCGGATTGTGTTTTTCTTCAGCTTTCGATGTTGATTAACGCCGCGAACAGCGAGTTGCCTTTTAAAGACCCCCTCGAATCGCGTCAGGAGATTTGCCGCGAAAGGTCTTTGACCCCCTCCGGTGAGCAGAAAAACAGGGACAAACTCGGGGAGCATTTGCTGCCGAAAATAACTGTTCTCTATAGCATTCGGAGGGCTTTTTTGATTAATCCCTTTCCGTCATTTGCATGCACCTCCGCAGCGCCCGCCTCCGCGCAGACATTAAGCAGCTCGGGCAGGGAATTTTGATGGATCGGACGCTCTTCGTTATTCCCGTGAATTGGCTTTCTCTCTCTCTCTTTCCCCGTCTTGTTTTTTGCGCGTTTCTGATGAGCTAACGGTTTTCCGTTGCGCCAAAAATAAATACCCAGTCATCCGTCGTGGTCCTCATCGAGCGCGCCGCTGGAATCGGACGAATAATCGCGACATAACTCGCTAGACGGTCGCGCTGTTTCTCTTCTGCGCGACGGTCTTGAACTTGCTCGCGCGGAGATGGAGAGGCGGTGACGTCATCATCTCTGGCGGAAGTAAACACTTTGTGCGCGCGGTTCGTAAATGGGAGTGGGATGGGCGCGAAGGGGGAGGGGGAGCTCTGTGCAATCTCATTTCCTCGTGAATCACGAGTGGTTGTGCGGCGAGCGGTGTGTGTGTGTGTGTGTGTGATGGAGTGCGACAGACAGAAAGAGCCGATTTTATTGCCGACGAATTTTTTTAATCCGAGACGTTTTATTATTTTTTTTTAATTCTTTATCTCTAACTCTGGCTGGCGTAATTATTTAATCGTGTCCTTGTCCCTTCCGCGAGAGGGGAGGTCGAGCGATATGGCGGGACAGGTCATAGGCTTGTTCGTGTTGTTGTTATTGTTGTGCCATTCCTTCCGGCGATGTCGCCATGTCGCAGCGATGGGATTGCGTGCCTGATCTCCTCTTTCGGTGTCGCGACACGATCTCGTTTCATCAAGCGGAGATGTGCGCGGGACGGGATTCGTTTGTTCGTCTCAATCGGGACGGTTGGAATCGTCGAGATTGATTTAGTTGTTTAGAGATTTGAATCGCGGCCGGTAATGCAAATGTTAAAAGCATGTTTTATGAGACCAATGGAAGCTTTATCGTTACATCATCATGCAGGAATTACCAGCTCTTAATATGGATGGCATTAATAAATATGGATGGAATAAAGCGATCTGAAGATCCTATGCAAACAGGCATAAGCTTTAATGTTGGGAATAATTTTGAAACGAGAAAAAAAAAGTCTGCTATGACCGGGAATCGAACCCGAGTCTTTCACTTGCCGGGCGGAACTAGTTCCGTCCCAACCAAGAAACGAGAAAATTGATCTGCTACGATAGTTCAATGGTAGAATATCCGCCCGGCAAGTGGAAGACCAGGGTTCGATTCTCGGTCATAGCAGACTTTTATTCTCGTTTCAAAATTATTCCCACCATTAATAAATATTTATGGGTTCATAACGTTTTGTGAATATATATTATTGAAAATTTCCTAATAGATACCATAAATATAGAAAAACATGACATTTTGCTTATGGCAAAGTATATGGTTTTTTTGAGATATTATTTATGTAATACATAACGGTTTTGCCCTTTCACCCATATCAAAGACCAGCGTGATGGCCGAAGGTTATAAAATCATCCCAATTTTTTGTCATCGATTAAAAATAATTGGTCATCGCGTTTATGTTTCATTGACACATATTCCTTGGATACTGAATTGTACTAATTAAGTTCGTGCTAATAGCTATTGATCTGCTGAAATTTTATCGTTGCTTCCATATCTATGATACACGCGTATGTAACTGTCGTTAACATTTCTTATATATATGTACCTATACACCAACCAATCACTTTTAATAGAATTTGTAAGATATTTATATTCCACAACTTCGTGATGGTGATGGGCGCTCTCATACGATAACCCACGGCGATCTCTTCCTTCATTCCTCTTTTTCTCGGATTTTTTGGAATCTCTCTATATTTATTTTGTGGGATGCGCCCTATCAGTAGTATCTCCATCGCCAGTCCGCTATCAAAACATGGATTGGGATTGGATCATCCGAACAGTTGCTCCCTTCACATCTTCCCTTTCCCCTTCTTCCCCACGCTTCCAATGTTGCAGCCGTTGCCGAGACATTTTCACCTGAGCGTTTTGGTGGATCGCTTCCGATGTGCGTCCGATTATTCGGGTGTCGATTGAATGCAGAGGGCGGAGGTCCCCCGCGTGGACGGTGGTGTCGCCTTCTGCGACGTTGTGCTCTTTCAAGGCTTGCATCCTCAGCTGCATGAAGGAGCTTCTCCTTGTTGTTCAAATTAGTCGTTTTATCCAATTTCGTGTAAATAGCTCTCATTGTCGAGTGATCGGTTAACGGATTCGCCTCGCTCTTTGGGATCCCTGTTTGCGATTGTCGGAAAGGATAATGAAAGTTTAATAGGACGGGTTGACAGAAGGAAAGTACAATTATGCTTCTGTTATTGAAAAGAAGGACCAAGACTTCTCCTTTAGCCGCTAAGTAGTCGTCTTCAGTGGTCACCGACCTTCATAAAAGGATTCAATCAACGATCGGTAATATGACACTCATACAGCTCCTTTACATACGAAACGCCCATCTAGTCTACCGTTTGTCGATGTAGGAATAACTCGATTTAAGCCTCAAGGTGAGAATGGAAATTTTTTGAATCGGTTTTTTAGATGAAAATTTTGCTGACTTCAGGGTCTAGAGTTCGAATCCCTTACATTAGGCCTTTGCAACGTATGTTTAGGTTGTACCTGAAGACATTACCTTAGCATTCAGAAAAATCTCTTCTTATAATTTTCTTTCCAGTTCTTTTACTTGGTTTATTGCCACACGTTATAGAACGATAATGGCCAATCACGAGGTGAATAAATTTCGAATAACCTGTCACTTCGTTTCTGAAATTAAAATTACGCGTGGGATCTTACGTCCTGTGAGCCGCGGCTCTTTTGGGATTCCGGCCCGCGTTTCCAAGAGGCGTGGAAAAAGATTGACGTGGAAACCGAAATGATCAATCAGAATGGGAGCCTAGCGGGTCCCTTTACTATCCAAAATCATCGGTTTGGATGCCGAAGTAATTGCCGTTTGGGTGGCAACTGGACGGTCGCCTCGGTCTCTCCTCGCCCGCCCTTTCGAGATAGTCACTCGAGAAAAATTCCAGAAATCCGGATGAGGAAACTGCTTATATTAGCGTTTTGGACTCGAGTCATTCACGCCCTGCGGGTGTTTACAGCATCGGGTCGGAAGTTGGTCGATCGAAGAGGTTGGCAACACTGCCGATGGGGGGGGGGGGGGGGGGGGGTAATGGCTTGCCTGACGGGGTTTCTCCCGTTCGTTTTCCTCCCTCTCTTCCTCGCAATTGCTATCCGCGGAGCAGCGCCCCCGCCGCTCCCTCACCTCTTCCTCTGGACCCATTGTCTTTGGTCCTGTCCACAATGTCTCCTGTTACTCCTTCTTTGGGACAACATCTCTTGTGGGTGGGCGGTTTTGGTTCATTGTGAGGGCGTCAACATTGTTGCCAACTTGATAGGAATCGAGTATTTCACATCTTAATATCACATTTGAATGGGTGTCATGGAAAGAGTTTGTACCCTTCTTTTTGCTCGATACAATAATTTATCTAGTCGTTTATTTTGCCAGTGCATGTCTCACCTGGTGCAATATTTCCCTCTTGCCATTAGATATGTACTTTGAATATTTTCGATTTTATTCATCTTTCGCCATTCAGCCTGAATTAAATATTATTGTTTTGACTCAGAAATTTCGCTTGAAATTTTTACCGAGCTAAAATACTCAAGAAAAACTTTTGCCGGTCTTCGTAGATGGGTGGTTAGCTCCCAGTACTTGGGTCGCGGGTTCGAATCCTGCCGACGTTATGGTCGTATGTGTTTGTCTTTGTTATCGTCGCTGCGCTCGCTGTAGAAGGCCGAAAAGTGCTGTTTATAATGTAATGTAATGCTCCTTCTGCCATAAATATTGTAGAAACCCGATGCATTTCGCCCACTAAGTGGGCATCTTCAGGGGTGACTAGATCGGACAGTGACTAAAAGTCCACTGTGAGAACAGCAAAGGGTTTAGGTGCTAAAATGAAATACGAAATGTTTAGCGTAGATGTTATGTTAATCTGTGAGTTTATATAGGGTTTTGTTGAAATCAATGTCTGTATTCATAATTGTTTACGGTTTTTATAAATATGTAAATTTTCCAAAGCATTTAGTGAGTTGTTTGACGAAATAATTAATTTAATGTCATTCAAGTTGATACCGTGTCCTGTCTCGACTGTGTTTGGCTACGCTCGATTTTTCAAAATGATTATATTTGTAATGTGCTAAATGCTCCTTAAACCGTGTAATTATTTTCCTTTTTGTTTGGCCTATATATTGTTTGTCGCAATGTGAACATTGTATTTTATAAATCCCAGATTTGTGTAACTCTTGTCTTGTATTTCGTACTGCCTAATCAATTTTTTAAGTTTTGTGGATTCGTGTAAACTATTGAATATTTCTTTTGTTTAAAAATCTTATCTAAGCCTTTGTTTAGTTCTGGAAAATTAGGTTGTTTTAGATACTTGTTCTCTTTTTTGTTTTCGATTTTATGCGTGGTAGTGTTGGTCAATGTTTTTTTTAATTTGTGTTTTCGAACTATTTTATTAATTAAATTGCTGCTGTATCAAAGATTTGTGGCTATTTCTTTTATGTGTGTTAGTTCTTTTTCATATCTGTGTTTATTTAGAGGAACGTTGCAAAGTCTGTGTACTAGATGGTGAAAAACAGCTATTTTTGGCTAATCGGATGGAAAGAGTTGTTAGGAATGAAATTTTTGGTGTGTGTAGCTTTTCTAAAAATGTCAAACTCAATTTGGTGTTTATTTTTTATAAATAACAAGTCAAGAAATGGTAGTGTTATTTTATGCTACTTCATGAGTGAATTTTATAGATGGAAATATATTATTGAGTTAATTGATAAAAGCATTTAGTCTTTGTTTGCAAAGATGTCATCTACATATCTGTACCAAATTTCGGGAAAATAACTAAATTTTTCTTTGCATTTATTTTCAAAAGAGGACATGAATAAATTAGCAATGAAGGGTGATAGAGGGTTTCCCATGGAGGCACCTGAATTTGTTTATAAAATTGTTGGTTAAATTGAAATACATTCTGTGACCTACAGAGGTTGGTAAGAAAGACACTCATGAACAATTTTATAAGGAATATTTGGTTTTGTAGCTGATCTTTTAGGATTTGAGAAGTTTCCTCAATTGGTACAGTTGGTAATAGGCTTTTGACATCAAAGGAGACCTTGATCTCTGATTCTTTTAGTGTTAAGTTTTTTAATTTATTAATCAAATCATGAGTTTTTTTTACTGAATGTTCATCTAGAAATGACATTTGTTTGAATTCACTGTTGAGCAATTTGTCCAAGTTGTAAGTTAGGCTGTTTATCCCCGAAGCTATAGGTCTCATGGAGTTATCATCTTTGTGTATCTTGGGGAGACAGTATAATTTAGGTTTGTTTGAATTGGAAATGTTTAACTTGAAACTTAGTTTTTTATCAGTAATTGTGTTTCAGTCTTTGATAGTTTCTTTGGTTTGTTGTAACAAAGTATTTAGAGGATTTTTATTTAATTTAATGTAAGGACCATTGTTTAACATCAATATTGTCAAAATATTGTGTTTTGTCAATGATTACTATTGTGTTTCCTTTTTCTGCTTTTATATAAAAACAATCTTTATTCCTGAGCTGTTTGATAGTGCGTGAATATTTTGTATGATAATTATTGGTTAACTTATTAATATTGTCCTTTAGTTGTGTAGTACATGCTTGTCGAATGTAATTTTTGGAGTTTTCATCAAAAAACTCAATTGATCTTTCAATATTGGTCACTATTTCATCTATGGTTGGTTTCTGGGGGGGGAGAACAAACTTCAAGCCCAGATCCAACAGTGATAAGGATTTAATGGATAAATTTTTTTGGTGAATTCATCTTTGTGGAATATTGTTGTATTGATGTCTTGTTTTGTGTTTTAACATCAGATTTTTTTATAAGAGTATTTAATTCTTTATAAAGGGTTAACGTTTTTCTGTGGAATTTGTGAGTGTTGGTCTCATGCATTTTTTGTTCAAAAATGTTCCAAGTTTCGAAGCCAAAATTGTTTAAATGTTTAGTTATTTTTAAATGTAACTCATAAGTAGATATTTCTAAGGAACTTCTCTTGGAGTAAAGGCTTCTAATTTCTAATTGGATCCATTTATTTATAGCTGTTTGTATCACTTTAACTGTTACGTGATTTTTTGTTTTGAGAAAAATGTTCATGAAATTTGGTGTCACTTTGAGCTCTTTGCATTGTTTCAAAAATGTTAAGTCAGCTGCTCTGTTGTTGTTCCTGGTATGTAAATTACGAAAACGGTTGAGGTCCTTAGTCGGTAATGTAAAAACGGTTTGATCATTATATAATGGCATTTCTGTGTGAGGATGGTTAAAATTGGGGATAAGGCGTGGGACAAAGTGATTAAATTAAAATGACCGAGTCACAGAATGTGTAGAACTTGACACCACAAAAACAGCGGGTCAAAATTGGAAGGGAAACCGCTAAAAGGTGTTAAAAAACAATGTGAAACTGAATTGTGTGTGAAGGACAAACAAGAACGACGACGACGGACAAGAAAGTATCAAACAACACCAACGATGAACGTAACAATTAGCCAATCGATCGCTAGAGCACGATCAAAGTAGTCAACCAAGAAGTGTGGTACGAACGACGAAATGGACTGTCAGACGATCGGCTGACAGGGACCAGTAAGAAGGAGGACTGATAGACAAAACGTCTGACAGAAACCAAAACAAAGGCAAAGTGGACTGACAGACACAGCGTCCGACAGATACCGATTTAAGCAGCAAAAACCCGGAAATGCTTATTTATGAGCTTGGTAACTTAGTTGAAACTTATGGCTAGTTCAATGTTATGTAAACCTCCTTCAGCCATAAAGATTGTGGAAGCCCTGTTTATAAGCTAATTAAAATTACAAAAATAAATTAATCGTTTCTTTGTAAAATACAGCATAGGAATCTTCGTACAAATCTAATTTTTCTTGTAAAAGTACATTTTCCTTTGAAAAATTACAGGGCCTCTTTCCGCAGAGGGGGTTTTAAGTTTTCAAAATCATTTACGCCGCAGTCCTTATTTTGCCAGTTATTTTTTTTCTAAACTCTCGAGAAGGAACAGAATTTAATAAAAAAAAGGATTCAATTTACCTTCAAAAGGTCTTCCGGTAAAAACCGAATCGAGAGGAGAAAAAAACGACGGATCCCAAGTGAGAAAGCTGTAGATTAAGCGCCGGTCCATTCTCGAGCGCCCCTCAAACGGAGCTATCCGATTCTAAGAAGACCCTTAATTATACCATTTTGATCCGGAAGATTTTTTAAAGGTTGTGAGCCCTTATCCGTAAATCTACTTTGTACTCCTTCCTAGTGCGCCGCGGGGCAATATCTTTCTTTCTCTCTCTACCTTCTTTTCTCTGCCCCACTTGCGTCGCCCATTCGTTTCGGCACATTTAAACTCTCGCGTTCCTTTTGTTCGAGGGATCGAGAGGGAACTCGGCTTAATTGCGAATTGCACACCGAGAGATGAGATCGCGGATCCTTCTCCACACCCCCTCTCCACCTTCCCTCCCCTCTCCTCCCCCCTCTCCACCTTCCCTCCCCTCTCCTCCCCCCTCTCCCTCCCCCCCTTCCTTCCCCTCTCTCACCCCGTTCCCTCCGCCATATCCTCCTCCGACCCTTACTGTTGATTATTCCGCCCCAACGCGAATCCACTTACGACCTCTCTCCCCCTCTTTGCCTCTCTAGAATCTGAAGCCCTGGCAGAAAAAGGAAAACTCTAATCTTTAACGCGAATGATTGAATGCCTTTGTCAACTTTTTCTCTTCGAGATGGTAAGGTGGGTTGTGTTGGGAAGGCAGGGTTTGCGTGAGAGGTTTTATCTCCCGAGATTTTTTTTACGAGCCTATTTTGAATAGCGGTACATTAACTCTCTGCGATTGTCGCCGATTTTTCAAAAGCGTTTTCTTTGCGTGGAGAGTTTTTTTTTAATCGCGAGCGTCATTCGTATCTCGGTTTTTTTAAAACTCATTATCTTGTCGCCCACCGCGTGGAAGATCTACCGCGAATAGCTGTCGCTTGAAACCGGAAACGAGATTCCAGTCTCCTTTTTTGCCCGGCATCTACGTTAAGATTGTACCGGCGAAAGTTTTGGACCCTTCGCGTCATCGTAATCGAGCAACGGCCGTTTTTTTCCATCAACGTGTTGGGTGATTGTAAAGGGGTCTGTTCATCCGAAATGGTTACACACGGTACAACTGTTCCATTCTTTCCGATCATTTTTTCTGTCTTTATTGTAATGCAAATACGTTAGAATTGAGATTCGTTTGACCTAAGCATGCGAGTGCTTTTCTATTTTATGTGTATGCATCATCACAAAACATATCTTTCGTTACCATGAATTTGATATAATTAAGTATATGCAATTTAATCGTCGCCGAGTTTTAATGTTTTTAGTTTAAACCATATTTCAGCAAATGATGCAATATTTCCGTGCTGCGATCATGGCGTTTCGTCTGAACTATTTGTTAAAACCCACGGAATTAACGTGGCTTTGTTATTTCCTTCCACTCTCATCGTGTTCTATTATTTGGTTCGCCAAAGTAGTTTCCCATTTGCCTAGTCCGACGTATGTTTTACTATCGCTCTATGAGGGCGCTAGAATCCTTTGATCAGTGAAGTCTTTCCCATAATCCCACACCGGAGCTAGAGTGGCTTTTCCTGGTTGTAAGTCCGTTTATTCTTGTATATGGGGGCAGAGGTCATTCTCGAGATCTTTCTCTCATCTCTCTCTTTGTGACTCCCACGGCTCGAGACTTTTTGTCTTTTTATGCCCAGGTCTCTCCTCCTCCCCCTTTCTTCTCCTCCCCCTTCCTTCTCCTCCCCCTTCCTTCTCCTCCCCCTTCCTTCTACTCCCCTCCCTTCTCCTCCCCTTCTTTCTCCTCCCCCTTCCTACTCCCCCCTTCATTCTCCTCCCCCCTTCTTTCTCCCCCTTCCATCTCCTCCCCCTTCCTTCTCCTCACCCATTCTTCTCCTTCCCCCTCCTCTCATCTCCCATTTCGAACACGGCCCGTTGCATAAGGATAGGCAGGAACCGGTTTCTAGATGGAGAGCGTCGGGCCATCTTCCGTATTAGCCTCATCTTCCGCTTTAAGCTTTCTCGCACAGCGTTATGAATGAGTTATCGCGGCAAAAATTGTCGGGTGCGCGCATTTCTTCAAGCGTTTCTTTGTGCGTCTATTTCGCGTATGTTATCTTGTTTCGGCTCGTTCCAGGCGTCTTGTCTATCTATAAAGAACCTTGATTAATCGCGCGCGAATTATCTCCACGTATTCGTGATGAAATATCGACTCGGTGTTGTGAATGAGTATTAAATAAGTTTCATTCCATGGTGAATATATACGGATTTGAAAATTAGCGCGGAATAAGTATTTGGACGGTATGCAGACTTAAAATTTTGGGAGCGGGTGGTTTAGTGGTTAGAGAATTCGGCCCATTATATGTGCGTGTTAGAACCAAGGAGACGAGGACGAGTCAATGAGAAAAAGAGAAATGAGGAGCGCGCTCAAATCAACACTCCGTTCTTCGGAAGGGACGTTAAGCCGTTGGCCCCCTTGGTGCTGTTCGTTGAGAGCAGGCTAAAAGCCGGCACCAGGTTTCTCGCCACTCTTTCTATCCGGCTATTCATTGCAATACCTCTTAGATACCCAATGCGCTTAGGGAGAGGTGAATCAGCGGGCGCATAAACATAATAACTTTTAAAATTTTATTCTTTGTATCGCGTGGGTCTATATAAAGACTCGTCGTATGAGAGATCGTGTAAAGCCGTGGAGGTAGGCGAACCTTAGGATGAAGTCGACGCCTATTTTTTATGTTTGCAGCCCCGAAACCGATGCACACTTGTTAGTCATCGGGTGGAATTTTCAAGGGTGCTCGAGCCTAATAATCAACGCCCTCTAATCATCTTTCCTTTTGGAGGGTTCCGAAGTTTCTTCATGGAGACAGGTGGGCGAGGTAGGGCCGTGTTTTAAGTTTTTTAATCTCGGTTAGTCACTTTCTACGAGGGGGATGGACTCGGAATAAGAGCATGGTGGAGAGAAAGCTTTAAAACCTTATACTACCCACCCCCTTTTTTAGTGAGAGACGGTGAATCAAATGGTGGTAGGAAGTGGGTAGGATGAGATTGGTGAGAGAGGAGGGGGAGGGACGGGGGCAGGAGGGTGGGGCGGCGGAGGTGGGACGGCGGCATGTAAACGCTCCGTTGCCTTTTAGCCGACCAACCCCTCTGGGGCGAAACGACTCGAGCAAAAGTTTATGGAAGAAGAGAACTAGAAAGAGAGAGACACGGAGTTGGAAGAGGAGTTTCTTTTTTCTTCCTCCTCTTCCTCTTTCTCAGAGATCTTTGAAAGACTTTTTTCCTCCAGGCACCGTGATTTTCTACTTTTTTATCCCACTCGAGTGTCTGCTCTCGTGTGGATGTGCAACAAGATAGTTTTTTTTTAGTGCGGAGCGTGAAGCAGGAGAGCCGTCGGAGGAAGCTAGGGAGATAGAACGGTAGTTGGCGAGGGAGAGGTGAGCGGGCGTTGGAGTCGATCGCGCAGTCACTATAGTCATCTTGATGTGCCTGGGTTGTTGTTAAAGGGGTCTCCTTGGAGACCACGAGTTTTTTGCGCGTGAGTCGTGTATGTGTGCGTGTATGCGTGCGTGTATGCGTGCGTGTGCCTCTCGCGGGTGCGAGAGCATTTGGGCGTTGTCTGTCTAGGCGCCCGGAGCTGCTTAGGAAGGCAGAGTTACGGGAGCGACGGGAAAGAGATAGTCACGTAATGCGTATCTCTCTCTCACACACTCCTTGTATGAACCTTTCTTTCTCATTTTCTCTCTCCTTTACTCCTTTCATTACTCCCTGCTGTGTTTCTCCAACCGCTCTGCTTCTCTCTCTCTTTCTCCCTCCTCCCCCGCCCCCGCTTTCGGTTAATGCTTCTCCTGGGCGGGTAGAAGGAGGTGCTGTTGGCAGTGGGGCAGGCGGGGGAGGGAGGCGAGGGAAGTAGTGGGCGTATCCAGCATGAGGATGAATACTCTTGGCAAATGGGTTAGTGGGCGAATGGAAGGGGGAGGAGAGAGAGAGAGAGGCACTTCGAGGAGAGAGAGGGAAGAAAGAAGAGGAGATTGGGGGTTGGGGAAGGATTACATGGTGGAAGAGAGGAGTGAGAGGGGTGGAAGGGAAGCGAGGGATGTTGGGAGAGGTTTAAGTGAAAGAGAGGTTTTGTGTTGGTTGGATGGAGAAATGTATTAGGCGTATGGCATGAGCAAGAAAGAACGGGAACGGGCCCTTCGTCATTCTAAATGTAATTTTAATTGTTAGGTACTTGAACATCACAAAGAAAGACTGGATTTGAGAGTAAGATTCGCGGATATTACCTTTTCACTGTGCACTTATTTGGTAGATTTCTTAAAAAAACGAAGATGAAATGTCGTAATTAATGAGTCACGAAGATGTTGTATATCTCATTACTTGATAGAAAGCCCGGATTTATCGCCAGCAGCAATCTTGAATTCAAAGGTGAAATACTGAGCTCACCTTGGAATTTATATACAAATGGTGACGATATAACTCAGATAGTCGCAAAACAGTTAGTGAATTTACAATTTTTGTTTCGATTCTCGATTGGTGTATAACTATTGTAAATATATATTTATAATTATATAATTTTTCCTTAAAATCATGGCTGGTTTTATTACGAAGATTTCGAATTCTAATCGAAGGAGTTCGAAAGATCTCCCGAAATCGGCCCTTTTCGTAATGAAGTTTATAAGCCAGGAATTCTTCAGGGAAGGATTTTATTTCGCCGTTAAAAGGTTCACGCCTTTTTCCGTGGGTCGGGAAGGATCCTCTTGGCCCTCCGCGTGGGCGAATTTCATTTGGCGTACAAAGGTGCAATGCGTCCCCGAGGCATCGGTTGATGCCTCCTTCCGGGAGCGGAGCAAAGCGGCGAAATTCCCGTTTTATTATTAGCTGCTCTGAATCCATTAGAAAGGGCTCCTTTTGATATTTAATTGAGTAGAGGCGGTGGGAAGAGAAAGTCCTGCGCTTTTTTTCCTCTCTCTCTTCGCGCAAGTGTTGCCTCTCGGATCGTATCTTCTTTTTGAGGGAGCGATTTGAGGATTTTTATTCCGACCGTGAAGGCAGGTCGGCGAGCGAGCGATTGCCTACATTTCACATCAGCAGATCCGGAGAAAGGCGTCGTCTCCACACCGAACCGACTCTTAAGAGCGCGTCTCATCTCCTGCGAGTGAAACGAAGCGATGGAGAGTCAAAATTTGGGTCTTTCGAAATGTCCGTGGAGATGTAGACAAAGAGATTACGCTCATGCCTTTCGGAAGCGATTCCACCGGGTTAATAGCGCTTCTGTTATTATTTTTTGCTCTAGCATTACCGTTCCAGTAACGTGGAGACAATTAGGAGGACGGAATTCGGTTACTTTTCACGGGAAACCTCGGCTTCCATAACCGATGCTTTCTTCGTACGTTCGAAAGTGATTATCATCCTAAATAATTGTCGATGAGTTACTTAACCGTTTCCTTTAAAAGCCTCATTCTAATTAGAAAAAAGTACTTCGGAACAGTTTAAAAATGCTGTGTTTGGCTTAAAAAATTCTGTAATTTTCTCCGACTGTATCGTACAATTATGGCGTACTTTTTCCGCTTTTCTTCGTTTTTCTTATTTTTTTTGCCCCCGGAATTTTTGTAAGAGGTGCGCCCGTATTCAGTATACGGGCGAGTGTGTATGCTTGCATGTGTGCGTGCGTGTGGGAATGGAGAGGATAGAATGGGTGGGCTTAAGGGTTAAGGGGAGAGTTAAAGAGAGGTAGAAGAGCGCAACCGATTGACCCTTTCCTTGACTAGAAGATGATTATATACTTCTCTCCTCCGGTCGAAGCGATTTGATTTAATGGCGAGGCGGGAAAGAGGATGGAGAAGAGCTGGTTTCACGGAGGGAGGAGAGAGAGAGAGAATGAGGAGGTCTGTTCGACGAACTTAAAAGGGGAGAGGTAAAGAAAAGAAGAAAGATGACGTAAATTTTGGAGGAAAAAAATCGGAGAAGATGAGAGGTGGGAGAAAGAAGACCGCTTCGTCGTACGCACAGAAAAATAAGGCCGCGAAAAAGGAGAAAAAAAGAAGGGGGAAAAAGGAAAACATCGCGGGAGAATCGTCCTGGATGCGCGCAGATTGGAAGTCGTGTTTTTTTTGTATGAAAAATGTTTCTTGTTCAATTTCGCGTACGTCTGGGTCAGAAATAGAATCGTTTGATATGTTTTCTCTGTCGATCTCTTTCTCTCTCTCTTTCTCTCTCTCTCTCTCTCTCTCTTTCTCTCTCTCTTTTTCTCTCTCTCTCTCTCTTTCTCTCTCTTTCTCTTACCGTTGGTCGCCTGGCAACGTCTCGAACTCAGACATGACGGAATCGGGGCGGTGGGGATTTGGGGCGAGTTGGCGTGGCGAGCATCAAAGGGGTTCTCTCTCTCTCTCCCTCTCTTGAGGGAGAGTGACAAGAGGGAGAGAGGTGGGGCAAACGAGGTTCTTCTCCTAATGGGAGGGGGGGAAAGGGGGAGGGGAGGCTTAACGACAGCCCACGAGAACCATTCCTGCCGGTTGCCATGTTAAACGGTAGAAATTTTAGCGCTGCCGGGGAAAAGGTTGCGCGTTATTAACCAAACGGTAGTGGATCTCGACTCTATTTTGGTCTTCCTTCTCTCGACTTTTCGGCAGTCTGAATATTGATGAATATCTACACCGTCGTCTTGGGAATGGAAATGTGCTTCTCGGCGGAAGAAGGAATCGCAATTGTTTCGGCCTTGCTCGCATGCTTATTCGCCAATATTTGTCCAAGGTTTTAGACCGCACGGGTTTTTGCGTTTCGTTTTGGAGAAGGCGGTGCTTTTGCGTTGGTGAATATATTTGGGAAAAGATTTTCCACTTTAAGATAAATTGGCTGCGAGAGATTGAAGTGGTTATCTCGGCAAGAAATGAAGCAGTGTAAAAGCTTAATTTACGTAAGTGTCGTCAGAGGCACGCATCAGATGTATCCAATACTTTGCTCCAACGTGTCGTCATCAATGTAAATTGCTTTTAAAAATTTCAGTATCGATGTCCGTCAAAGCTTTTACGGTGAATGTATGTATATATCCGGTTCAGTAGAAGGGTATTTGTAGAAGAATGATGTTCCTGGTTGCGATAACTAATGATCTTCAACGGAATTAGATAAACCCCAGCAAGAAGTAATAAGGAACCACAGGTTTTGAGGGGTAAAGGTGTCACGAGAATGGCGGAGACGGATTCACGCGCGACTCCGAAAAAAATAAGATTTTGTCGAGCAACGGTTCATGCTCCCTCGCATGGCAACGTTTTCCTTGTTCACCGACGTCCATCGCCTCGCGTTATCGCCTCCCGACTCCACCCATCTTCTCTCTCTCAAAGGATTCTCCTTTGAATTTTATTACGCGACGGGAGGAGAAAGACAATAAACGGCGCAATATACATTGCATAAACTTTCTCATATACGTACATACATATATACGTTTGGTCGACTGTACGCTTATAAATCAAAGTTAACCGTAGTTTAGCGTATATTTTAATGCCACTGGTCGATATTTACTAATTTTTTGGGACATATGGCCTAGGTATTATTATTTGTGACATCAGGATGTGTGATTGGATGGATTTTAATCAAAATCCTTATAGCCATTTTTGAGTAAATCGAATTTTGTTTCAAAATAAAGTACCCTTAATTGTTGCGCATTATCGTTCATCTCTTCAGTGTGTCTATTATGAATGTTATTATCTCCAAATATGATATATCATTCGATTTAGTTAAACCGTTTAGGCTGTAATAAGATTTTTAGTGGATCGCTAGCGTACATTGTAATGTCACTGGACGCCATTTAGTGATTTTAAGATTTTTACGTAGTATTATTTGTGACATTAGGCTCTACAATTGGATTGATTTTAATCAAATTCTCTGGAGCTATTTTTGAGTAAATAAAATATTTCTAAAAATGGCCAAGAATAAAGTACCGTTTATTTTTGTGAAATATAATTTTCATGAAAAAATGGTCTGCAAAAGATGATATATTGCACAGATACGAGATATTATTTGATTTTATTTACGAGTTTTGGCCCTAGAACAGCGAACAGACCGACAGACAGACGGCATGGTGAAAACCACTTTTATGGACTCAGGGACGCCTAAAACGTGTATTTCCATCAAAATCTCGAATTCTTTCACGATTACAATACTTTCTCAATATACTACGTATATGAAAAAGTAAAATATACTACGTACGTGAAAAAGTAATAAAAAGGGGCGGGAAAGAGATATCAGAGCTCAATTGTCGCCATAGTTTCTGCGCGTCGGGAGCACTCGCGATCGCAATACGTTTGGCGCTCTGTATTGCGCTCATGAAGGAGCGGGTGGGGTGCGGTAAGGGCAATCTGCTTGCCCTCTCGAAGGGAGAGTGGGGTTTATGGGAGAGGTAAGCAAGGGGTTGCAAGAGAGAGGGAAAGGGGGAGGGAGGGGAGGGGGTTACTGAGGTGTTGCGTGGAAGGGAGGGACGCGAGAGGTCAACGATCTCGCTGGAAACACGGCAGCTAATAGCCGACGAGGTTGTAGAAGGGGTAAGGGGAGAATAGGAAGAGGAGGGGAGGCATGAGACGACTGCGTCATAAGCAGCTGAATTGGTCTTGGGTGGCTCTATAGTCTTTTTCTCACTGTTGTTGAGGCCTTTCGTTTTCGGCGTGGGTAAGAGAATAGTACTTTCTCAGACGGTTTGTTCTGATTCCGGAATTCTTAAATGATCAATCTGGTCGTTTTTTATATTAATTAACTGCGTTGTTATAAAAGTCCCTCTTCAACGCTAAAATGCGACATATTTAGCGATTAAGATCACTTCAAAATTGTTTTATGGGTACGAAGCGCATAAAATAAAGATGTTATACATATTCCATTTTACAAAATCGACACGTCTGTATTTGTGTACGGTGTGACACACGGTTTTGATTATAACGGTCAACTCGTTAACTAATGTTCTCGAATGTGCATCAAATTTAATCTAATTGTAGTTGATATGGATTTTTATTAATTTCTCTAAGAAAGTTCATTAAAAATGTTAATTTTCCTGACAAATTATGAATGCTATGATTCGATTTTGAAAATTTTAAAGAGGATGTCTAGATTTTGCTGGAAAAGAGGCATTATTTTCTGCGTGAAGTGGCCGAATAAGCATTTATTACATTTATGGCCCAACAATGGATCTCGTGCTCATAGTATTTCAACGTCATTAAAGACCAGCTCTCATGCCTGCCCATGCAGGAGATTCGCAATATAAACTTGTTATCTTTTCGCGGATTTTCGGGAGCATTTAAAAAAATCCTCATTAAATCTTTCACCGACGCTCCGAGCAAAGAAAAAACCCTCCTCCTCTGGCGAATTTCGTCGAATGCGTGATATTTCTCCCGCGACAGGTATTCCGCGGGCGAGTGCCAATGAACTTGCCTCATCCCTTTCGTAAACCGATACGCGGCGAGTCTTCTTCTGCGGCTCCGCGTGCACCCACTCCGAAACCGGAAACTGCGAGAAACGCAAGACCTCGGACGCGTATTTCGCTCGCGCAATTGCGAATTCCGGTCGTCGTTTTTTCCCTCTCCCAGAGGCACGAAAAGTGGCCTCGTACCCAAAGCTTTTTTTTTTTAACCCACGACGTCTTGTTTTATTTTTTTAATCTTCTATTTTGCTCACGTGGGGAGAGAGAAAAAAAAACGTCGGGAAGAGGAAGCGTTTAGCATATCTGAGCCTGTTTATTACGCGCCCGTGTTTCGTTTCGCGCATGGATGCTTTTATTTAAAAAACCGTCTTGTCTCTTTCTCTCTATCTCTTTTGCCTCCTTTCGCATTCTGCTTTTTTCCTTTTGCGCTCGGAACACGCGGATCGCACTTTCTTTTTCTCCTCCTCTCCGAGAGACAGATGACGGATTGAACATCGATTCCGTCGCGGTGCGGCTCGCTTTGTGAGTCGCGCTTGTTTTGGGCGCGGCGAGGAGTGTTCGGCGGGCGCGCTTTTCATCGCCACGAAGGCTCGTTTCGGTGAGGGGTCGCGAGACGAAGGAAAAGAAAGGCAGCGGCGGAGGTTTTGCCCTCTTGAGAGTGTCTGATTACCGGGAGGAAGTGCTGGATGGATACAAATCGTGCACACCCAGCTCGCTCTTTCGCTAGAGATATCGGGTGTAGACCAGCGTTTCCCAACCGATGGGGCGCCAAAGGATTTGAGAAGGACCGCGAAATTTTTGAATAAATTCGGTTAACAATATTTAAAAACTGTCCCAGAAATATAGCGAGAACTTAACATTTTGTAAAAAGCTAATATAATAATTAATTAATGAAAATTTTAATTAATTGTTTCATTTTAAAAAAATAACTTGCTAGTTTTAGCTAATAATATAGAATTTTCTCCTGCTTAGATATGTACGTGTGTGTGTATATATATATATATATATGTATGTATGTATGTGTATGTATTTGACGCCGTCTTTGTTTCCTTAGCGACGGTTCATTCCGCCATTTCCGATCGTTTATCCCCGTCGTTCCCACATTTAACGTCTCTGCAGCTGGTCAGTACTCAGTGGACGCCCCCGCCTGAGGGGGAGATTGCGGACTCGTTTACTTCATGGCGGGGGAGTTGAGGGTTGTGGGTGGGGAGGAGAGCCGATGGTGAGGAGCGAGGATGGTTGCGGGGAGATTGAGCCGGTTGGAAGAAGGGGTGAAGAGGGTTCTAGCGGAGGGGAAGGGGTTGGGTGATTTCCGCTGCGTACTCCACGGGCGCCATGGGAACCAGGTAAGGCGATTAATTCCACCCGTTCCCGTTTACACGGTCGGGTGGCGCTGGTGTGGATCCGATCGCTATTCAGTTCAGGATCGGGGATCCATTGGATAGGAATGGCGGGGTTGAAGGATTCGAGGGTGAAGGGAGGAGGGCCGTCGGGAAGGAAGTGGCGACGGGATGGAGTTTGGCGGTCGGAGAGTTTCTTTTTTTATTCGCGAGGTTTGGCCTTAAAAACGAGTATTTTTTGGCGTTTCTTATCGAGGCTGAAATGAGTCATCGACTGTGAAACCTGAATTACTCTTGTTTCGAATAATTTCACAGGATATGTGGAGAGGCCTTGAATGCATCGTAACAGTTAATCATCGGCTGTTTTTTTTTGACCGATGAACTTCCCAAAACACGGCGTCATTTTAATGTAGTATTTAGGAATAATTTTTAATCAATCATGATGCTATTATATTGATATTTATAGTTTGGAAATTATTGTTTCAGTAAAAAAATCAATATAACAAAAACGATTAATTTGAGCTCATTAGCGCCGGATATCTTCCAACTACTCAATCCTTTTCATATCCATCGTGTAATAAGGTTCTCAACTGGAATAAGCTGAATTTATTCGCGCGCTGTACTGGTTGCTTTTCATCATCACAGACGGTGCCATCTTCGACCATTTTCATCGTAAATCACTCCCGTGCCTTCATATTAAAATATGTAATTCCATATTAGAGTTATTCTTAATTGTGGTTTATTTTCCCCTGGAGGAATTGACGAAGATTGTGTTATTTTGAGTCAATGTAAAGGATGATGAATTTACAAGTCATGGATATAAATAAATGTCTCAGAACTGTGGTTCTGTTTACAGTAGGGATACGAATTGAAAGGAGCGAAATTGTTTATCGGTATCCTAGAGCAATGGTTCCCAAACTGTGTGCCGCAGTAGATTTTTAGGGATGCCGCAAAAAACTTTGTTTAGTAAATAAATCAACGATTTGCATGTTTTTAGTGGGTAATTAGGGCAGTAATTTTTCTTCTAATAAATTGATTACGTAGTACCATCAACAAATGGATGTGTCCAAAGGTACAAGGCTGGGGTGCCGCGAAATCCTCTTTATCTTTGAAAGTGTACCTCGGCTTTAAAAAGTTTGGGAACCACTGTCCTAGAGTGTTTCTCAAACTCATTCATATAGATCACAATATTCCACTGCATTCAGAAAGCTAATCACATTCACAACGACCATCTATCGTTTCTATTTGCGAAACGTGGAACTTTTTGCATACAGCTAATATGTTTATCCAGTCATTTAGCGGCGCTTTCTTCTCTTTGAAATAAAACCCTAAATCCCTTCATTATTTCGAGGACGCGAGCTTTTCCTCCGAAAGCACTTTTAGCGCGATAGGCGGAAAGAGCGAGAAAGAAAGTGTTCATTTGCCAGCGAGAGTGACAACGCTCCGTTAAGCCCAACGATGCTTTTTCCTCCCAAGTCGCCCCCATCCAACCCCCTCTCCCACCCCACTCCAGCCCCTCTCCCACCCCACTCCAGCCCCTCTCCCACCCCACTCCAACCCCCTCTCCCACCCCACTCCAGCCCCCTCTCCCACCCCACTCCAACCCCCTTCTCCCGCCACACTCTAACCCCCTCTCCCGCCACACTCTAACCCCCTCTCCCGCCACACTCTAACCCCCTCTCCCAACACACTCTAACCCCCTCTCCCGCCCCATTCCAACCCCCTCTCCCACTCCACCTCCCACCCGTTCACGCCCTTTTTAAGCGCGGCCGCGCATGTGTGTGCGTGAGGTATGGGAGAGGGAGATTTATATGGAGCGTGTAATCAGTTGTACACGCTTTGGTCCAAAGCCCACAAGCTCTCCTCCAAGGCAGCAAGCAGCCACTCTCTCTCTGTCTTCCTCTAATGCTCGTTTCTTAACGGCTTGTGCGGAGATCCCGTGGCTATATAGAGTGACACGTAGTGGAAGATATAGGCGCATTTGCATTATTCTTATCTCCGTTTGGCGTCTAGTCGCTCGGGAGGCCATCTGAGTGATGGCGCAATACCTTTGTCTCTACTTATCACTGTATATTCCTCTCTCCATCTCTGCTTTCGCCTTTCTCTTGTCTGTCTGTCTTTATCTCTCTGAATGGCGCTGTAAACTGTCTTAATCGCATAGGTTTGTCCATCCGCCCTAGTTGTGTGCATGCGTTGTCTTATCGCTCGGACACAATCGCGAAAAGGAAGATCGCGTTGGGATACGGTTCATTTAATC
Source organism: Tanypteryx hageni (assembly GCA_028673005.1). Taxonomy (NCBI): domain Eukaryota; kingdom Metazoa; phylum Arthropoda; class Insecta; order Odonata; family Petaluridae; genus Tanypteryx; species Tanypteryx hageni. The sequence continues at coordinate 172,360,272 of CM054114.1, forward strand.
TGTGGAGGGAGGATCGCAAGGGTGAGGGGGGAAAAGGATAGGGTGGGGGAATAGTGGAGTGGGGGAAGGGAAAGGCGCTCTGTCTCTCATCCGGTTTTTATTTCGCCTCCCACCCCTATTCCCCTCCCCTACCCGCATCCGATGCGTTATTACTATGGAAATATTTGCATCGGGATAACTGCCGCCGGAGGTATTCGAGGAATTCGTTTAGTCGCGCTGTTTAGAGAATGCGTTGGTCGGTTTTGAAAATGGGAAACATTTTGTCGAGTTTTTTTTCCCTCTCGGTCCAGAATGGAAGGGATGCTCCGTCGAGCCCGGACGAAAAAAATAACCTGCGAACCAAGCGGTTTCTTTATTTTCGAAACGAATTATTTTTTATTTATTAAATAAAGCGGGCGATTGTTCATGTTGGGGTATTGTGGCGTATTAAATATTCCGGACTCGGAAACGGTTGATTATAACCGTCAAATCTCCATCGCATCCTTCTCGCATCGCTAGGTATTAATGAACTCCTGCGTTGTAGAGAATAATGCATTTTGCGAAATTTTCGTCAATGTCAGAAAAATGGACTCGTGTCGTGCTCGCATCCCGCACAGTTTTCCTTTGAGTTTGAATTAATGGGAGCTTTGCGCTATTTATAAGCGTTCCAGTGACTCGAACGTAAAAAAAACCATCCTCCTCCTGATTTATATTTACGTATTCCCGTAAAATTTATATCGTCGACTCGCGCATTCTTCGAAATCTATAACAAGCTTCGCATACCGTAAACATAAATTATCGTATATTGCAACGAAGGGCGTTTCGTGTTTTTTTTTGCTGTGCCCTCTGTTACACGCCGTTTTACGAGGCAAAGGGACCGCATTTTGGATCGACCCGGCGTGCATCCGTGATAGGATCGAATAATGGCCGATGCCGTGCCACTGAGTCAGACGATCACGAATATTTCTGGGCCGCTTTTAAAAGATACGCCCGCTTTTCATTCTCCGTGGTATGCGCCAGAAAGAGGGACCCTCGCTTTTATCTCTCGCCGTCATCGCGGCACAGAAATTCTCTTCTCCGATCGCTATCGGGCGTATTCCGTTTGCTTTTACATTTTCCCAGGCTTTCTCGTCGTGGTGACCATAGAGATTTTTTTATATTAACTATTCCTAACTGAATTGGTGCCTCCTTAAGACATGGCTGTTAAATACGCTATAAATTCCTCGGCGACCACCAGGTTCAGTTTTTATATGAAAGCATACGCCTTGCAATAAAAGACGTAAGTCCGGTGTTTCGCGCAAAAAATGTTGGACAGCCTGTAGGATTTTATTGTTTAAAATAAAGACTTTTAACGACGCACGATTTCTATTTTACGATTTTTTTCGTATCGGTGGAAAATTTATATTTTTATCGTCGTAACCGATAGGGAGACATCGGTGTGTTTTAAAGATCCTCGTAAAACGAAACCGATTCTCATTTGTTATATAGGCGACCTCCCATCCGCGCCTCTGGCATTTGTTTTACCTTCCCGTGATCGTCATCCATATCCAGGCAAATCTATTCCATGGATTATCGAGCGCAAATATCTGTCAAGTGTATGCATTAAGGCCGCCGTCAATATTCGCGAGCTAATGTGATTTGAATCTATGACGCTTAACTGAAGATTGCCGCGCGCACGTTGCGCTTCGGGAAATACGAGGGAATGAGAGAGGGATTGAATTAAGCGGTTCCCTCACTTTCCCTCCGCCATTCCGCGAGTCTTGCTCTCTCCCTCCCTCTCTAACCCTATTGCTTTGCACCCCCCTCTCTCTCGAGCCTCCCTCTCCTCCACCCTCCAACCCTTCGTCCCACGCGCGTCCTTATCTCGCCAACAATCGGCCCTCTTAATGATCGGTCTGTATGCGGGGAGGCCTTTAGACCGCTACTTGTTCCAAAAGGGAGGAAAGGGGGACAGAGATGCTTCGAGGGTAATTGTTTTTAAAAAGAGAAGCGTTTTAAATTGAGCGTTGAATAGTGGGTTTTGTAACGTATTTTCTCGTTAAATGAGATGACGGCGTCGCTTTTTTTAACGCCATCTAGACCAGGGGTCTCAAACTCGCGGCCCCCGTGGTACATTTCTGCGGCCCGCGAAGTAAGCTACTTTACAGTAGACGGCCAAGACATTGTATTTCTTATAAAATATTTCACGTAAATCTAAGAAATTTAAGTTTTAGGTATGTTAAATCAGCACTTTAAAAATATATGTAGTTAATTTCTCATTCCGATTTATAAAAATTATGCACAGGTGTGGTACTAAGTAGGTTCTTCCCACTGCAAGCGTGTTTCCTGCATGTCCGAAGAACCTAACCCTCGACGCCGAATCTATTACTATTTTTGTAATGAATGGGTTTAAGGCCGCATCAAAGGGTTGAGGCGATTTCCTTCCTGTGCAAGGGGAAAGTGAATGTACAGAGAATATGAAACTATGTGAAAACTGGTAAAGTATGCGGCCCGTGGGCTTGGTACTGTGCCGTAATGCGGCCCGCGGATTCAGTGGAGGGCCTTCATGCGGCCCGATCCGAATAGCGATTAACCCGCCATGCTTGTATAATTAATGGTTTTATTTGTTTGCGAGTGAGTTCGGAAACTCGCAAAGGTAACACAATCACGCTTAATGTATACCTTCTAGTTCTCTATCGAGTGAGCTAATATTTGTCTAAACCGGTTTCAACGAGAGGCATTAAATGATTTATCATGCTGGATATTTGCATCGCGATTTCGCTAAATTATTTAAATTGGGAGATTATTGTTCAGCATGGCCCTAGGTGACTCTCTTGGCTCATAAAAAACAAGTCTTTATAGATTCCCCTTGATTCATACCATAATCTGATGTATAGTCAAACGTTTGGTCATTCGCCGGATTATCATTTTAAATTGATGAAGAGGAAAGGAAAAGGGATTTTTGTGCCCGTGAAAGAGGAAATAAGAAAGGAGGAGAAACGGGGACATAACATCGAAGAGAAGGGGGAGAGCTAAATTGAAAGATGAATGAGAATGGACACGGTAGGTGAGATGAAGAGCGAGGATCTGGAAAACACGGAAGCGACGCGATTCGCAATGAAGCGGGAGAGATGAAGCACCGCTAAGGAGGAGAGGGAGGGAGAAAGAGGGATGGGGAGGGAGAAAGAGAGATGGGGAGGGAGAAAGAGAGAGAGAGGGAGTAAAAGAGAGTGCTTTAAAAGGTGGAAATGGTGTGAATGCAGATGGAAGGAAGGGTTACTGGAGGGCACGGTTTGGTGAGAGATGTATGGATGTTGAGGAGAGAAGTGGGGAGGGAGGGAGGAGTGGAGTGGGGAGGGAGGAGTGGGGTAAAAGGGAGTGGGGCGGAGAAAGATGGAAATGAAAACAAAAAGTGCAAAAAAAAGAAGCAGTCGTGCAACTTCCAGGGACAGTTGCGTGCGAGACTCCAGTGAATCACTCCATCCCCCCACTCCCTTCTCCCCATCTCTTCTCTCCCACCTCTTCTCTCCCACCTCTTCTCCTCCCCCTCTACCGGTGGCTTCTCTTCGCTTATATATGCTTATGCGCGTGGGGAGGAAGGTGAAGGGTTTAGGAGCAGGGAGGAGAGAGCCGAAGGAGTGAAGCCTCCCTCAGGCCTTTCTTTTGTCTCCCTCTTCCATCTCCCTCCTTCTATCTCCCTCCTTTCACCCCCTCCTATATCCATCCTTCTATCTCCCTCTTGTCTCCTTCCACCTTTCCTCTTATCTTCCTCCCTTACTCTTCTCCTTCTCTTCCACGGATGACGCATAACTCATTCGGCAGGCTTTCGGAGTCTCTACCATTTTCTCGGTTGTTTTATTACGGATAAAAGCCACTTTAATCCACACCTCACTCTCTCTGTTTCCTTCTCTTCCTTGATTCCTTCCCTTTCTCCTCTCATTTTATGTACTGTTAATCTCTCTCGTAACGGGAATCAACGGTATCCCTCGAAGTAAGCGTGGCTCTGGGAGTCGGTTAGAAGAGATGGCAAACTTCTCCTCATATATATATATATATATATATGTCATTAAAACACGATGTTTCGAAAGGTTAATAAGGGAATGATTTCCTTTAATGAGTTTAATTAAATGGCTGTGTTTTTAACAGAGGAAGGCATTAAATGACTAATGTTCATCCGCAGAAATACTTAGAAATATAAGTTATATATATATATATATATATATATATATATATATATATATATATATAATAAAATGTATCTAGAAAGTTCCTTTTCCAGAAAAAATTCTTCGAAAACACAAGTGCCATTGAGATAGAAAAACGTATAATCCGCTTAGCAAGAATTAAACACGGTGCAATCAAGATGGAAAATATCATTATATCGCAAAAGGCACGAGATTTATCGAAAAAATACTGGAAAAATCTTAATATTCTCTGTTTTTCTTTAAAGAAATACTGTCAGGCGTTAATTTGCGGAATTTCTCGATCATAATTACAAAGAAACTGCGCTGTAATTTTCCACTTTATTTACTTATAAATAGAGTAGACAATTACTACACATTTTCTTTGTAATCATTATGGAGAAATTCCGCAAATTATCGCCCGAGAACATCTATTTAACTTCGGATGCTAGTACGGCATACAAGGAAAATAATTATAACTATCCTTCGAGTCAAACAACGTGGAAAATTACGGCATAGTTTTTTGTTGATGCATAGAAACAGTGGACGCATCACGCTCAGCTGTTCACGCTTTCTCCGTTTCACATTGGCGTATTAAACCGATTTTGCGGCGCCAACCTCTTCGCACCTGGGCGATCTTACGGAGCTTATTAAAAGAGTCCTTCCGGGTATTACTCGAGGCGTAATTTATTCTGAAATATGCTCGGTGATTCAGAAAAGTGAGGAAAATGAGGAAACTTCGAACACAATGTTACACAGTGGATTATCGCGCCGCTGAAGCCGCTTACTTTCGGTCCTGCTTGTTATCTCGCCTTTCTCATCCCATTCTCGTTTTATCCCTTCTCTTCCCGCGTCACGTGGCCGATAAATGGAGCTGATGATTGGTCCTTATCGCTCGGAATCACACGCCGCACGCTTTTCCTCCTTTCTCGATCTCTGTTAATTATCCCCTTTTGTCTCTTCAAGGATATACCGATCGATACCGCGCTTCCCCTTTTCCTGCGTTTTTGGTCCATTCTTTTCCGCCATTCCCACCTCTTTTCCGCGCATCTAGGATAGAACCGCGCGTTTTCTGGAGTTAATAGGGCGCGGTAAAAAGGAACGCGCCTGCTCGCGCCGACGGAATCTTTTTGTCGGAGATAAAAAGGTAGACACGAAGATGAAGCGGTAGACAATCCCCATGACTTATTTTGGCAGAATTCGGCGATTTCGGGAGGATTTGTTTTGACATCCACGCCATTGTCGTAATCGATACCTCCTTATTGTCTCAGCACGAGATTTTAAGTTAACCCTCGAGTACTCGCGCTATAAATTGTGACGTGAGTACTCGCGCTGGGTCGAATCGACCCATGTATTTTAAAGCTTAAGAAAGAATGGTTAGAAGAAGTTATTAAAAATTATTTGTAATCCTAAAAAATATCTCACTACAAAATAACAAACAGATTAATTAATATTACATAACCCATCAAGAATTTATTTGGAAATATTTATTTCAAACAAACATTGGGCTCAAGAAAAACAAAAATAACAGTAAACATTGGTCTAAGAAAAGATAATGTTTTACCTTGTTCTGGATTGTAATGGGCGGTCTTAGAGAGGTTCCCAGGCTTTCCCTGTTGTTGTCAGGTTGATATTTTCCAGTTAACGTGCGAATTTCTATTGCGCCTAGCGTGTCCTTTCCAAGTGATTTGCTCTTCTACATCTTTAAATTTTTTATTCGGGACCCAAGAAAGCATTTAACACGTTTAAAGCATCATCAAACTCAGCTATTAGAAGAATGAAGCTAGACACATATCTAAGTAAAAAGATATGAACATTTCAAGTTGGTTCGGGTCGATTCGACCCATACGCGAGTACTCGAGGGTTAAATCATATATTCCTTCCCGTCATATTGACACTAGTTAGAATCATAACGGACCGGCTTAATAAAACAGAGACACAGGTTAACGATAAAGAATTGTGATTTTCCGTATTTTTAAATGCTATATATATATATATATATATATATATATATATATATATATTCATGAAGAAGATTATTTACTTATTCTAAATTTTTGTAGTTGTATGGACAAATAACAAATGAAACATGTTGTAGTGTGTAGCTAAGCTGTTGTGACGAGAGTTCCTGTGACTTGAAGTCAAGAAGTTGTATATAGTGTATAGGAACTACTATCAAAAAAGGTTATATTTTTGTATTAAGTACATTCAATTTTTATTATGTAATTTGGGCATTATGTATTGAGTGATACTTAAGCTGTTGTGACGGGAGTTCCTGTGACTTGAAGTTAAGAAGTAGTATATAGTGTATAGGAAATGGTATCAAAAAGATTATATTTTTGTATTAAGTAAACCCAATTTTTACTATGTAATTTGGGTATTATGTATTGAGTTGTGATGGGGACCCGCTGCCACCGGGACCTGCTCCCAATTGTATCGTTGCTACATATAAATCTCATATTTCTCGTGGTAATGTGAATAATTCTGCAGATCATCTCATGAAATCGTCCTCGGCTAAGAAAGAGTAATTTTATGCAAGGGCTGTGACATTTACGGTACAGCGTAGCTACCGAGCCGATCGGCGTGCACGAACAATGAATGCCCCTTCGATGTATTGTCTGACGCGGTAACTATTTTAAGGCTCTTAAACGACGCGGGAGTATGCGTCATTGCTTCGAAAAAACTCTCCTGCTTTTGTGACTGACAAATCGATTTGCGTTTGATATTGGCGTGGTAAATCCGATTCTCGTGACTTGGGGAAGATAACAAAGTCGCCTGAAATTTTATCGAATGTCGTAGATTCGATGGAATAAATCAAGCTGTTTTGATCATGAAATTCTGGAGAATTATTGATTTCAAGCATGAGCCATAACTTCGAAAAGTTACGCTTGCTGTTGTTTACTGAATTATTTATTTTTGACTGTGTGGGATAAAGAAGGCTTCTAGGATAAGAGCGATCCCATTTCCAAATCAGTTAATTACGAAATTCGTTTCTTTCGTAATATCAGTGTTTCAGTGTCAAATGATATTTGTCAATTTATCATGATAACCACATACATACGTACACCTAGTTTTCCTTGAGTATTCATCAAGTCGGTCATTAGGGTCACCTGAATCACAAAATGAAATATTATAAATTGCATCGTTTTTTTCCTTAATTAAAAATAGATTTACAGAATAAGTGCAATCATTTGGTCGTAAAATAGTTTGAAATAATTGTTTATTATATTTTATGGAGTTAAAATATATCGTCGATTTTATGATGTCGAAACTAAACAATTTTCAAATTTGAAATCTATTCGTTAGTTTTGTTTCCTCGTAATAAGTCTAAAACTTGGCGGTTTTGCTTCGTCGGTGCGGAAAAAAATACATAATCAATTCCAATTACGTTCGAGAAAATTAGGTGCCTACAGTTCGGCAGACATAATGCGCAACTTTCGATAACGTTCCATGTCGCCGCCAAACCCGAACGCGTTTTCTATCACGCATTAGTCACACCCTGCACGCCTTCCTTAGCTCGTCGTCAGACCATAGCGACGTCGAGTTCCGTACTTTCCCGCGCCGTGTTATGGAATCAAAACAGACGTATACTTTCGGTCGGGTTCGTGTTTTCGATGGGGGTGGGAGGAGTATCTAAGAGGAGGAGGGAGAGAGAGGGGTCGAGCGAGAGGGCGAACGGGGCGGGAAACGCCGTCGAATCGAAATTGAAAGATAGGATCGAAAGGTAGAAAGCGATTACCCTCGAGACAGACAAAAAACTGTTTTCCTTGCCGACCATGTAATCATTCGAAACGCCTCATTGTAACCTTCCTGATGATTTCACGCGGTTTCCTCGTTTTTTTTACCTCCGGAAAAAGTCCATCACATCCTCGAGGAAATGCCCCCCGTGGCCATCTTTTCCATTAAAGTCTCCGCGGTGCGGCTGTCGCCGCGTGCGTTGCCCTTGGCCTCTCCCTCAGGCCCACCGCCTGCGACTCCCGCAACACTGCAACACTCGACGCCCAGCCAACTAATCCTCCCACGCGGATGTTCCCTCCCTCCCCCTTGTCTCCTTGCCCACCTTTTCTCCCTCACCTCTTCCCTCTCCCCCACCTTTCCTTCCGCCCCCACCTATTCTCTTCACACCCATCTCCCCTCCCTTCACCCCATCTTTCTCCATCTCTCTCCATCTCCTCTCTCCATCTCCTCTCTCCATCTCCTCTCTTCCTCCTCCCTCAATCTCCCACTCTCTTCCTCCTCTCTCCATCTTTTCCTCTCTCCATCTTTTCCTCTCCATCTTTTCCTCTCTTCATCGTCTCCTCTCTCCATCTCCTCCCCTATGTCCTCCTCTCTTCCTCCTCATCCCTCAATCTCCTACTTCTCTCTTCCTCCCTCAATCTCCCCTTATTACTCCCTCAATCTCCTCTTACTCCCTCAATCTCCTCCTCTTACTTCCTCAATCTCCTCCTCTTACTCCGTCAATCTCCTCTTACTCCCTCAATCTCTTCCTCTTACTCCCTCAATCTCCTCCTCTTACATCTCCTCCTCTCTCCATCTCCTCTTACATCTCCCCCTTCGCTATTCTATCTCCAGTCTCATCTTGTCCCGCTCCCATTTCTCTTCCCGTTTCCATCCCATATCTCTTTCTCGGCACATCTCAATGGATGCTCTCTCTCTGTCTCTATTTCTCTTCGAAAATTGTGAGAATAAATATATTAGGGAATTGCTTAAGAACACGCTGCCGTTGGCCCAGTTCGGTACATTAACGCTACTAAATCTATTTTTTGTTTTAGTTTATTGCTACAAATAACAAAATTTAGAAAAATACTGTACTCAACGTATAGTAAGGTAGTGGATTTTTTTTCATGTTTAATACGGAATGATGAGAGAGTAATATAGAGTCGCGTAATATCCGAATCGGAGGTATAACCGGAGAGCGCTTATTTTTTGTGTGTAATTAGTCTTCATTTTCCGTTATTTTTATCCCGTTTGCCCGTTCTGGAAATCTCCTTTTCGTTCATTCGTTCTCCTTTTCTTCCTTACCTCGTTATTCTACGTCTTGTTCTTTTTAATCCTCAATTTGTCATTCCATTTTATCCACTTTCTCCTTCCCTAACTTACCTCTCCGCTTCTCTTCCTCTTGATTAATCTACCGCCTAACTGCAACTCTCACCAAACCTGCTTTCACTTTCGTCTTCTTAGCTATTTTCCTCTTTTCCTTCCTCCTTTTTCCTTCCCCTACTCTTCTCCCCCTCTCCCCTCCTTTCTCTATCCCTTCCTCCACATTTCTCCCTCTTTTATTTCTCCCTTCTCCCCCTCCCTCCCTCTATCCTCTCTCTCCCTCCCTCTATCCTCTCCCTCCCTCCCTCTCTCTTCTCCCTCTCTCGTCTCCCTCCCTCCCTCTCTCTTCTCCCTTCCTCCCTCTCTCCTCTCTCTCCCTCTCTCCTCTCCCTCTCTCTCCTCTTTCTCCCTCTCTCATCTCCCTTCCTCCCTCTCTCCTCTCCCTCCCTCTCTCCTCTCCCCCTCTCTCCTCTTTCTCCCTCTCTCCTCTTTGTCCCTCTCTCCACTTTCTCCCTCTCTCATCTCCCTCACACTCTCCTCTCCCTCCCTCCTCTCCCTCCCTCTCTCCTCTCCCTCTCTCCTCTCCCTCTCTCCTCTCCCTCTCTCCTCCCACTCCCCTCTCCCTCCCACTCCCCTCTCCCTCCCACTCCCCTCTCCCTCCCACTCCCCTCTCCCTCCCTCTCTCCTCTCCCTCCCTCCCTCTCTCCTCTCCCTCCCTCTCTCCTCTCCCTCCCTCTCTCCTCTCCCTCCCTCTCTCCTCTCCCTCCCTCTCTCCTCGCCCTCCCTATCCTAATTTCTCCCCCTCTCCTCCTTTCTCCTTCTCTCCTCCTTTCTCCCCCTCTACTCCTTTCCTCCCTCTCCTCCTTTCTCCCCCTCTCCTCCATTCTCCCCCTCTCCTTTCTCCGCCTTTCATCCCCTCTCCCCCTTTCTCCCCCTCTCCTCCTTTCCCCCCTCGTCTCTTCTCCCTTTCTCCTTAGTTTTCTCCTAGAATCGTATCTCTTGTCCTGTTCTCGCATTTGTCTCCCTCCCGCAGACAAGCATATCAAGCGTTTTCCGCTGCGCCTCCGTAGTTTGTAACAGTCATATGTCTTGGCAGGAAAAAATAAGCATCGCTGTGCGTATTGCACTCTTCACTCGAACATTGTGCGCGGTTGTGATCCTCTCTGGCAACATTGACGTATTCTACAATTTGTGAAAGTACAATTGCCTTGCATTAAAATAATCTTGTCGGACAGTTGAATGAACTGTTTATGCCGCATCCAATTTTTTATTGTAAAATCAACTGAAGAAGCCATCACGTGGTGGAACTCTATATACAAGGAGAATAAGAACAGGTTACACTTGGTACAAGTTCCACTTTATTGGAAAAAACAATGAAGTGGAACTTTTACCAATGGTTGATTGTTCTTATTCTCTCTGAGTTTTTTAATATATTGGTTGAATGAAATGCTTTTCCATTGAGTGTAATTTATATCGAACAGAATTTCCTGAAAATCGTGGCAACTTTTCATTTTGTGTAATTGAGCTATGACCAATCCGTCCACACGAAATAGTCCGTGCAGCCGATGACGCATGCGCTCTCTTAATTTATGATATCCCGTCGAAAACTCCCACGCCTCCTCCTTCCCTCTCCGCCGTTCCCCACCCCTTCTCACACTACCGCCCTTCCCATGACCCTCCACAGGTTTCGCCCATCCTCCATGCCCCTTCTTCTCCCCTCTCCATCCCCTCACTTAATTCCGCGGGCGACTAGCCAAGCTGTCTTGACTCTTCTCCTCCGTATAAAAACCTCTTTGGAAAAAGTAAAGAATCGCCAAGGAATGGAAAGAGAGAAAGGGGGTTGGAACACACGCCCACAAGTCTTCATCTGTTTCTATATCCTTCTCTCTATAACATTCTCTCTCTCCCTCTCTCATTGCGACGAGGAAAGAGTATTAATCTATTGGCCGCGTCAAACGCCACACCCCACCTTCTTTTCCTTTTCGCTTTCCTTTTTTCAAAAAGAAAAAAGACGACCTATTGCGCCCTCTTCGACGGGTCCTGATTGACCCTGTTTCCCACCCACTTCCTTCTAGCCCGGCGATATAAAACGATTCGATCTGAAAATGAAAGAAGGAAGGGAGTTGCCCGCGTAACGGCGCGCCTGACGTAGATGGGAATCAAACGGAGGATAAAGTGCATGCGGAGTGTAAGGTGGGTAGTCTTCGGAGGGCAGGAGTTAATGCTCCCTCTATCCCTATTTGGTACGCATTCGAAGCGGAAGAAATGAAAACACGGACGTCTCCCAGAGAACGCATTGCCCTCCACACGCTGCCGTGTTTGTTGATACCTTCCTTTTGGGTGGGGGTGATTCATTTCACGAAACACGGCGGAGAGAGAAGACTTTCTCGTTCTTGTATTAGGTCAGTGAGCTTGCGTCTCCTTCCATTCCTTGCGGCGTGCGCGTGGTTAGGTAGTGACCGGGTCAATTCTTTTTAACAGTTCTAGTTATCGCGTTCTCTCTCTCTCTCTCTGGGCGTCTTGCTTCCTCTGCCTTTTGGATTGTTTAACCTTGGTAGGCGCAACTGGTTCTTCTCTTCGACGCCCTCGGCGAGTCCTCGGGAGACGGGCGTGTCGGCCGAGAATTGGTCGCAACCCGACTATAAAAAGCGTGCGCGAGCCAAAGTGCGAGACGAGGCGTTTATTTTCCTTGGAAAAAAGTTCTCTCCGGAACGACGGCGTTATTTTTCTATCTGGAAATAGAACCGTTGAGAGTAGTTGAGTCCTTTCCAGAGCGCGCGGTGGTCGTAAGCGCGAAGTTTAATTACCTCTCCTTTTCATATTCCGGGAAGGGAAGGTTTTATTACCGCCGGCAGTTATTATTTTTTTTAATAGCGACGCGTTCTAAAACGCGACCTCTTTTTAAAAAAACCTCGGGAGAAAACGAAGACGCCCTCGGATGCAGAAGGGCGTGACGTCTTGTACGATATGCTTTTTTTCCTTCTCAACCCGTGCTTTTTTGCGTTTTATTCGGCCGGCAGGACACGCGATACTTGTCGTCAAGGACCGTTTGCTGAGGATCGTATAGTGGTGACCTTGGATACCATTTCGACCCTCCCCCTACCCTCCCCTCCTACCCTCCCCCTACCTCCCTCCTATCCTCCCCCCACCTTCCCCCTACCCCTCCCCACCCGTAGTTCATTTCATGTGTCGCCCCCTCCTCCGGCTACGACGTCGACATTTATGTCATTCGCCTGATATTCGAAGTCTCGTCCTCGTTCCTAGAGCCGCAGAAGAAAATGGGAAATCCTTTTTTATAACTTGGGTCTAATCGAATTTGTTTAAATTAAAGTTGCCAGTCGAAGTGAATTCTTACTCCTACACATTTCGAATCCTTTCGCGTCGGAATCGCTTTCTTTCATTGCATAAGAAATCAACCAATAAGATCACTGTCATTCAGCCGGAAGTGTGGGCACTACCCACGGATACGGCTACTGTGTGTAGAACAGCACCAGCAAATTAGAAAGAAAGAGGATTCCAGATTCACGAAAAAGCAGTACGAGAACATATTACTAATTGTGATCGAGCGCCAAATTCAAACCTTAAGCGTATTGTGTGTGTGTGCATTTTTGGCCAATCAACCTCTTGATAGCCATAGCTCCTTCCACGCTGAGCTGAAGTATTTGTCACTTTATATCGGAAATATGATGGGAATTTCACGTGAATATGCAAAATAGAAAACCTTAAAAGGCTATGGAACCTATGATCTTTGTCTCCGATGTAGCTCAGGCTACATTAATCTTCGAATCAAATTTATTTCTATCCGCTCAGAGTTATAAAAAAGACGTTTCAAGGACAAAAATTTAACCAGTATTAATAAGATACATTCTCTATACCGCGTTTATCTTTACCTTGATTTTTTCCCTTCGCATCGCGGGAGATTAATGGCTTGAATGACGGCAATACGTCTGAGGTCACGATCTATGAAGTCATAGCCGTTTCTTTATGGTTCTCCGAGGCGTGCCAAGTCCTGAATACGGTATTTTACGCCTACGCTCTCTCTTTCTCTCCCTCTACCTCCCCCTTTCTCCTTGCCCCCTCCCCCTTTCACCTCTTTTACACTTCCATCTCCACCCATCCGATCCACGATTCCCGTTCAATGTTGGCCGTTTTTCCGTTCCCACGGAATCGTTTTGAATCAAGCCCTTACTTTTATTGACCGAAATGGATATCCAAATTCCTATTTAAAGAAATACTGGGTGCTCTAAAGTGGCTCAGATTATGAAGAAAATTCAATTGTGGTCACCACGACTGTAAATTTACGTTCGGTTTGATGTACCAATAAACAGTTGATTTGCTCCGCAGAATGTCTAATTTCCGAGTACAGATAGAATGATGTCTCAGAAGAACAGTTTTTCACGAGTCATTCTTAGTTTCAACGTCAACGCGAATCATTCTACTTTACAGTTTGTTTGAAAGCAGCTGAAATTGATCGGAAGTATTATGTGCTTAATTTAAATGAATTCGGGGCTATAGATCAGCTGCCAACAAAATTGCGCCTCCTAAGATTAAAATCGTTTAAATTTTAAAATTTAAATTTTTAAAGTTTAGTTTTTACCGGATAAACCTTTGATAAATATATATGTAAAGGTGACATGAAGTTTTTGTGCAATGTTTTGAAATTTTTTATCCTACGCCAGCGTTTACGTTATGGAAGATTTTAAATCCCGCTCCGAAAGCGATTTTCTCTCTCTCTCTCTGTCGTATCGTTCAACTCTTCCTCCCACGCTTTTCCACTCCGCTCTTCCGTAATGTCACTTCTCTCCATGCTGTCCTTTCTCACTCTTTCTTTTGGTCTAGCGTCTTCGGTTGAGTCTGAGGAGAGGGGAGGAGGGGGGAGGTTCGAACAGGGGATGTATGCTCTCTGAGACACGAGTCTCGCAGTCCCTCACACCATTCGTCGCTGGACTCCTCGTTAAAAGGGTGTGTGACCCTCAGTCACAGCGGAGTCGAGCATCTGTTTCGCCCTCCGTCCGTGGGAATGGATTGTTAAAGCGTCGGAATGACCAGCCTTCTGAGCGAATGTCTATTCGTTTAAACACACAGAAATGTATATAAATGGATGATTCTATATTTGTGTACGAGAATCAGGCGAATATTTAGTATGCTCAGGATTAATATTAATTTGGCAGCTTATAGTATACCTCCATATGCGGTTAATTTTCCATTAATGGACTTTATATCGTTCGAATATGCTTTCACCGTATATCAATTTCAGCCTCGTGTTTCGATTCTTTTTTACTTTACTTAGATTCGGCGCGATCAGTTATGTATCAAGGGAGGGGCGGGCGAGACAATCGCCTCGGGCGCCGAAAGGATGGGGCGTCAACAGGCAAATCTAGGGTATATAAGTACTATTTTGTTATATGTACTTCGAACAATATTGTTGTTTGCTCTAATTTACGCATTTATGGCAATAAATGCAATATGTTAATTATTTCGCACGCAATTTAAATAATTATTTATAAAGTTATGAAAAATTGGAGACGATGTTTTTAGGACTTACCCCATTCCGACTACGGTAGGCACTGGACACGATTGACATTTATACAGAAAGATACATTTGGACTATAGACAATGAATGGAGCATAGTAATGAAACATTCGTTTTCAATTTCAGTCAATCATATTCGCTCGGTCGACGACATATCGCTGCGGTTCCCGTGTTTCTCTGCCTCGTATTAAATTAATCATTGGAGGTTTAGTTGCATGAGGAAGCAGGTCCCTAATATTGAATGCCTTTTACCTCTTCTCACCATTCAGCAGTGGCGACATCTGTCTTCGTTTGCCTTTCGGATTACGTGCGGTCTTTCTTCGCCATTTTATCGGTCAGCGCTTCTCTCCGATACTTGCGCGCCCACTTTTTCGTGGAATTAACCCCGTCGTTCGATTTTCCATTCTTTTGCAAGAACACCGACAGAATCGTTAAATTCGCCCTATTCAAATGATGAAATTGCACCGCCACCCAATTTAAACTGTCAGATTTGTTTATGCTGGAAAACTTAAACAAATATAATTTCTTCTACATTTTGTGTATATTATAAGCGTTTTTTTATTAAACATAATTACTCAGCTGCATCTATTAAAACCGACTTATTCTTTATTTAATTAGCGTATTGTGGCCGATTCTAAGGATGTGTTACCTGATGATTATCGTCTTTATATTGAACGTTTCAGCCAATTTTGTTGGCTTTGGTAGCGTTCTGGCTCTATGCAGAGGTATCTGTAGACTGCATGCCATCATTCCAGAATATCTGCCGCACTTTTGTTAGCTCGATTTCTTTCGTAATTATAACTTATCCTTGTAGTGCACTTTGGGCGCACCATCTAAATCTCTACACTCCACGTATATACGATATCAAGAAGAAGCACCTTAGGTGCGTCAATTATACGTAACTCTTAAAATTTTCAACGCTCGCTTTGAATGGTCACCTTTCTGTTCTTTAAACCAACCAGCCGGTGGATAAAGGAAGCGAGAGAGGGTCCCTTCCTTTCATGCTTTAGACCGCGAGCGAGCCGAGGGAGATATATAGAGAGAGGGAGAGAGAGAGATGCTAATGCAACATAGCGCGCTTTCTTATTCATGACCCTGAGACGGCGCGACACGTGGGTCGAGTGCAGCAGCCTACTCCCACTCTCGTTGTGAGGGAGTAGGAGATGTAGCAAAGGAGGAAGGGGAGGGGGAAGTAGAGGGTTTTCGATGGACGGAGGGGGGAGAGGGGCCCTGCGCTCTTCGCGCTTCGTTTTTTTATTTTGGCTTTGGCCGTGACCGTGGGCGACGCTCACGCCGCTTCCGCTCGACGCGGGACACGTGCGATTGTGGCTCCCTTCCGCGGGTGGTTCTCGAAACTCTCTCGTCTCCATAAGAGGTGAGGTTGTTCACCCAGTCTCCCTTAACTCCTTCCCTCCCTTGCTTCTTTCTTCTCTACGCTCCGCGCCCATTGTTTTGGTTGATGGAGACCCTGATCAGCATCTTCACCTCTTGTTACGTGCAATCCGTTCCCGAGTCGTTATTCTCGTTTTTTTTTGCTGGATATGGTAGGTGGTTCTTTTGCCACCTGTGGCCTGATACGTAAATTGGCATCTGTTCCGGAAAAAGTGATTTAATTTAGGCCGCGCTCTTGGCCTATATGCTTGCAAATAAATGTGTTAGTTCCTTACCGCACGGGTGTTGTTTGGTAAAGCTTGTATGCCTGCGGGTAAATGTGTAAGTAGCATTGTGGTAATGGAATAGTTCGTTTTTTTGACTGACGAGTTTTTAATTCAGTGAATTATCAAGATCGTCTTAAGGCTATGACCAAACTGATAAGTCGGAATTCTGCAAAGGCCATATAATGTTCGTAAAAATGATTGGCATTTTGGCAACAAGGCAGCCGTCATCAGCTGTAGTTTTTGTGGCTTATGGAGAACCATAATTGTCCAGTTTGACGCGTTCTTAGTTTGAGCAGTAGCTTATATATATATATATATATATATATATATATATATATATATATATATATATATATATATATATATATACATACACATATACTTTACGTTACTCTTTCGCTGAAGAAGGGCATAGGCCCGATAAGCTTGCGTGTGTTTATATATATATTAACTAAAGGAAAAGAAAAGGTA
Source organism: Tanypteryx hageni (assembly GCA_028673005.1). Lineage (NCBI taxonomy): Eukaryota > Metazoa > Arthropoda > Insecta > Odonata > Petaluridae > Tanypteryx > Tanypteryx hageni. Next base: position 172,377,112 of record CM054114.1, read on the forward strand.
GTGATGAGGATGGCAACAAGGTGTTGAGGGAAGCCCAGCGGACACTTACCAAGTTGTGGACCAAGCTGGCAGGCAGGTGTGTATATACACACACACACACATATTATATATACATACATGCGAGAGAAATAAATACAGTTCATCATCTCTACGCGTTATTTGCACAAATACCTATCATCTGCCACTAAGTCGGCGAAATACCCTTCAAGACGTCTACGTATATCGTATTAAGAAGCCTGCTTGTGGATGAAGGGAATTAAATTTAACTGCTTCCATATCTGTGATTTAGCGTATTTTCCTTCAAAGATAAGCGCAGTTTTTCTGACAAAAATGATCAGGAAATCGCAGTCTTAGGCAATATTTCGCTTTCCAATCGGAACAGCATCCGATAAGTATTTTATCTGAGAGGCCTTTTTTTGCCGTCTTATACCCTCTCCTTATCAGGCAGAAGCTCTTCGGTGTGCGTGAGACGTGTAGTTTCGCGATGGGTGACGGGATATTCGTCGCGTTTCTGATAAGAGGCGATCTGAAGGCGGATCCGACGCCGGTCTCATTCGCGATCTATCGGCAGCCATCGCGTGGGCCCACCTGCTGCTTGCTCCCTTGGCAGCCGCCGTCATAACGTCACGGACGTTTCCTCCCACTCCCCTTCTACCTCCCCTTCCACACCCTCCCCCGCCCGAGCCCCCCTCCCTCCGCCCACGCGCTAACACGCCCTCCTCCCCCGCGATCACTGTCCGAGAGAGTGTTCTTCGACTGTTCCCACGCAACGGACATACATTCACCCGATACCTGGTCGCTCGCTCTTTCCTTCCTCTTCGATTCCGTTCCGCCGGGCGATTTTTTCAGGAAACGGATTCTGCGAAGAGGATGCACGTTTTCGCCGAGTTATGTGAGTAACATGGACTCTCCGTTCCACGGATTCGTCTCGTATGCAATGAAATGACGTATCCGGGGCTGAAATAGTAGGTGTTAGCTGGCTACGTATTTTTTATGTCGCTTCTGCCTCGCAGTGCTTTCGATCTTTCCCACGTGCATTTAATTTGCTCGTTTTTAGCACTTTTACTCATGATAACTCTAGAGAAGAAAATTTCTTCCTCTCTAAATACACGTTAGCATTTATGTTCATAATTCCGTCGTGTTTCTTGTCACGAAGTCAAGGCAGGCGTGGTGAGTAGGTCGAAGTTTCTGTTGGTTTGTCAATCAGAAGCGATGGGTGCTTCATGAACTTCCGACTACTTCGATTGCCGCCACTTAGAACGCTGGCGGTGTTGTCTGTTCCGGTTCGAGTCAGATGACACCGGGCGTGAAGATCTGTCGGTCGGACGTGGAAATGGCGGATTCGGGAATGTGTGGTTTTCTCTTATCGTTTCTTGTACTACTTTGAGATTTTTTCGATAAATAAATGTTGCTGCTGCATCATTTGGAGACTGCTGCGAACCAGATGGTGACGTAATATCAACTAGTGGCGCCACGTGTTGTTTTGGCATGCGAACTCACGCTGTGCTCAAGAGAACGTGAAAGGAATTCCAGAATGAATTTCCTCGGTTGAATTAATGTTCATTGTCGCTTATCTAAAAATCGTTTTACCATTCATTATAAAGCGTTCAAGATTCTCCTTTTGCAGTGTATTCGATTAGATCGATGGCTCTTCTTTTTCAAGTCAACATTCCCTATTACCAAAAACTGTTCGCCACCCCCTCCTAAATAAATATTACTCTTCACAGCTTTAAAAAAAAACAATAAATATACCTCATATTAAAAGAGGCCTGACATGAGTGAAACATATAGTCGATTAATGGAGGAAGAAACATTCTTTAACAAGTAGATCTAGAAGGGACTAATCCGCCTACTTTCCTTTCAATGCAATTTTAATATATAAAAAGTAGGAGTGTACACAGGTTTCCCCTTGGCACAGAAGTGCCTTTCGTCAAATTTGCCTTATTAGTAATCGTATACTAATGCATTATTTTTCCTTATATTGTGGTAGCCCTGCGTTTTTGATCCGTTCTAAACATATTCATCTCGTTTTCCCATTCTATACTCGCCCTACAAACGAAATTTCTTTGAAATCCGTTCAGCCAATACCTTCCAAATTCATAGTTACAGGAAAATTATAACCTTGTTATTGTGGCAGCTCTGTTCAGTCGACCCGGATGAAATATGATATTTTAGTTATTTATATGAAGATTAAATGTACTATATTTATTTAAAATCCATGTCGACAGTTCTATAGAAATACGTGTAAAAATATTATTTAACTTTTTACTGTGGCAGTCCTGCTCTTTAGCTCCGCTTTAAACATCTTAATTTAATTATGATATGTTGTACAAATCTTATATACAAAATTTAATTGAAATCCGTTCTGCCAATTCTTTCCAAATCCTTAATTACCGAAAGAGTTTAATTTGTAATTGTGGCACCTCTGTTTGGCTGATTCAGTTTAAATATGCTAATATGGTTTTTTATATATGTCTATATTATAAGTAATAAATTTCGTTAAAATTGATGTGGACAGTTCAACACAAATACGTAGTAGGTACGTGTAAAAAGAATTTTGTTAGTCCTTACATTGTGGCAGCCCTGCTTTCTATATCTGTACTAAACATTTTGATTTTGTTATTTTATGTTGTATACCTACTTCATAGAAAATTTCGTTGAAATCGGCTGTCCCAATTCCTTCCAAATTTATAATTACCGAAAAGTTTAACTTTGCAATTATGACACCCTTGCTTAGTCGATCCTGTCCAAATATGTCATATTGGTCATTAATTTATGTGAATATTCTATTTACCAAATTTAGTTGAAATCGATTCATTCATGAAGAAGATGTTAGGGGGACGCACACACACGGACACCGAGGCGATCTCATAAGACTACTTGCCATTTTTTGGAAAGTAGGCTAAAACACACTATATTGATGACATATATTTTAAACATGTTTAATGCAGTAAAATCAGTATAACTTCAATTGTAATCTTGAGATTGATGCGATGCAAACTAGTCTACAGATGCCAGACTCAATGTTTGATAAATTCAATCTTCAATTCAATCACCTTTCTCACTTATTTTCTATTGATTTCTCTGCCCAGTTATCAGTTCCACTTTCTCCATCAAATAAGAAGTTGGAAGTATCAGGATCAATTAATAACTTCTTGATAAGCATGCCGGTATGTAGTTCAATGCATGACCCGAAATTCAACGTAACCAGTTTGGTTGAACAATTTACTGGCCTCAAAGGCATCTTGATGATCATTGAATTATTCCTACAAATATTAATGCACGCTTCTCACGTCGGCCGTACATTGATTATTAACCCATTCGGGCTCTACAAGTTTCTTAAATCTTATCTAAATATCCCAAGATGAATTATGACGAACACAATTTATAACTCGAAACAAAAATGCATCTATACTCAGTTATAGGTTATAGCTGATTCAAGGGTGGAGCGACTGCCCCTCCCCCTTGGATGGCCCCATTGCTCTCCATTAGGTATATTCTTAAATTCATTCCGCTCAATATTCCTTTTTTAAGCCGCAGATTAGGTGTGAGTTACACGGGAAAGAAAGATTCTGATAGGGGTAGCGAATTAAAAAAAAGGTCATCGGTAAAGGCGGATTCAAGAGGGGGTAGAGGCGAACCTCTTAGGAAGATTCTGGACCCGCCGTGCCATGAAGCAAACTGGTATAAAGTGATTGAAAGACAGTTATGTACTATGAAAGATAATGCAGGGGGAGGGAGTGAAGTAGACGCGGTAAAATATGGCTGTTGGGAATCACCTAATGAGGCTATTTATTCGTGATAATAAGATTTTCAAGGATGATATTTTTGGAAATACATTCTGTACATTCCAAAGAAAGATTAGGGAGGAGGTGAGAAGAAGGTGTAATGAACGTAGTTCATTGTTGCTCCCTTCTACGCGAGAGCTCCGCAGCGTATATCTGTTACGTTAGTTTCTTAGAAAGACGTTCGAAAATGACAAGGACTCTAATAGCGGGGATCGATTATGGCCATTACGCCTCATTCACACCGCTAGTGGACGCCCCTACTAAACATTTAAACATTAGTAGTGCTAAGCATCCTTGGGCGGTATCCCACAAGTAAAACCGAATCTATTTGTTAACACTGCTATAGTATGGTAATAGTTATCGGACTATGATGCGCAACACCAGTTTATTAAATTCCCATCTGTCGATCCTTGATGTCCAGGGCACCAACGCCGCCGTGGGGGAGAGGGGGGAGGCGGTACCGCGCACTTTGGGAACCACTCGATAAGACTAATTCCTAATCGCTTTGAATTTTTCATTTGGAAAGCAGCCCTGTTCTTTTATACTATCCCTTTTTTTCAAAGATTGCATTCCTATCTCTTTTTCTGGGTACAAGAGAATCACTCCGCGGATTACCTTCTATTCGGTTTATATAATGGGCAAGGTCATTGAAGTCTCTGGAAGAGAAACGAGATGGAAAAGTATACTCCATAAATGGAATACACAGAGATTTCAAAGGCGTTCTTTATAGGAAATACGTACAAAACGGCATCGAAAGATTTTATTTTTATACCCGAAATTAAGTCGTAATTATGTGATCTCGTGAACTGATTTGCGGCAAATGTTGTCCTCTATCCAGATAATTTTTTAAATATATAACTTACTGATCATATAAGAGCTAAGAAGAGAAACATATGGCATTTAATTGTTGTTTGCTGAGATAACTGTCTTAGCGATCGATGTAAACAAAATATACGATATTTTTCTCGGGATTTTCTCGAATTTTTATTTCCGAAATTATAATTCGTAATTGTGTGGTCTCGCGGACCTTTTTGTGGTAAATGAAGTCCTTTATCCGAATAAATTTTTTAATCTATACCTTACTGATCATATAAGAGCTAGGGAGAGATATTTATCGTTTTTAATTATTGCTTGACGGATGCCATTTAACGAGCTACTAGTATAAGTTTATTAAAATAACTAGGGAGATGCCCGTTGAAATTCAACGACAGTTTTTTTTAGGAAATTTCGTGAATAGATACGACGCTAAGCTATTATCCAAGTCAATGGTACCCAATTACCCAAAACCGGCAACGATGCGAATCACTAAGAATTCCTCAAATTCTCGCGTTAAAAACTGATCTGTTGATTGAGTCGACGCATATTCAAATATCGATGGCAGGAAAACATACTTTCGTTCTTTTAGGCGTTCGTAGTTTCAAGCCTTGAACTCCTACCATGATTCTAAGGAATTTTAATATGCGAATGATTAATTGTCTACATTCAAATGTAGTCCTTCTCGTAAGTAACGCAACGATTGTTGTTTACTTTCGTTGCTATTAAAATCATTTCCCTCTCCTTCCTTCTCGTATTAAAAGCATTCAAAGCTTGCTTTCATCCGTAAGAATTGAAATAACAATAAGATTTCGAGGTTTAACAATGTAATATGGGAAATGTCTTCCTTGAACATTTTTCGAGATTTTTTCGCCACCACCTTAAAATACGCGAATTTAGTGTTCCTGCCAAAATTAAAAAATATATCTCCATCTTTTATCGAGTTATTCGCATTTTTATAGCGTGACAGAGGGAGCCACAAAGGGACAGAAGTGGGCTTTTATAGATTTAGATTATGTAAAGTGGAAGTTCTAATTGACGGATTCAGTTCAAAATCACAATTGGGCGATAAATTTTGATAAGGATCACTCCTAAGTAATTTATTTAAAATATGTCTAGCGGTTTAGGAGATAAAAATTACGACGGACGGACGGACGAGACGTGCCCATAAGGCGTTCTACTATCGCTTCGCTGGTAAAGAACGCCTATTAATTATTAACTTGGTGAATCTGTGTTTCTCGAGAATTACCAAGGAAAAGCTCGAGTTTGAATGCTGGCTGTCATCCAGTGTTGACTGGCGCCCCATTTTTTTCTCTGAAGTGTTAACTACTCGGGGGATATTTAAATATAGACGTGACTTCACTTCATGACTTATTTCCTTGTTACATCCAATATTCTGAACAGTCGTTTTGTTTCCTCATTTCAGACGATGATAATAGTTTAGGTTTTTTAAAAAATCTATATTCATCCCAGTGTCGCGATGCGAACACCCTGCCAAATTTTGTCTCTCGAGTATCTTCCATTGTTCCGTGTCATTAGTTTCCGGTTGGATGAAAACTCGTGTTCTCGGCACGTGTCCTCGTGGGTCGCAGAAGGTAGGGAGAATGGTTCGAAAGGACGCGAGGGAAGGATTATGTGAACGGAGGCATTTCAGCGATTCGCGTCGGATTATACCATGTTGTCAGGAAATTTTTACCATGTTCAAATTGTACACCGTTTTAAAAAATATATTTTTTCCCCTGTAATTTTGCAGTTTCTCTCGTCCTTCCAACTGGTGCGTTTTCCTCTCTTTGAAAATTAAGCTGTTTAAATAACTTCGGAGCCGTTTAGGCGTAATTTTGCTAATTGTACAGGTTAAAAAAAAAACTTATTTGAAAATTATTTTCAGAATTATTCTCTACAGTTTGTTCCGCTCGAAAAATGATTTCCTTACTGCAGTTTCCGGGGGTTGTTTTCTCAGTGAATATTTGCTTAGTAATTATAGCTGCGGGTTTGGATGTTTCCAGTCAATAGGGTGGATAATTTCCATGACATACAGTACATACTTAGAGGAAAAGTTATCGCGCAAAATTATCGTTCATACGATGCCATGTTGTGTGTTTTTTAGGCAGTGATAATAACATGGATAAAAAATCGAAACATGCTCGGAATTAGCATTTATTTAGTTGAGAGAGGGCGAGATTTTTAAAGCTCGAGTAAAAGGCAGAAACATTTATTTTTATTTTATCAAATTCCTACCGGGTTTTATACTTTAAACTCCTGCGAGAAAAAAACTTCACCAAAAGTCGTAAACGGGTAGGTAAAGGTATCTCGAAGATGTCTCCGACTTATCGGAACATGGGGAATCCTACCGAAAGAGTAGCCGTTCTTTTTCTTTTTTTTATTGGGAAACGTGGCGAGGGGTCGGAAGAAGAAAAGGCGAAAGAGACTTCCTAACTGTGGCGCAAGTAGGATTATTCGCGACGCAACGAGTTTTCCTTGTTTTACGACGGAGGACAAAACGAAAACCCAAAACTCTTTGATGCTTCTCTTTACGAGAAAGGGAAAAAAACGCCCAAACTTGACACAGGCGCCCACTTGGCACGTGTGCGTCTCGGTCGCATTGCACCGAAAAGAAGGCGAAAAAAGACGAAGGTTCTTTTCTTTGGAGACGAACAAGCAAAGAAAGGAAAGAGGAAGAGGAACAGAGATGGAAGGATGAGAGAGAGAGAGATGGAGCAGAAAATGAAATGTTACATAGATGCGAAATCTTCGTAAAAATTTGTTCGGGTCTTCCTTTAACGTTTCCCGCATACGTTAACGCGATCTTGCGAGCTTTGAAGTGTATGGCTTGTGTCGCCGGAAAGAGAAGCTCGCGAGTAGGGATAGGATTAAAATCGCTCCAACCAAACATAAATAAAGATGAGGACAGGTTACTTTTTTCGAAAGGAAGAGGGCTTAGAGAAGGGGGAATGGGAGTGCATAGCGAGAGGTGACGGAGTTAGTGAGAGCTAAATAGAGAGAGAGAGAGAGGGGGAAGAAGGGAGAGGGAAGGAGGGAGAGGGTCTCTGTGGAGAGTTGAGAGGGTGAAATGGAGGAGTAGAGGGCGTAAAGTGTTAGTCCGTGCCAAGTCTCCAAATTAGTTTTCTTTCTCCTTCCTCTCTTACGATCTTTCTCTCTTTGCCCCACTCGCCGATTCTCTCCTTTTACCCCTCCCTCCCTTTCGCTGTTTGCCTTTCTCCCTAGCACCTAGTACAGCGACATCCCGGTGAAATTCTCTTTTAAGACACTACGGATGAGTTGGATTTTGGTGGTTATAAAATCTTCTCTCTCTTCTCTGTTTTGGGTGTTTCTTTCGTGAAAGTGAATGCTAATGTGAAGCACCGGCGTATATCAACACGTTTTCGGAATGATAATGTTAATGAAACTACGAACAGCTCTTAGACACCGGTTTACTCAAACTCTTTTATGGTTGATTGAATTGTGTCATTTGGTGTAAACCGTCAGCTGAGCTCTTTATCCAGCTGTGAACGTATCGAGGTGCAACTTTTTGAACGTGATATTTTGTATTCCTGTTGAATATTGCTCGGCTTCTCTTAAATATTCCAGTAAATAAAAGAGAAGCGCTGAGTCATTTTCATCTATTAATCCTATGAGCTGTATTTCACAACACACAAGAGGGGCATAAAAAATTCGTTGTCGTGCATTTCCTAAATGCTTCAAAAATTAAGAAACTGTAAGGTTGCTGAAACAAATTTTGCGAACATTTTAGTTTTTTTCTTGTGCGAGCTAGTTTCACATCTGATCCAGCTTCGAAGTTTTTTTCGAATTTCTGCTACTTTTAACCATCATCTCGGTCATGTCCTTCATTAAACCGCGCAGCAAATGATGTTTTGTGCATTGAATTTTTGTCCCCTTGGCCTTCCCGTTTAATTCGATCGAAACTTTCGGAGCTATTTCAGGACGGCGAACAACACCGGAAAAATCCCCCGCCGTTCCCCCTCAAGGCGTGACACCCTTCGACGCATGCGAATGCTTGCGTGGAGAGAGTGAGTGGCAAGCCCTCTCCTCTGCCGCTCTTACTTTTTCATTTTCTCCTATCTGGCGAGCCCTAGTGCAGAGGGAAACGGGAGCAGCGAGAAGGGGAAGAGGTCTTATAAGATTAGGCCAATCGGCGCGGCGCAGGGTCAAAAGAGGTACCGGAAGGAGTGGGGGCGAAAGAGAGGGTGGATGAGAGAGAGAGAGAGGAATGACGAGGTAGAGAAAAGAATTGTGAAGGAGAAAGAAAGGGAAGGAAGAGAGAGAAAGATGAATTAAGTGGGAGGGAAAGAGGACTAAAAGAGAGAGAGAAGGGGAGTGAGCTTGTAAGAGGCGAGGAGGAAATGTAGGAAAGAGTGAAGGGAGTCTTGTGGGATATCTCGGAATGGTCCATGAGTCATCGCGAGCTGTAAAGCGAGGTGCCGGGCCGAGGAGGTGGAGGAGGAAAGGGATAGAGGGAGGGGGAGGAGGGGAGGGAAAATGGAAGTTAGCTGCAGAGTAGGAGAAAGGGAACGAGCGCGCGTGTGGAGGCGAGTTTCAAGAGACCGAGACGAGGGTGGTCTCTCTTAATACATTTTTTTTGAGCCGCTCCAGAAGTGGAGTGATACTTTCGTCGTTTCTTTTTTTTATTATAACGGGTTCGTTATTCGCGCCCTTTTCTCATTGGCTGTTTTTTTTACGACCCTCCCTCGCATCAAATGCGTCATTTGCGTGGAGACGCAATGTGGACGTTCTGGAAGCGCGTCTCCGCGTCGGAGAGGATAGTTCGCCCTTCGTCTGTTTATTTCTCTTGATCGTCATAGTTTCATAATCCCGCTTAAATGTCTCGGATATTGTTTTTGGAAAAGACGGTTTTCGCCGGTGGGGTTTGGGTGGCGGCTGGGTCGCCGGTGGCAACGGAGTCGGTTAAAAAACAAGGAGGATTGATTGTGTGCTGTCCATCGGATGATTCACTCTTTTTCTCCCCGAGTCTGCCGGTTTTGCGCGAAAAATGAGCGTGGAGTGCGCGTCCCTTCGGACCCTTTCATCTTCCGCGCGCGATAATTAGTCACGCCGACGCTTCCTGTTTGGGTTCATTAGTCAATAAGCACATCTCCACTAATATTAATATGATTTATCGCGAGGAATCTTTCCGCGCCGCAAACAGGCTCAGAAACTGGCTTTGGAGGAAAGTTTAATCTTTCCCGAACGTCACGGCCGCCGATTATAGATTACGGCTCAGTACGCGGAGCACATTGGTAGGCGGATATAATTTACAAAAGGGTGACTCACCGCCGTGTTTATATTTGGAGGCCGTATCAGATGCTGCGGGTATTATTATCGCAAAGGTGTGAGAGCCCTTGCCAATTTGTATCGGAGCGGTTCTGCTGTCGTTGTGCGCAATTAGTGTTCCTTCTTGTAGCGCGAGTTGTCTGTTTCATTGGTGGATGTCTTAAAACTAGAGATTGAATTGCCTCACCTTTAGTTTTCATAGGATGAATTTGTTTTAGTTGAAAGGTGTAAAATGAATCAGATTTGTTGTGCTATGCGTTTCGCACTGTTTTATTAACTAGTAGTACTCACGCATCATTTTTTAAATTTTCACTATATTTTAAACAATAATAGACACCCATGTCCACAGCAGGATTAGAACCCGCGACCTTTGTATTGCGAGGCAGACACGCTCCCCGTTGCTCTACCAAGGTCGGCAAGGCTATCTTTACGAGATAAAAAAAAGAACAATAGTTTTTGTTTCCGAACAAATAAAGAAACATCCATATTTAAAATTGATCTCTCTATTCCCTCTCTACTTACAAACATTTAGTATTTGTGTAATACTCGTCAATTATTTTAAGTTTTTGTTTCCGAAAAAATAAAGAAGCTGATCCATATTTAAAATTTACCTCTCTGTTCCCTCTCTACTTACAAACATTAAGTATTTGTGTAATACTCGTCAATTATTTTACTTTATTGCCCTCTCTACTTACCATAAAATACCTATATAGCACGAAAGACTCTTTAGAGGTTATGGGTCCGTTTCTCAATATTTTGTATATGTGATCTTTTATTATTTTGTTGAAAGATATACGGACCGAACGACCTGAGGAAGAACGTCGTAATGGCATTTTAGGACCAAGCGACGAATCCGCGCCCATGCGGAACCTTTTAATATTGTCAGAACCGTATGTTCTCGTTTTACAAACCTTCAACTAAACCTCCGACTTATTCGTCGCATCGCCTTTGGATTACTTCCACCGGTCCGCTAACGAGAGTGCACATATATAAAGTTCTTACTCTGGCTAGTTCTAATAACCCGTTAAAAAGTTAACTCCGTCGTGAGAAGAGAGAGGGTTGGGGTAGAGGGCGCAGCGCGAGGTGGCGGGTACTCGAGCCAAAATACTGTGGCAATCAGTGTCACCAACTCTCGCACACCTCGCTTTCGTCTCACCCCCGTCCACTTTCTTGGCCGTCAACTTACGAGAGGGCCCCCGGAGTGAGGCAATGTTTACAGTTCCGCGAGTACACGCACATTCACACGGTACATACATACTCTCGCACTCCCCACTTTTTCCCTCATTCCCGTGCGCCTGTACTCCCCGTTTTCGAATCCCCGCCCGCGACGTCTCTGCAAGGAGCCGCCGTTCCCCCTTGCGCTGCGATTCATCTAGCTCTTTTTGCGCGCCTTTTTCCCTTCGCAACTCCACGGGGCTTCTGAAAGAAACTTTCATTTGTTTCCCGCTAGCCTTGTCGGTTCGTGATAATTTTTCGATCATGTCTGCGTTCTGGGATGTCCGCCTTCATTACCGTTTTTAGCCTACTTTCCAGAATGGAAATAGGCTTATTGTTTTGCCGTTGTGTCTGTCTGTCTGTCTGTCCGTCCCCCTATTAAACTTTTGAACCAATACACCAACTTTCATTAAACTTGGTGGAAATCTCTTGATACATAGGCCGAGCTCCCGAGGATAGTTTTTGTTGCGAAGATTGAAGTCCCGGGTTCGATTCCAGGAACTATCCTTCCCATTTGATTTACGTGGGAAATCTGAAATCCATCGTGCAGGGTAATTTTCTCTTTCACATTAAAATATCTTAGAATTGTAATACCGGAGCGAGTTTTGTACTATTCTCCGAGGAAATGAAGATTCTAATTTTTATCGTAGAATTTTGCTTATCGATTGTATTTCTTAGAATTTCGCGTAAATACTGGCGATTTTGCAGTTACATCACTCATTACGAGAGTGTTGCCATTGCAACAACTATTGTTGGACTCATCTTCGGTATATTCTAATACGTACACGCGTTATTTTTGCCGCACAAATACTCGTGATCAGTTTAATATTCCGTTCGAATGTATTTGTATTATTTTATATCACTAAATTATGAAATTTGGAAACGCAAAGAGCTACATATCCGCGATGTCTTTTCAAGCTATTAAAGCCAATATAAGTATTAAATAAATGATCAAATGGAAAGCAGGAATCACAAGTTCTGTTTGGATCATCTTGTTAGATGATCGAAGGCAGTCACGCGGCCACAAAACACGCTTTATTAAACCATTTAACGGCTGCTGGAGCCGTGTTAATCGTGAGTTGGATTCGTATGAGTGCGACGATGCATTCTCGAATTATTCATATTTGAACATAACGCTATTGCTCGTCGATTTAAAAGACTACAAGTTTCTCTTTTCTTACTCCCCGAGGCTTTTGTTTATTCGTGCATTTATCTAGTTGTGCGTATGCGTACACGAACACGCGTGTATACTTAAATAAGACGACTGACTAATGTATTTGGGAGAAAGGGCGGTGTTGTTGGCCCAGCCTCGCCATCACCCCTCCGCCCATTTCCCTTACCTCCTCGCATCCCGCAGGAGTCGTGCCGATGGGCGAGGAGTGACTAGTGGCCTGTGTGGGGGGGAGGGGAGTGGCGGCGGAACGGGGCGGATTTGGGGGGGGGGTGACCAGTCAGCGCTGTGCAGTCGTTTGGGCGTTGGCCATTGTCTGCTCCTGGGGAGAACGGAGTTTCCATTTTTTATTTTACTTCCCATTTTCGCTCGGTTGTCCCGCTTTTTTTATCGCGTCTTTTTCAAAGGCGCACTCTTCCTGCCCCCTTCCGCCCTCCGCCTCGCCCGATAGATGGTGCACGAGTCGACAGGGGTGTAATGAATGCTTGAGGTTTTGACTGGCCTGGGTTAAAGTCGTAACTTACCCTCGGGGAACGGCTGGACTGTAAACACAAGGGAAACCTATAGTCTTAAGAGGTGTCGGAGGGATTTTTTTGGCAACTCCTCTTGCGGTTTGTTTTTTTATTCGGCTCGTGTAAGTTTTTCTAGCCTCTTTTCTCGAAAGCGGGGAGTTTTTTATGACGAGCCTTCGCAGCTGAAAACATCTTTCTATCGATGGTAGATTTATTGGCCAAAATTTCATCAGTTTTTATACTTTGACCGAAAACTTTTTTAAAAATATAGGTATTGGAGATTGCGCCACTCTGATAAGATAAAGTGACATTTAATCATCGGTGCGTCGTATTTGCTAGAGGGTCTCTTGAGAAGGACGTAATTGGGTACATACTGCGCAGTTTTAATTTTATCGTAGCTTATGATTGGGATCCGCTTGTCATGGAATTTGAAACTTTCAGTCAACGAATACTCCGAACTCAAACGAATGCGAAATTCAGTGGAAATGCAGTTTTAGAGAATACGTTTTTTTGGAATTTCGGCGATTACCTCGAGCGTGGCTGAGAGCTCTTATACGTTTTGCCATTTTCCGCCCTTCTGATTTCCCCATGGGTTACTTCATCCACGTCGGTTCCCATCGAAAATTGATTTCGCAATTTTATCATGACAGAATAATAAAACTCCTCGTTAAATTCCCGACAATGCCACAACGGGTTAATCAGACGCCTCGGAAGCGTTTTCTGTGGTCAGAATTTCCAACGCTTCCTAGCAATCCGAAATACGTCGCCGTAAAAACAAAGGGAATGCAGGATGAGCATCCTGTAAGATCGGTTCCTCCCAAGAGAGAAGCCCTCCCTATCCAACTCATCCCCTTCCTCTTCTTTTTGTCATCCCTTCTTCCTCTCCCTATCCCCTGTTTCTTCCCCTATCCCTGTCCCTTCCCCTATCCCCCTTTTTCCATTCTAGTTCGATGCGAGGGCGTGATTCGTGCTGTAAATCGGAGTCGGAGAGCGTGTCGGCGTCTTGGCGTAGGATATACGCATTGTCCTCCCTCTCATTCTCTTTCTTCTCTGTAGAGAGGGAGGGAGGGGAAGGAGGGAGGGAGAGAGGTGGGAGCGAAGGGTGGCGGTTGAAAAAACAATCGAGGGAGGGGTCAGCGCCACGCCTCCTATATACTTTTTATTCCAACTCCCTGAAGGCGGAAGGAGTTAAAGAGGCGTGGGTGGGGCGGGAGGAGCGTGAAAATGGACCTGAACGGAGAGGGGGGTGGGAGGGGAGGTGGAGGCGGCGAAGGGGGTTGGCTTGGACCTTCCATACCATACCTTACTCCTCTCTCTCCGTTCTTGACCCTTGTGTCGACCCCTTCTCCTTTTCTATTTTCTCTCACTCCTCCCTCTATCTTTTCCTGCCCGTCAATTATATCCTTTTTCCTATCCCCCCATAATTCTCCATCTCAATCTATTCTCCTCTCTCACCAGTTTTCCCCTTCTGCTTCACCTCGCCTCTTCCCCTCATTTAACTCCTACCTCATTCCTCTTCTCTCTCCTCCTTCCTTTCCCCCTTTCTCCCACGAATCCTTTCTTCTTTCCTTTCTCTTCATTCTCCTTTTCCTCTTCCCTCTCTCATCTTTCCTCTCTGGTAAGTGTAACAAATGTAAGAAGAGACTGTATAATCTCCATTTCGCCCTTAATTAAGTCGTCTGTCTCTGTATCCTGTCTTCCACCCTCCTCTCTCTTCCTCCACTCTCCCTCCTTTCACTCTTTCTCCCAGTGGCGCAACTATGATATGACGAAGGTGATATTTTCCTTAGGCGCCGGCTGCAAAAGGCGCCAATCGTTCTCTAAAAAATGCCAAACATTTATTTTCCGATGATAATGTATTAATGTAATACTAAAAATTTGAAGTTGAATTTAATGCTAATATGCTCAATAAAAACGCTGGGGAAAATAATATTATACACAACTACGGTGTTGTCTAAAACTTTTGCCATAGGCGCCACATCTCCAGGTACGTTTTTTCCTATTTCTCTCTCTCCCTTTCCTCTATCTTCTTTCTCCCTTTCCCCTTCTCGTGTCCTATTTCCACTTTCTCTCTTTCCCTCTACTCTCTCCACTATTCTCACCTCCTCCCCCTTTCTATCCCTTTATCCCCCTTTCTTCCAGTGCGCCGTGATCCCTATCTCTTTTCTCTGTCTTGTTGATGTTTTATCCCTCCCGTGCCCTTGTTTTCATGCATGGGTGTGGTCTTTTGGAGGATATCATGGCGCAAGTTATGTCTTCTCTCCGTTCGGCAGCGGTGATCTCGAGAGAGCGTGATTACGCGTGCATTCGCACGCCTTGATTTGCCGCCGCGTCGTGCTTTGCGTGCGGAAGCGGGATTTCAACATCCCGTCCGACTAATGTTCCGCCCCTCGGTTGCTCCTTTATTTTTACGTTTCGCGTGTATGGATAGCTTGCGATAAAAGCGTATTAAAACGTCTGGATAGTGGGCGGGATTCGATCCCGTGTCGCCGGAGTAGGATAACGTGGCGTATCTCTTCCACGTTTTTCCTTTTGGCGTTGGTTTTTCTAGAAGTGTGTTTCATAAATTTTACATCTTGGTTAGTAATACGATAGCTGAATGCTGCATTAAGGGCAATATGTACACTTTTCGGAGTGGCGGTCGAAGGAGCGTTAGCACGGGTTTGTGTGTCGAGAACACGCTCATTGTTTTAAGCCTAATTATTCCCGCGTCGTTGTTTCGATTCATCTTCCTTAATTTGCGGTATTTTTTAAATTGGTTTTGAGGCACAATTTACAGGCTCAATATTTTTTTCGGTACGCATCTCATCAATGAATTACCTTAATTACGACTTGGGATTCACGACATCCGGAGTGGACTCGAATGATGCATTTATTTGGCGTCCGATGGGTAAGTACGTATGCACGTTTACCGCGCTTCAATTATAAAACGAGACATTGCATTTGTCTGAGAGGAACAAGTCTCGAATTTAGAATTTTCCCTTCCTCAATCTCGCAAAACTAACACGCATTTCCGACTTCGGCCGTGATGGAGAAACGACAGCGGCGATTTTCGTCGTGACAGCTTCGCATCAATCGTTCGCATAGCGGCGGCGCATAGCACTTTTACGTCCCGAGACAGTCGCGAAGTCGATGCAAGAGGGGAACTCGCGACACCCGTCGGTCGGCCTTTCGCACGCCGTCCTCGGCGCGCCTCTGCCCCGTTCACTTGTTTTATTCGAGCGAGGTCGCGATTCGATCCTCATCTCTTTCTCTCTCCCGACGCCGCGGGTGCGTTTAGGGTTTTTATGAGTGCGTGAGCTTGACAAACGCTCCTCGAAAGATTTCCATTCGTGCGAGACCGGATGGCAACCGCCACACCGTCACCACACGCGGCAGCCCCTCTCACTCGGATTATGTGCCCGCCTCCTCCGCGCCCCGATCCCTGGGATGCTATTTTTAAGCCGCCTTGGCCTGAGCCCAGGAGCGGGCGTTCGGAGGGGGGGGGGGAGCGATGGCTAAGAGGGGAAGGGGGAAGTAAGGGTTTTTAAGGGTTTTTAGGGGTGGGGAAGCTAGGATATGTTGGAAGAGGGCGTGTGGGAGGGAAGGAGATCGCCCCTCATTCGTCCTGCGCTAGACTGAGAGGGACGACGGCGTCCCTTGACAGCCGAAGGTGACACGAAGAGAGGATTGGCCCGAGGAGATCGAGGTGGAGAGAGGGAGTGGGTGGATAGGGAGTGGGTGGGGAGGGGGTCATCGTGGTAAGAGGAGAGGGGCGTCCTCAGGGGAGTCGAGCATCCGGGTGCGAACTCAAGAACCACGAAAGGATGTCTTTGAAAGAGAAAACGGCCAATTATCTGAGGGGATGATGAACCAGTGACTCATTGAGGAAGAGAGAGAAGACGGGGGATTAAACTATTTTTTTTTCTTCACCTGGATTTTTTTCGTCATCTCTATTCTCGTCTAGTCGCACCCTCGCGTGCGCCGCTTTTATGCCGTCGGAGGTTGTTGAGGATACCCTTCGTTTGCGTGGCTTGCTCTAGTTGCGCGTTGCTTCTGGGCTGAGGGAAACGAATTCGGAAAAATGTGTAGGTTGAGATAAGGCTTTAGCGGCATTTTCAATTCATTTTTTTTGCAGTTTAATTTTTCCGGGATATTCATTTTGAGATCGCAACACGTCCTTCATCGTTCTTTTATTTTTTGCGTTTCAATCCAGTCCAGTGATGGCTGTCCGTGGCTGACACTAATGTCTTTATCGGTAATAAAATTGAAAGCCTACGCTGGCAATTACTGCGCTATTATTTGATAAGAGTCATTTGAAATTAATTACTCATCACCACTGTTCGAGTTGTTAGGTTTGCTCGAAGGCATAATCTCTATGTTTAAATATTACTCGAGCAAGAAATAAATTACCATTAAGTGGTTAACTGTTGTTTATGTCTGGCAGCAGTCTTGGCACGCGCTTGCATTTTCTTTTAAATTTCATTACTGAATTGCAAAGATATGCTTAGAAGGTTAGATTGATCATTTTCATCTTCACAGATATTAATTATCACATTGAAACTATTAATCTGCGTCACATATTTAAACTTCTCTCGAAAAATATTCCCGTCGTTGCTAATTTTATATTTATTTTATCTATTCATGTGATTTTAACCTTTTCGCGCTTTAGAACCGGGATTCGTTTAATGCAATAAAATTAATAGACGAGGCCGAGACTTCGTGGAATTCAGTTATAATGTGACGTTGTTAAAATTAAACAAAAGTACGAGTTCGAATTTTTGCTTTGTTTTTAATTAAACAACGCCACATTTTCATTTAATGCCCTTTAAGACTGTTAAGTTTGGCGAGACTTACATTCCGTTCCCTTTTCGTTCCTAAGGGGTGAAATGCAAACTTTTTATCGCCTCTTCGCATCGGCGCGCGGTTGCGGCATTCCTAAATAGCGACGGAAAAAGCGAAAATAACTTCCCACTGCGTCGTCGTCTCCGATTCGTGCGTGCTTTTTTTCGTTTTTCTCCCGCATCATTAATTTTCCGCTGTGATCATGGATTGTTCATAACGTCGCATCATCTTCCACGCGATTCGCTAATCTGCTTAACGGTTTTCCACGTCCGCATTTCTAACTCCGAGGAATTATGAGAATGAGAGAGAGAGGAACGGACGGGAGGTGGGGGAGGAGTGAGAGAGAGAGAGAGAGAGTGGGAGGGAAGACCGCGGAGGTGGAGGAGGCGGGGTCGCTAGGAGAGTCGTGGATGGCCGTGGCTTGAAAAGGAAAGTGTGGGTGTTGTGTTGAGAGTCGTAATGCCTCAGACCTCCCCCCTCTCTTTTTCACTCTCCCTCCTCATCCACCACGCAGCGACGACTGATCCCCCTCCTCCTCCACGCAAGCCTCCTCACTCCAGCCCCCGCACCTCCTGGGGAACAATGATGGATGACCCTACGAGTGACATCTCCCGCGGGTGGATGTGTAGGAGAGGGGAAAATATATATGAATCGGGTTATGTACGCGCGCATGGGGTGGATGGGAGAGAGAGAGTGAGAGTCTGTCCTTCTCCCTCCTTCCATATATTTTTTCGTCTCTTCGATATCCCTCCCTTTTCACTCCATCTCTCTCTCTCTCTCTCTCTCTCTCTCGCATTACGCGCCCACTCTCCGGGTGTCTCGTGGGAGGAGGGGGGGAAGGTTGAAGGTTGGTCATGTACGCGCCTCCCCTCTCCTCTCCCTTCCGTTCTCCCCCTCCCCTTCTCCCCCTCCCCTCCCGCACCCTCCACTGCCGTCGTCTGTCAAACGCGGGTAATGACTCGGCCGTGCCCTCTCTCTTATTTGTCACCCCCTCTCCTCTCCGTTTTCATTCTCTCCCTATCTCCCCATCCCTCTTCTCCTCTCCTTCCCTCTCGGCCACCACGCCTGTTTGGAGCCCTTCCGCTGGTGGCGCTTTTAATGCATGTGCCGCATATATATCTTTATATCATTTGCGTCGCCTCACTTTGTTATTTCGGGGTAGGCTTTCACGCGTTTCGTTATTTTGTCCCTCTATTATTTCGTAACTTTGCCGTCTCGGAGTCCTTTACGCGGAGATATTTCGCGCGGAGAAATTTTTGGAATGTGGAGTGATTAATTAATTAAGCCGAGGCCCCGACGGAATCGAAAAAACGTGCAAAATAACTGTAGCGCATTGTTTTGCGGCTCTTTCCGCTCGAATTTTCACGCATGCGGATTCGGCGCTTCTTCCGTCACGCATAGCGTTACGTTATAAATGCATTCTATTTTATTTATGAAGCAGCTCATAAACAGCACTCCACGATCTGTTACGATGAGAATAACAATGAAAATAATGAGAGGGCGCACGACCGTGCCCGCGGTCGGATTCGAACCCGCGACCACTCCTCTACCAATCCCGGATAGTGTATTTAAATAGAAATTCAGATATCATTGATAATAGTTGGAAATAAAAGGGTGGGGAGGTGCATATTGTTCATTGACGGAATGTGCTGTGATTTGTATTTACTTTGACTACAATCGGATATCGTGCAGTATGACTCGATAGTCAAACTTTTTGTAGTGTTTATATGCTAAATTTATAAATTCGCATGTTTGCGTACAAATGTCGTTTCCTGTCTAAGGTATTATGAATCAAACAGTTTTTATACATTTTAAATATAAACATTCAAGTTTTTCGGGCATTTTGAGAATATATCATTGATGCATAGTTTACATACCAAATCCGGACTTAGCATTATTTACTGGTAATTTCTGTGGTAAGATTATAATAATTGCCAATTCAAAAATGTTACCGATATTTTCCCAGATTTCTCGATTTGTTATTTATTAAAATAATGTTATCTCTCAGCAAATAATAGCGAGTAAAAGGCTACGATTCTTCTCAAAGCACATTCTTAGCTTGCCATTTGGTTAGCCTACGTTTACATTAAGGGTTGCTACGTAACGGACGACGACTGAGAAACACCCATTTGCGTGATTTTTCGAATGACGTAGGATCCCTTATCGTTCCATCTCTCGCCCCGTTTTTCCTCTCCCCACTCGGTTGACTCCCACTCCTTTCGTCTCTCAGCCTCTCCTCTCCCCTCCCTCTCACCTCCTTCCACCCATCCTTCTTCCCCCATCCCTCTTCTCCCATCCCTCTTCCCCCATCCTTCCTCTCCCGCTCCTACCGTCTCACTCGCAGAGCGCGTGCCTGAGGCACTGCGTCCCCAATCAAGACGACCCACGCTCGACTACCGGGCGGGGCACGAAACTATCTGCTGCCACCGACTGCCGCTCCTTCTTCCGCGGCCACGCCCCTTTTCAATGCCTGGTACGAGAGAGAGAGAGAGAAATATATATGAGGAAGGGGGCGAAAGAACACGTGCTCAACAATTTCTCTCTATGGCTATTGTTGGCCTGTTACATTGATTGATTGGTCTAGCCGGACTTTTAGAAGATTTAAAAAAAGACTTCTTTTGATATCAGATCGTTTGTGTGAAAGTCTTCGCTGAAAGAGAAATAGAGTGATGGATTGGCTGACTCCGGATTAACTCTCACTTATTCGAGCGATAAGAAAATGTATCGTATGGGTTTCGGACACGCTTCTCTAATGGAATAAAAAATATAAGCGTTTTCCTGTTTATTGTCATTATTTATTTCGTCGAACGATTTTTTGAAAGTAGTTTTTTTTCTCAGGATGGCGAAATCGGCGCTATTGTTTTTTTTCTCTTTTATAATCTAGTTCAGTCTCGTGGGAAAATTTGAAAAAATTACGTCGCAACTATTAGCGATTGTTTTTTATATTTATGTAGCTCTGTTCTTCAGGTAATTGTTTGGAGGACGTCGAGGAGAGATAACTATTCCCATTATAGACTTCGGGCCAATCAACTGTGTGGGAGATTTACGAAGTCCCATCTCGGCCGCCGTTCGCCGAGTGGATTCGCGTTCAGATAGAGACTAAATTCGTGAGATAGGATCACTTTCTCTGAGGGAATTGACATCCGCGATTAGTCCGCCCTCTTTTGTCTGCACAAAACACAATATAATTCCGCCTCTCTCTCTCGCTCTTCAAAAAGCCGCCTGTAGGAACACGCAGCGATGCTCACGAGAAGCTTTTTAAATTTTTCGTTTATTTATTTTTTTGTCTATTGTCTCGGCGAGTGGTGTTCTCGAAGTGCCATTCTCTTCTCCATGTGCTCTCGCGTCCGGTCTCGTTTCGCGCGCGTGGCTCTATTCATCCTTTTTATCGCGGCGGCGATTTGATCTTCCAAGTCCGCTTAATGCCCCGCGTGCAGATGTTCCAGAAGTGCGGGTCGTGACCCCGTACCGGGTTCACCTCCTCTCGGGGATGCGAACACGCTCATCACCGAAAAGCATAAAAAGTCGAGGAGCGTAATTTCGATGTTGTCACTTGTTACGATCAAAGTCGATGGCCAATTGCTTTAGATGCTTCCCGTCTGTGGCGTTTACAAGTTGGCTGTAAAAATCTTATTCTTTTCACGTTCTTTTTTTTAGAATAAATAAAAGTGATGGATTAGGGTTAGCTGTGCGATGAATTTCAGACTGATCGAAATAATGATTGATTTTTAGCACGTTTTCTCAAAAGAAAATAACCTACGTATGTGATCACTCTGTTTGTCCGTCCGTCTGTGGATAATCAACTTTTTTGTTTTAAGAGATATTTGGAAAATTATTTCTGAATTTGGTAGCTCTTAACAATCTATATTTTTAAACCAATTGGATTTTATAAGCAGTTCATATGTATTGCGCTAGGTGGCTCTAAAATAGGAAAAATTAAAATTTCCAAATGGTATTGTAGCCAAACTACTTAAGGTATTTGGAAAATTCTTTTTGATTTAGATAGCTCTTATCAATATATTTATGTTTAACGATTGGATTTTCCAAGTTCTTCATCGAGGTTTCGCTAGGTGGCTTCAAATTTGGAAAGTTCAAATTTTTTAAATGGTATTTTAGACGAACTACTGGAGCTAAAGGAGTAAATTTTTCACGATTGGGAAGGTCTAGTGTTGTGTGTTGTCCCCTCCTCAAAGGGAAAGGCACACAGATCTCTGAATATTTTTAAGAAGACATGTTCCTATCTCTTACTTTAGGAAGGTTATCTTACTTGTTTAAAAATACTGTATCAGGGTTAAATATATTTGACAAATTTCAATTCAAAAATTAATCCCTCTCTATTTAAGGTACATAATATCCGTTACTCCAATATTACATCCACAGATGCGATTTATTACTATAAAAATAGAGATTACGCCTCAGCAGGTCTGGAAGCCAGATGCAAATTAATTCAGCTTATTAGCATGAGAAACGTTTACTTAGAGTAACTGCATGACCGTATTTCAACGGATTACTATCTACAAGGCTTGATTTTTCCTCTTTCTTTCTCCAACGTCGCGTAACTTACCTCCGTAAGAGCGCCCGGAATTTATTTGTCGCCGGTGCCTTTTCCACGCCTCCCCCGGGTAGTAGTAATTGCGACAAAAAACCGGAGGTTGTTATTTTTTATTCACACGTGCGTTGCTCAACTATATTCTCGCTCATAAATAGCAAAGGGGTCACGGCTGTGCAACTTTCCCTGTCGCGGAGAAAAAATGAAAGAGAAGTAAATAAAAATCACCTGGTAACGAGACCCATACTCGCTCTCTCTCTCTCTCTCTCTCTTGATTCGTCTGCTCTGTTTTGAGGGGCGGCGAGTCGTGGTGGATGGAGGGGTGTGGGATGATTCCGACTACCGGCCAGCATGGATATATAGCTTGTTAGTTTTCTTGCTGAGCCGCCATCCTCAATCAGTTTTCTCATCGCCCTGTTTTTATTTACGCTTCTATTTAAGGAAGGAGGTTAAGGGGAGAGGCGGAGAGGGTTGCAGAAAGTGGCATGTAGGGGGGGGGGGGGGGGTTGCTTTGCTTGAGAACGGATGTCCAGGCCTATTTCTATTCGGGAGCTTCCGGCCAAATAGGTGGAATGGGATCCGCGGAAATGAAGGACTCTTTACCGATTTGGAGTGAGATACCGCGGGGATTAATAGGACATTTGAAATATTCAAGAGATCGAAACCCACGAAAATGCTCTCTCTTGCTCCTCTCGATGTTTACCGCGGCGTGGCGTTCGATTGATGCACGCAATGAAGTGTTGGCTCGCTTCCGAATCGGCCGTAAGAGGGCACCAGATGATAGTTGTGTAATATTCATGAGACGAATGGCCCACGTTCCGACTTCGGACTGTTATTTACCTCCTTGTCGTTTCATCAACAGCGTTAGACCTAAAATTGGATCGGTGAGTTCTTGGGCTGCTGTGGTAGATGGTTAACTTAAGCGATAATGATTGCATTCTGTCACGAAGTGACTTCTTTGAGCGCAAAAATTTTTTAACTGGTGCCTTTTGGTGGTTTTTCGATTGTTTTCAGCAGGGTAATTTTTTGTGTTCCTCAACATGGATAATTAATATCTAGCCAACTATAGCAGTCTTTTTTTCATCTGTCAAGTAAAGAATTGAGACATCTTTTTCGTTAAATTTGAAACATCAAATTTGCATTAATCATAAATAATAGATAAATTTCTAAATTAATTATAACAAACGCCAATCTGTTGTGTTGTTGACGTACAAGATATTTTATGTTTTCCTCACAAACATTTTATTACTTTATGCACCTCGTTTAGGCCGTTTTAACAGTTCAAGCAGTCCTTGAAAACATTTCATCTTACATGCCAAAACTTAGGATTTGTGGCACTATTGAATTATATCGTGGGTAGAAATTTTGTTGCCACATCTCCAAGCTTATCATTTTCTCCTGTCTGCATAAGAAATGGACATATTCCAGTGATAGGTCCCTCATTATAGGCTGTAAGTTAGTTGACTCGTGGCGTGACCGATACGCTTAATGGTTTTGGATCGAGCGAGGTCATTTCCACGAAGAATGGCCACTTTGTGTTTTCTGGATCGCTTTCCCGAATTTCGTGAAGGAGGACATATATTCATTGGATCTTGGCGATACGTCGAAGTGTAACCTCGACGAGCGATTGATTGGCGCGTGTCCAACGCATCGAGCGTTAGGCAGTGGGTTTATATTCAGTTATGACGTTTTGTGGCTCCAAGTCATCGTTCGATGGGGAGGGGGGTGGGGAAACCTGGACTAAAATAATACTTTGGTCACGTGAACGATTTTCTCAAGGAAATGCGAAGAAAAAGGGAGGCTCTTACGGCGCCATTCTTCTAGTCAGCTTAACCGTAAGTTACTTAAGATAATAGTTACGTTGACATTTCAACATATCTACATCTACATGATACCCTGAAAGTCACCTTTTTGGTTTATGGCAGGGGGTGCAGTGCACCAAAGGTCCCTAGTTTTCCTATTATGTTCTCTTATCGTCCTAGGGAAAAAATCCTCTTCATCGCCTGGTCCTACAATCGATCTCGCTATCCTGCCTTCCGAGATACATCTAAATCTACATGATACCCTGCAAGTCACCTTTTTGGTGTGTGGCAGGGGGTTCAGTGCACCAAAGGTCCCTAGTTTTCCTGCGTTATCTTTTCCTATTATGTTCTCTTATCTTCCCAGGGAAATACGATCCTCTATATCGCTCCGTATTATTATGCATACAACTCAAGAAGGGAGCGGTTCTTTTCATCGCGCTCGTATTCGCGAGCGGTTCGGTCATTCATTCCTTTTATTTCGTCTCTCCGTGGCCTACCTGAAGAAATTTGGCAACGTGGCGTCATCAGGTGTCCGATAAAAATTGGCAACGCTCTCGCCGAAAGGGTTTGCCATGGGGAAGAGGGGAAGGGAAGATAAGAGGGAAGGCCTCCAGGGCTGGCTTAATGCGACGATTGATGTCAATTGTCTTTTGGCGTGAGTGTTGTGGAAGGGGACTCGCGAATCGAGATTTGCGGGGAAACAGGTTCGGACCGGTTATTCGATAGAAAACCTGAGTTAAAGAAGATTTCTCTTTCGCTTTTGTGACAATAAGGCGCGATTTTTACATCGCGGAAATACCGTATTGTCCCGAATATAACGCGACCTCGAATATAACGCGACCCTAAGATTTTTGGAAATTTTTTCAAGATAAAGCTAAACCTCGAATATAACGCGACCCAAATCTAAACCTCGAATATAACGCGACCACAAACAACCTTCAGCCAATATAACACATGTTCCTCGTTCATCCACCCCTTCTTCTGCGTTTGAAAGATTACACCTGACGATAACTTCTCCTTTGGCATCCTTTTACGATTTAAAATTAACTAGGGAGTCAGTTTTCGCCCGTCGGCCGTGACTGCAAGCATAACAGTTATCCTTGATTTCTCATTTCCGGTGGATTTTAACAACACCGATTTAGCTACAACTATTTTAAAATTCATGTGATAATTTCGTCGGATCCCTCTGTTAACCATGGATTTGGAAGAACCTTTTTTCTCAACATGATCAACACCCATTTGGTCACCAATTGTTAAAATAACGGATGGGTAAAAACTCGCTATGGTAGTTACAAAGAATACGCCGACGCACGTATAGTTTCAATTCAATGCATATTGAGGGGTTCAACCGCCGACTGAACTCGATCTATTCTCGCCTCCGATGCTTTTCAGGTGCAATGTAACGTACGCCTAATGTGTCTATTATGTAACAAGTATCTTGTACCTCGTATACAGACTCAATTTTATACTTTTCGTCGGCCTTCCATCCGTATAGCGAATGTGTTTGTAATCGAAATACGGAGATTTTCTGTCGAAGTTTGAGAAAAATTTATTTGAAATTTCCTTTCATTTGATATTTAGTGCTGTTTATTAGCTCAGAAATACTGGAGAATGGTTCATTAATACGACGGCTTGAAAATAAACGACCGCTCAATTGACTTTTTCATTTGAGTAAAATCGTCGGCTCTTTTTAAAGTGTCGCATTATCTTTGAATTGGATTTTATTGGCTGCTTTTTTTGCCCGATCCCGTCGTAAATTTACGTCTGTTCATCTCCTCTGCCAACTCGACCTTGGGTAATAGCGTGGATATTATGTAAATATTTTTCCTTCTGATTCACGTCGTTATTTTTATCACTCTCCTTTCTAAATCCTGACTTCGCACTGGCGGTTTCTTATCTGTTCTAAGACTTTGACATTTTAAAAATTCTTTCAAAAAGTACTTTTCCCATTATCAACTCGACTGTCAAAAATTGGAGCCAGCTACATTATTGGCCACGCGATGTCAAGCACCTTGAGTTATTTTAGCTGTTTATTTCATATTGGATGCGGCTCCCTTTTTTAATTGTGCGATCACGTATTTTGCAAGATAAGGGGCATCACTAGCCCATAACTGTGTAAAATATGCGAAGGGGCAAACCAAAATTTAAAATATATAATTAAAATAATAACAGGACGGCAATGTTTTGACTAATATTAATTGCAAAAGTCGTGCAAATAAAAGATATTTTTTGTATCAAGAACAAAAACAATTTATCAATTATTTAAAAAAATATATATTCAGCAGGTTTCTTAATCGATTTTTGTTTGAAAAACAATTCCAATGTTCTACAAAAAGTCAATTATTTCCAACTCTGGCACTTATTGGACAATTGTAATCCTAATGCGGCCCTTCTATGACATCCTTTTCGTTAATGCGGCCCTGATGGCTCTTCGAGTTCGACATGCCTGGTCTAATCTCCTTTTAAGATAATTTTAAAAGGAAACTCTCTTTCGGAGGAAACTGGTTCTTTTCACTGTACACTTGTTAACTTAGGAGACGGGAAAGGCGAGCGAGCGATGTTGGACCTAAATAATGGGGGGCGGTAAATCTAAATCGAGATTACGAGAGAGAGAGAGAGTCACGGTGTAAATGACGATTTCATATGCCGCGAAGCGCGTGAGGTTCCTCGTGACGCACGCCTCGTAATGGCGGTTAACCGCCCTTCTGAATTTTGAGTTGCCGAAACCTCCTCCCTCCCGTACTCTACCCCTCTTTTTTTTATACGATACCCCAAGCGTTTTCCCTCCCCTGTCGTAGCCATTCCGAATTCACGCCGCGAATGTCCGACACTTCTTCTTCTCGGGGGTTGTATGTGGGAGAGGGGGGCTTAAGGCGGGGAGGGGAACGCCGTCTCCTCCTCTTGAGAACTCGTGTCACGGTAAACAGTATACGGAGGTGCGGGAGAGAATGGGTAGTGGGAGAGGATGGGTAGCGGGAGAGGATGGGTAGCGGGAGAGGATGGGTAGCGGGAGGAGAAGATGGTGGGGAGGCGGAGATATAGGGGAAGTATAGGGGGAGGTACAGGGGGAGGGAGATAGCACCCCCCAAACACACACACACCCCCTGGGCGCACCGACGTCCTTCCCCATCTTAAGTCGTTTATCTACTTTTCGTGTTTCCGGCGATCGTGGCTTCTTCACACACACACTCGATCTCCCCCCCCCCCCCCCATCTTCCTCTCCCCACCCCGTGGCCCATCCCCAATGGGCGATAACCTTTTCCACCCTCTCCCTCCGCGGTTCCCATGAGGTTCGGATCTGTCCCTTCCGGTCCATTCCGTGATGTGCTGGACTCGCCCTACGAATCTCCTTCCACGTTCCTCTCAAGGAGAGAATGGGACCGAGTTCGTTGACTCTAGAGACAATGCCTCTGAGTGAGTGTGTGCGCGCGCGCATTTTTTCCTCTCTCTCTCTCTCCAGTTTTTATTTTTCCTCGGAGGCCTCCAGGGGTCGGGCGGCGTTGAATCTTAAGTGTGTGTTTGTGTGTGTGTATGGGGGATCCCCATTGGCAAGGAAATTTCCGTTCTCGGATGTGCCGTTCGGATGGTTTCGTCGGCTCTCCGGATGGAATCTCAGAGTCCTTTCCTCTTCAAATGATTCCATCGGCCTTTCACTCTCATTTCATTAATTTGGCTGAGCGAGTGGCGTCGTATGCAAAATGATTGTGTATCAAGATTCTTGGCCGGTGTCGGGAATTCGATTTGCTCGATTGAATTTGAATTTGTTTTGAGACTGATTTTTAAACGGGCAACCAGACGCGATATGCATTTATTCGCATATGCCATCGAAAAATCAATGATTTTATTTGTTTGTTTTTGAGAATGCTGAAAATGAAGACAGTTTAACGGAGGCGTAGGAACGATAATAATGTTAACGATGTTGTCGATGAATTTTGGGGAAGTTGTTTGCTCGCTTATCCGAAGTTCTGGTTATGTGTTGTAGTTTATGTACTTTAAAATAATAACAGATATTTTTGGTTCAGAATTATGATGAAGGTCGTCTCTTTATATTCGTCTGGAAACCGAAATTTTATTTTTCATATAAGGAGTTGTTTGCCAAAATAATAGCCAATGCAAATCCAGAAAAATTATTTTAAGCAAATTGAATTGCAAGTTTCTCCATAACATCTTGATTTCGAAACAGTAGTCCCCCAACATTTTACAGAAAATAATTTTATTTAAAAATTGTGTTTAAAGTTTGTACGGATTGAATTTATTTCCTGGCGTTCAATGCAACAGTTGGGATTACCGGCGGGAGTGGAAGTGGATATCGTTGTCGAGTCAACATTGGGGGCGGTGGATACAAAGGAATCGATTCTAAGAAAATCTACGTCTATTCCGGCAAGAGGGTACAATTCTCGCAAAAACGTGTCCGCTTACGAAATGAATGTTTGAAGCGTACGGTTTGCAGCAGTGAAGGAGGCTACTCCACTTGTTGCTGGAAACGAGTTTGGAATGGCAAAATGCGGGAAAAATCGCCGCATCCATCGATGCGTGGAGGAGGAGGTAGTTCTCATGGTTTCGATTCGCTTTTAAAAAGGACTATATCCAATTCCTCTCTTTTCGCGTTGTGCATATCTTCTAGTCGCATCGGGGTGGCGCTTGCGGAGTGCTTAGAGCAGTAGTTCTCAACCTTTTTATTGTCTGCGTCGCCCCATTTTCAGTTCTGCGTCACCCCGTTTATAGTTGCATTTCCTCCGTGTCACATTTAAAGATAAATTGGGCTTTCCCTACCACATAGGGATAAAAATGTACGCATTTCAAGGAGCAGGGGCGCATATTCTCCTGATTTTATTTGTTTTCGCATGCCAGAATGTGCCACACTGTGAATTTATCAAATATTCGCGTCACCCATCAATAACTCTCAATTCACCCTGTGGTGTGATGTCACCCCAGTTGAGAACCACTGGGTTAGAACGTAGGCCTTTCACGCAGAGGTACCAGGTTAATCTGGCGGAGTTTGGATCTTTTAACCAGGAATCGTCCCGTCCCCTACTTGTATGCTTTGAGGAGACCGCGCAAGTCAGCGCTCCGTCCTTCGGAAGGGACGTTAAGCAGTTGGCCCCCTTGGTGCTCTTCGTAAAGAGTAGGTTAATGCCGGAATCCTTGTGTGTCAGTAGTTATGGCTACTACTGGTATCTGCATAAACTTTTGCGAAGTCAGTCAGAAATCTGCATGTTTAAAAGTAATAATAACCAATTTCTCCTTATAAAATTAAACAACTGATATTTTGAGTGTCATGTTTGTTTTTATAATTTATATGTGCAATTTTAATTGTCTCTTTCATACGAAAAAGGTCATTCCAGTATTGAAATAAAGAAAGAAGATTTTTTCTTTTGGTCATTCGTTAAAAATGCCCACAGCCTACACGCAGTTTACTTTGACATTTTTACAACTATAATTTCGATGATTCATAAGTAGCGTGAAGTGGATAACGCAATTATTTTGGCTATTTGAAGGCTTAATAGACACTGATTCAATCGGAGGGAACAATGTGGATCGCCTTGGCAACACCCGGAAAGAGTACGAAAAAGCCATAAAATTTCGAAAAGAAATGCGTGTTTCTGAGAAATTATTCCGCGCAACATCAAAACATTGCAAGAATAAGATATTTTATAGTTTTATCCGTCGAATAGAGCAAAAACGGAGAAATGCGGTCCATATTTACGTTTTTAATGAGACATTCTTCCGTGTATTATTTAAAAGTTTAATATCTACGATCCGTCTGGAATGTGTCCGTTTTTTAAATCTCTCCGCCTTCCTTTGTCTATCTGCAGGTAGTCCGCTGGCAGCCGGCAAAATTTCCTCACCGTGGGCCCCATCCAGCGCCGGCCCGCCGCCGCCGCCGCCCCCGGCCCCCGCATCGGCCGGCGCGGACACCAATGGCTCTGGCTCGGACTCGAAGCACCTGGACGTCGGAGAGGTGAGTTGGGAGCGATTGAGGCTCTCGGGAGTCGTCTTTTCCGATTTATTTATGAGGGATTTTGGGGAGATAGAATGCGCGCACGGCGAGGAAATTCTAAGTGAATTTCTAAAATAATATATCGTGGAATTTCTAATGTGATAGATGGAAACAGGCGATTCAGAAAATGTAATTATTGTTTTAGCTTTCGACATTCCACTACCAAGCGAATTCCTTGACCCCAGTACGTTTCCACACGCAGCTTATCTTAAGATGATTTTTTTAGCATCTAAAAACGCCTATCTGGTATCCTTTTTATTGAATTGATAAATATGTAGCATCTCTTTTTTTAAGTTCGACATATTTTAATATAAATTTACCAATTCCAGAAAATGTTTTCCTTTTTCTAGTTTATTTGCCTTTGCTTCAGGAATTACGTTACTTTAATTGCCAAAAATACGTTGCACTTAAACTGAATTAACGCTATTACGGTTTTAGAACTTAGTTAAGAAAATAATTGATCAAAACACGTGCCGATTAAAATTATTCAGATATGTATCCCAAAGTTTCAATAAAATATTTACAGGTTTCCCTCTCTTTATGCGGGGGTTGCGTTATAGGAAAGTGACGCATAAACAGATCCCATATTTACATGTAAAAGATAGGGATACGTTCCACAAGCAATCCTCTCTCCCCGCCAACACGCTCTTCTTTCGCTCCATAACGACTTCTTTTGCGCTAAATACAAACTTAAAAGCCAATAAAAGGACGCAGACGAGCACAAGTGGTGGCTGTTGTGTGTGACATAACAGTTGAGGTTGGCCCAACGTAAGTTCTGCGGGCAAGGAGACAAAACTACTCAAGTGTGCTCAAACAGTACCACACGAAATCTCCGTCTCTTCTCCACTCTACAATATCCACTCCACTCTCATCTCTTTTACTGTAGCACTAAGACGCACAGCATAAGAGACAATGAGAAACTGAATGGTCGCCTTGTGGTGTAGTGGAGAACTTTCTTGCGTTTGCATTGCACTGGCCGCGTAACCGCATAAAAGCGAATCAAAGACGCATAAAAAGGAATTTCGGTAGCAATATGTTTGTCGCATAATAGCGAATTCGCATAAACCGAACCCGCATAAAGAGAGGGAAACACTATGCCTTTTCTTAGATTTTCAGCAGTAAATAATTTTAATAATGACTGGTCATCAAACAAAATAGCAGTTAAAAAATATCCCAACGGTATAAATTTATGTTGTAAATGATGAACTAGGATTCTTTGAGATGATTATTTTTGTCCTAGAGACTACGTATTGTTTCCGCGCTTAAGGCCGTTGTCGTTTTATATTCTGGAAGTGATAATTTTATTATTATTTTTTATCAACTCAATAAATTACTCGGTTAATTTATGTCATGCATTTGCTGCCTTTGCAAATTGCTTTCGAATCTCCCTTCCAATTTCTACTTAAAAGTTTCCTTGATAGATGCTAATAACGCAATGCATGGAATCATTAAACTCCGGCTCCAAGCCGTCGGTATATTAACTCACCACGAATATATATGTCGTGTGTTGATGTTCGTGGCATTGTTCTCGTGTTTTCCAGGACGACAAGGATCTCTCCGCGTCGGACGCAGAGGGAGTATGGAGTCCAGACATCGAGCAGAGCTTCCAAGAAGCGCTCGCCATATACCCTCCTTGCGGACGACGGAAGATCATCCTGTCGGACGAGGGCAAGATGTACGGTGAGTACCGATCGACGAACCATTTTTCACTCGGAGGTGAAAAGAAAGGCTTCTCCACGCGTCTCCACCTTTTGGTTCCTCAAATTCTCACTAAAGTGAATAATCTCGGACGGCGCAGATGTTTCATTTTATTTTCATTCGTGATGAACTTCATCATCCTCGTTTAGATTGAGTTGAATATGAAAACAGGCTTTAATGGACCGTTAATTTTGCTGTACTTAAGATACATACAAGTTTTGATTTCACTACCTCTGAGGTTGTATCTAAAAATATGTTTTAATTTGTTTGTCATTTATGTGAATGTATGAGTAAATTATCAATATATTTCATCTGTGGTAAACGAAGTTGCGATTATTAAAAATGTATTTGCGGATCAGAGGATGAATTAGGATAAGATTAACGTATATACCAGGGTTAGCCAAACAGTGGCACGCGAGCCGCGCGCGGCTCTTTTAACTTAGTATGCGGCTCTTTTGAATTTCATTCAGAGGCGTATCAGTGTTTTTTGTTTGCTGCCGAACACAATGACGTAGTGTGACTTGAGGTGTGTTGGGGATGCCAAAGGGACGTGCATTATATCTGAATTGCTTCGGGTGCAGGTTGTGTTTCACTATTCATAAATTACGAGCACATACGAGTAATGTGTGCCATGCGGCTCTCCAACTTCTGAAGATGATCGTATGAGGCTCCGTGGATAAGTAAGTTTGGCTGCCCCAGGTATATACGGTAAGGGATTCTCGCGAGAGAACAGATTACTCACAATGCGCAATTAAACCTATTAAGCACGCTGGATGGATTAAGA
This sequence comes from Tanypteryx hageni, assembly GCA_028673005.1. Lineage (NCBI taxonomy): Eukaryota > Metazoa > Arthropoda > Insecta > Odonata > Petaluridae > Tanypteryx > Tanypteryx hageni. The sequence goes on from CM054114.1 coordinate 172,409,558, forward strand.
GGCAGGTTAGGAGAAGATTTGGGATGATGGCTTTAAAACGCTTCCTCGATTTTTGTCGATCTATTATTTTTCTGTCCACGTTAATTTCATCGCAAATCATTACTAGCAGTGTTTTACCCAGATATCTAATAATAAACGAATAGGCAGCTTAGAGTGCTGAAACAACTGTTAAATCGATGATTTCATATCCTTAATATTTTACGCCGCCAACTTTTATGGCGGAATTATATTGAAAGTTGTTTTTCGCCGAGGCGAAGCGAGGCTCCAAAATGAAGTATGAGGTTTCACGCCGGGGAGTGTGTGCAACCCGTCGGACCCTTTCCCTTCTTACGGAGAACCGAGGGGAATGGATCGGTAAAGCCAAAGAAAGGGAAATAACATGGTGGACGTAGTGCGGAAGAGGACCAAGGAGAAGCCTCCGGGGTTCGAACGAAGGGGCAGTTGATGGGAGAGAAGGGGAGAAGAATTTCGCGGTCACCCTTATCGGTCGAAACGTTTCCTCAGGTTTCCGCGTCGACGCAATTTGTCTCGTCACGTCCTGTTTTTCCTCTCAGGGATGACTGGGCCGCTGATTGTAAACGAACGAGACCGCTTTCGACCAATGGAGAATTGTTGACTGCTTCGGAAAATTTTCGGCGATCATTGTTCCACCTATAGAAATTGATATTTGGAAATTTGCTTTAAATCATTAATAATTTTTTACTTTCTCCATACGTAGTATAGGTGAAAGTATGGTTTTCATGAAAAAATCGACTTCGAGATTTCAACGGAAATACACGTTTTGAGGTCCCCTGAACACGTTTTGACCATTTTCCCGATTATGTCTGTGTATGTTATAGCTTTTTTTGGGTGCTCTAACTCAAAAACTATTGATCAGGTCAGCGCGAAATTTTATATTTAACATTGTTATGAAAGTCCCAAGAACGGATTAGTTTTTGGTAAACATCGGTCAACCGGAAGTGGGTGTTTACTCTTGTCACGTATCCGTTATTTTGATATATTTGCTTTAATATTTGATAAATATAAAAATGTATCGGAATAAAGATTGTAGGAAATGTAATTTTCTACAACCTATGTTTGAAACATTTTTCCATATGATGCATTGTGTAAGAGATATCTTATATTTTTAGCTGCCAATACCACGCCACCTTCCGATGACTGTTAACAATTGGCGCTTAATTACGTCTTAGTAACGCTCCTTTTTCTTTTCTTAATTGGTGGAGCTTTGTGGCTATATCCAATATCAGAAGGCCATGGTTTGAGTTTATTTCTGTTCTTTGTAAAATCTAAAAATTTCTCGGTTTCTTAAAATATTTATTATGTAACCTATTTGGAATTTTTAGAAAAATTACAGGTATGGAGAAAGTCCTGTGGTGGCCACATCAGATTTTATTTACCAGCAGAGACAACGTTACTGGCAGATTTTATTGACGTTGTGAACTATCATTTTGTCAACGTGTTTTGGTATGTGGTGAAAATTAATTTATATTTTCAGAAGATATAATAAGATCATATCGCAACCTATTATTATTATTCTTTTATAAATAGACACTCCTTTTCTTTCGTCCCCTGCCTGCTATCCTTCGACTCGAATCCTCTTTCTGTTTCATTTCCATTCAATGTGCGATCTTCGGGTGCATCCGGGTCACTTTTGGCGGTCGCTTTCTCTGGCAACCGATTCTCATTTTGGCAGCCGCCGATGATTCACCGAGGCGCGCGCATCGGTTCGTTCTCACGGATATTGCAGACTATCTCTCGCTCCATAGGGAAGGACGCGCTTTGTTCCTAAATCCGTCGTCACGAGGGTTTCGAAGGGGACGTCGATTCGTCCGATGTCCGTTTTTGAAATTTCAGTTCTCAATTCAATCCATCAGTTCCCGCAGATGACGTAACGGACAGAGGGATGGATAGAATGAGTGAAATTGTCTTAAGTATATTTTCTCAAAGAGTATTCGAACGTTTTTCGAAACAATTCCTTTCGCCTTTTTTAAGTCTATGGCTGTAGTCAGGGCCGGCGGAACGGGGTAGCAAAACAGGCAACTGGCTAGGGCGCCATGAAGAGCCAATTTTTTTTATTTCCCGGCACTTTATGTGTGTCTGTATTCTTCTTTTAAGTAATGTATACTTATCTTTTATCTTTTATTGATTCATGTTGTAATATATTTTCACGTGCATATGTGTTGTATAAACCTTTATATTCAAAACTATTTCCATTCCTCTTCAATGCTGTGCGCTACCCAAATCCTAAAAGTATAAGAAGTTTAAACTAGCGTCTGAGGAAGATTTGGAGAATGTGTAATTCTTGAATATGTTGACGTACCAACTAACGTACGACCCTAAAGTTATGATTTGCTTAATCTCTTGCTAAAAATATTCTTCTTAACGCCATTTTTACCGCTATTACTTACCATGAAGTTTTTTAATAAAACATTGTTTTTAGTAATTATGAAAAAAATTATTTAATAATAAAAAACAATCTATTATTAATATTATAATTAAGTAATACCGGTGCTAATAGACGTCATTGTGTAATTACTATTAAAAATAATTTTCATCTATTAGATTTTTAGTATCATTTAGATTGGAGTAGGTCACCAAACTGCCTTGCGCCGGCCCGAGCTGTAGTCCGCGTATTTATTCTTGTGACATTTGTTTGCTGATTCTGATCCATTTTCATATTTTTTATTTAGAGGTAACGAATATCTTTCATTGGGCCAATTATTCGTTTTATTTTTATCTCTTTGTCGTTTCTTAAGAAAAGACCTTCAAGTTTTAATATAAAACATCTATTTTGGGAAAAATTTATCTTCCGCGTTCGTTTACTGAAACGGTAGGAGGAAGTTGTTGTTTCATTTCTCTGAAAATCTTTTTTTAATTTGCCTAAACCATCCGATTTAATTTTTCCCTGCATTCACCCGTAAAATTTACAGTTAAAGATTAAAATATCCTTTTCGCGCGTGTTCTCGTCACGCCATGTTGTCTTTCGCCGTTCTATCCGATTCGATTCTCCGTTTTATCCTTCGTCGATACCTATCGCCGCCGTGACTGCGATCATGTAGGCTTTGGAGATTAAAGGTCTTTAAATTGATTTCGGCGTAAGTCTCCATGTCGCGTGTTCTCCGACTGCCGCTCGCGACACGAAGGCGTGCCGCTGATCCCAAACACGCCGTTTTCCCACCTCCCCCCGCATTTCTGGGTAATTGCGGAGATTTCGCGAATCCAAACGGTATTTCGTACGCTCCGTTTTCGCCACTCCCCCCTTGCCGTCTCTTCTAAGCGCCGAAAAGGCCTTGTTTACGAAGAAGAGGTGCTCTCGATAAAACTATCTTTTTCATCTCTGTGCTTCGTTGTCTTTTTTCAGCAATTTTACGGAAGTGTTGTGTTTTAGATTTTATTTTCGGATGTTCCAACTTTTGAATTGTAATGTTATTCTTCTCGAGTTCCAGGAAATAACTTCTTTTCCTGCTGTTCTCATCCAGCCGTGTTGCTTGCCAGGTTCTCCGTTTTTAATCCTGGTCGTTGTTGTTTGGAATAGTCGGAATATGCTACATGCATGCCCCGTGATAAATAGATGAAGGTCGCAAGTCCGATTCGGTTTCCTGTGTAAAAATTCAAGGCAAGGAAACCCGCTATGTTTTAACATTATGCTTCCAGCGTCTCGACCCCGCCTCCCCCTCCCACAACCCCCCTCTACCGTCCCCTTCCCCCGTTCAGCGAAACCCCATCCGCCGATCTGGCATATGGCAAAGTTCCTATTGTATGCATATTCCGATTTGGAGGGCGAGGGAACGTAATCTTGCCGGCCTTGCCATCTGTGTACGGTTCGTAAAAGCATTATGGCTACCACGGAAATGCGAAGGAATACATCGCGTGTACTAGAATCCCAGAAAGTGTTTTGTTATTTATCTCCTGCCTATCATTCCGTTCCTCGTTCCAATTATCCGAGCATTTCGAGGGAATTACTTCGGATTAACGCACCATTTGACTTTTCCACCTTCCCCTTCACGGCGAAAATCGTAGCACTAAAAAATTAAAGCACACCTAATTGATTCTCCCTTCTACTCGCTGTTGCGTTTTCTTATCTCCCTCAGAGTGTATCAACCTAGGAATGCGGCCGTCATTGTCATTTCAATCTCCTAAATATTCACTCGGCGAAGAGGGCAACGTAATTTTGTATGCGACTCCATGAGCCTTCAACCTTAACGCCACCCACAGCCTCTCCCTCTCACATCTCGTCTTTACAGCTCCCTCCCTCTCCTCTTCCCGTTGACTGCCTCTTTCTCCCCCTTCTCCCCCCCCTTTTCAAACCCTGCCCACCCACGCCGCATCCCTCGCCCTTCCCTGCACCCAGCACTCTGATCTCCCACGCCCCCTCTCCTTGTCTCCGCACTCCCGTCTACTACACTGCTCATCCCTTCTCACTGTTTCCCCCTCTCCTCCTCCTCCCTCCCTCCCTTCTCCTCCCTCCCTTTCCCTCCGCCCACTCATCCCTTCCCCTCCGCCCACTCCTCCCTTCCCCTCCGCCCACTCCTCCCCACGCCTCCTCCCCTTCACTTTGACTGCTTCGGTAGGTGGGCGTGTGGGTAGGTAGCGTGCCTGCCTATCAAAAGTTAGGTCGCGGTTTAGAGGCTTGCGTCTGTGTGTGTGTGCGCGCGCGCGTGTGTGTGTGACTGTTAGAGCGAGGCGTGAGGCTCGTCTTTGTTGTAACTCATTTACATTCTCATTGGTTCCATTGTAGTCGTCGGTACTAGTGCGCATGGCGTGACATAAGGTCGATTCCAATATTCCTCGGATAATTCTCGGGTCTTTGCGCTTAATATCATTTTTCCTTCATAATAATCGCTCCTCCTCAACTATTTTTATTTTCCGTCGCAGGCCCTTTTCGTCTGAATTTTTTTCGCTTGAATTTTGCGTCGCTGCTCTGTAGTTTCGTCCTCTTTTTTCTTCACTCACTCAATTCTTAACTTCTTCCTTATCCTTGCATCTCCCATTTTAACTAATCCAATTTATCTCACATATCTCTCTCTCTCTCTCTCTTTCTTCTCTTTCGTAGTTTGCTCCCATATCCTCCTGTTTCGCTTCCTTTCATTTCCCTCGATTCTATATTCAATCTGATTATCATATCTCTTTTTCATTTTCTCTCTCTTTTTTCCCTCTCTTTATTAGTTTCCTTCCATTCTCTTCCCTCTTCTGGATTTATTTTTTCTCGTTTCCTTTTTACTTTCTCCAACGTAGTATAGGGGAAGGTCTTGTTTTAATGAAAAAATGGATTTCGAGATTTCAACGGGAATACACGTTTTGAGATCCCCAGAACACGTTTTGACCATTTTCTCGATGACGTCTGTGTGTGCATGTGTCAGCTTTTTTGTGGGTGCTCTAACTCAAAAACTATTAATCAGGTCAATGCGAAATTTTATATTTAAATTTTTTTATGAAAGTCACAAGAACTGATTAGCTTTTGGTAAAAATCGATTAACCGGAAGTGGGTTTTTACTCTTGTCACGTATCCGTTATTTTTAAATATGTGCTTTAATATTTGATATATGTAAAAATGTGTTGAATAAAAGTTGTAGGTAATGTTATTTTCTACAACCTTTGTTTGAAACGTTTTCCCATATAATGCATTGTTTAAGAGATATATTAAAAATTATATTTTTAGCTGCCACCACCACACCACCTACCGACGACTATTGTTAACAATTGACAGCTACGTCTTAGTAACGCTCCTTTTTCTTTTCTTAATTGTTGGAGCTTTGTGGCTATATCCAATATTAAAAGGCTATGGTTTGAGTTTATTTCTGTTCTATGTAAAGTCTAAAATTTTCTCGCAGTTTCTTAAAATATTTATTATTAGCTAACCTATTTGGTGTTTTTAGAAATATTACAGGTATGGAGAAAGTCATGTGGTAGCCACATCAGATTTTTATAAATTCCTTCCTTTTAAATCGCGTATCTATCTCCTCATTTTTGTCCCTATTCCCTCTTTGTCTCTCTCTCCCTCCCATGGTTTTCTAGCTTCAACCCTTTAAGAGACGCTAGGTGCCCTCGCCTCCTATCTCACTCCCTCTCCTATTGCTTCCTCCCTCTTGTCCCTTTCTCTCTCTCTCTCTCCTCTTCTCTCCTCCAGCGGTCAGCGGGTCAGCTTTGGAGCTCCTCCGAGTAGGTGGGGGCGGAAAGGGCAGCTGCAGGGGGCGGGGGCATGGGGAGAAACTGCCTCTCTCGTGTACATATAAGGAAGAGCAAGGAAGGGAATGGAAGTGCGGACGAGGAAGATGAGACTCGGTAAAGCGGGAAGGAAAATGAGGCGCTCGAACACATGCGCACACACACACACACACACGGGTCGCTGGACGAAAGGAGAGTCTTGATCTCTCACGTACTCGAATCCACGCCCGAGGAACCTCGTGTCTTTTAGCAGTTTTCTCCATCTCTCTCTCGTCATTCCATTTTTCTATCCCTATAGTCTTTCTTTCTATCCTCTTTGTGGTACTCTTTCTTTTCTTCGCCTATTCTGTCTGCTTATCCTATCTATGTGTCTGCCTTCTCTTTTGTCCACATCTGCTTATGTTACCTATCTTTCCTTCATATTCTAGCTTTTTTTTCACCTTACGTTTTTTACATCTGCCCGCCCTTCTTTCCCTTTTTTTCCTCTACCCTCCATCTCTTCCTCTTCTTTCCGCCCTCTTCCCACGTTCTCTCTCCCTCTCTTTTCCTCTCTCTCTTCCTCTCTCTTCCTCTCTCTCTTCCTCTCTCTCTCTCTTCCACTCTCTCTCTCTTCCACTCTCTCTCTTCCTCTCTCCCTCTTTTTCTCTCTCTCAAGGTGTTTTACTTGCGAGGTGACCGGAAGGGAATGCGATACTCTCTTTCTCGCATTGCCGTCAGCGCCGTCTTTAAAACCCTTTGCCGTGCACTGTAAACTGTGTCTATGCGCTCGGAGAAATCCATTATGCTCCGGGGACGGAGATAGGAAAAGGGGGGAGGGAAGCGTGGAGGGGTCGGGCGAGGAGGAAGGTACAGAGCGGATTGCGTGTGCGTGCGTGCGGCTTTGTAGCACGGAAGAAAAGCCGACCGAGGGAGTACGTAGAGACGGGGAGGGAGAAGGAGGGATTAGAGCGATGTGGGTGTCACTATATTTATTAAGGCTGCGGGGTAACTCTTACCGCGGCGGAGGGAGGAGTTGGAAAGGGGATCTCTCTCTCCTTATGTCTCCTATCTCTCTCTCCTTCTATCTCCTATCTCTCTCCCTCCATCTCTCTCTTACGGCTAGTCTCGTTCGATGGTGGCGTGACCAGAGCCGTAGGGACGTGAAATGGGAATCTCCCTTTGCCGTGGATGTCTGCGGTGTTAAGAGTGTCTCTCGGCGGTTGAATCGGTTTAAGCTTCAGATTTTCAGAACTCGTTTTATGAGATTCCAGGTGGGCGGAGGAATGGATTTTTAGGATCGATATTTTTTTAGTTTTTAAGGATGAGTGAGGGTGGTGTGATTTTGTCACGCTCTAAACATGCATTTGATACTTTGCTTCGACAAGAAATTACGACTTCCTTATTGCAATGAAAAGGTAGAGTCGAAACGGCGGATGCAACTATTGTGGCACATGTATTTCATTTTTAGGATAAGTTGAATGAAATAAGAAACAGATATATTACCATATAAAAAGAAAACGCTGTTACCCTAAATAAACCTTGATACGTTAATGTAACGTCTTCTTCTTCAATACACACAGCCTTGACAGGTTAAATAGAAAGTCTATATAGCTTTAAATAATAAAATTGGATTGTTTTTGCCTCCCTAGCTACAATTATGAGCGTTTTAAGCGTCTCCAGCTCGACGCAGGGAATTTTTTTCTGAGGTGATCTTGGAGGGAATTTGATATTAAATTGTTCTTCATCTCACCACTCAAGGCACATATTCAGGGTCGACTGCGTTGGATATCTCGTAATTCAACCTGAAAATGAACTTAAACGTGTTTCGGTGACGTAGGAGTTTTAGTAAATTGGATATTCTCTTTCTCCTTGTATCGCATTCTGTCTCCTATGACTCCGGACTTTAATTTTCATCTCGAGCGGGAGGAATCGAGGCGAATCGACGAAATCACGATTGGAGTCCTTTTAAAACACGATCCCGCAATCATTCTCCGGCCGACGCCTCTCTCACGCAAGGTTTTCAATAGGACTTAAGCATCCCGATACGACGAGACTATTAGATGAAATATAAATAGGGAGAGAGAGGGATCGGATTTTCCTGAAATTTAAATAAAAGCAGCGAGATGGATGGGACTGTTAAAGCCGAATTTAACGCTCGACAGGGAATTCCGGAAAAAATGAGAGGACGAAAGGGAAGCACGACGAACCATTGAATAATATCCCGTAGATGTTTTGGGGCGAGATAGGGAGGAGAGAAGGGAGAGAGAGAGAGATTGATCGTATTGTATGTGCCCGCGTGTATAGAGAGGGGAGGTAGGGGGGCCATTGAATTTCTTCCAGGCCTGCCTTCGAGATAGGAGAGAGAGAGGAGAAGATGCGGGAAGGAGAGGGAGGGGATGGGTCAGATGGGAGAGGGTGGAGGAGATAAGGAGGGGGCGGCGGAGGAAGCCTGCGGAGGGAGTGCTTCGGAAGGGAGGACGGAGGCGGAGGAGGAAGCTTCCGAAGAGAAATTCCCTTCTCCCCCTACCGCCCCCAACCTCCCCTCGTCCTTCCCTACCCTGCCCCGTGTGATTATTTGCGTGGGTGTTGGTGTGCGTGGCTGAACCGTGTATGTGTCCTTATGTGGGTGAGACCAGCCGGCCGGACACGGTCAATATCTGGACACCCTCCCTCCTCCCTTCGTTCCTTCTCATCGTCTTCCTTCCCAAGATTCCCTCCCTCCCCTCTCTCCCTCCTTTTCCCTCCACCACCTCCTTCCTCCTCCGCCCCACACCGCAGGACTCGCCCGTGTATTCCCCTCGGAGGAATCGTCTCCGAAATCGCTCTTCCCCTTTCTCATCTCTCTTCCCCTTTCTCATCTCTCTTCCTCTCTCTCTCCTTTTTTATCTTATTTTTCCTTTCCTCTTTTTCTCTTCGATCACAGCGCCTTCCTTCCTCTTCTTACCGCCCTCCTTCCTTTCCTCCTTTTGGTATTTCCTCGTCTTTTTCTTATTATATTTTTCTCTCCTGTACTTCCTTTCGTCTGTTCCTCGGGCATTACCTGTCCATTATTTTTTTCTTTCATTTCCTTTTGTTTTGTCTTACGCGTCCATTTCTCTCAATTCTCTCGAATTCGCTGTCATCGTCCCATGCCGATACTTCATTGTTTTAACGGAATGGCGTTCGGTTCGAAAATTCCCATAACAAACATTGCAGTTTGGTTGCTATTTCGGTGCGTTCATTAATGGAGTATCGTTTCGCCCCGTTGCGCGCGACCGTTATGACTCTGCTCCACTTACGGAATATAGGTCTTGAAGTACCTTTAATGGTCGACACACAAGTTCTTCGACCTTTAGTTTGACGGAGGGAGTGCTGATAGGATTTCCACCGAACAAGTTCGCGTGAAAATCTTTCCCCCCGTAAATGGGACCTATAACACATAATAGATGTGCGGAGATGTGGAAAAAGTCCCCATTTATTTCGATAAAGATTCCAAATCGTTCTTTTGTTCATTATTTTTCCTATTGTTGTCTGAGTAAATTTGCCACCTGCACCTGTTTGGTATATATTTCAGAGTAAAGAAAAAAAACTGGGCTTGTTTGAATTAGCGTACCGGGACTAAAAGTATTTCATTACATAAGTATGCGTGACAAATTTTGACGCAGAGTTTGGTGTAATTGTGAAAGTCAAAGTTTCATGATGTAATTTTAAAAAAATTGATCAAAATTGTCAGTTATCTTCAATATCATTTTTTATATCCAATGAAGTTTTGTTTCACTTTCAAAATTTAATGCACATGATGAAAATATTCTCGTTTTTGAGATGATTTTAAAGCTAAAGGAAAACCTTTATCCCATATTTTCAGCACAGAGATCTACTTTCCTCAGGTTTTAAATCTCTTCTTCGTCTCGGAACATTTTTATTTCCGAGTGAAACTGAAAGTGCAATTGTGAGAAAAGGTTGGAAGATTTGGGGAGTTCTCTCTTCGCTCCGTCTCTCTCACCCTCTCCCTCTCTCTCTACCTCCCTCCCTCTCTCTCTCTCTGCCTCCCTCTCTCTTCCTCTACCTCCCTCTCTCTCCCTCCCTGTCTCTCTCTCTCCATCTCTCCTCCCTCTCCCTTTCTCTCACCCTCTCTCTCATCCTCTCTCTCATCCTCTCTCTCCCTCCCTCTGCGACGTTTCCCTCTCGCCCGACCCATTTTCGAGAGAATGATTTTTAAAAGCGGAAAGGAATGGACTCGACCTTAATGTTCCACCTCCGCTCTCCTCCTCTCTCCGCCTCCGCTACCATCCGCCTCCCCTGCCATCTCCCCATCACTGTAACATGCCCTCTGGATTCGCCCACTTTTCCTCTTGGCGTCACTTAAGAGATAGCAGAAAAGAAGGTAGAGCTTCTTCCTTCTCATCCCTCCTCTTTTTATCGCTTTCTGCTCTTATGCGTTTCCCTCCACCTTCTGCTCCCCCTCCCCGGCCCTCTCCACACTTCATTCTCCACTTCCCTCATAACGGCTTTATTCGTGTCGTCTTTTTTTTACGTCAAGTGAATGAATTCTCGGTTTGTTAATTCGCGTCGCTGTGACCGCTGCTTTTGTTTCGTGTCGGTTCTGTTTTGTTTTCATTTGCTTGTTTTCATGGTTATCGTTTATTTTTTTACAACCCGAATTTGGCTGTGTATTTTTTGTTAGTATTTCATCCCCTCAAAGTCGGGTTGAGTTTATTGGTGTCGAGTTTTAAGCCCATTAAAGAAAGTGTCCTATTTTATATATTCGGAGAACATTTTAGATTTTTTTTAAATTTTACGTGAATTATGATTATCCCTCATTTTCCCAGATTTTTCTCATTAAAAACGATAATAATAAACTCATTTACTTCATTTGTTTCGATCCATTGCCGATTCACTAGCTACGGTATAGGATGCATTGACATGACACGTTGAATGTCCTCTCTATGTGGCGAACGGCCTTTCTTGGAACATCTTTTATTTCAGATTTCGACGGACCCATCATTTCGAATGGTATTTTTTGTCCTAATAAAAACCATCCTCTGCTCATTTGTTTGGAGAACGGTAATTTTTATGGCCCAAAGAGCATAATCACAGCGATAGAGACATCCATATCCTTACACGCATAATTTTTTAAAATCGTTCCTCTTTTCTTTCAACTCTCATAGCTGTCGCCATCGTAATTCTGTTAGCGTCCGTTGAACTCGCCCTTCCTCCTCGAAGAGCCATTATAAGTGATTTGATCACTTCCGCAGGGACGAGGAGTTAATTTGCCGTAGCGGATTCCTCTCCGAAACTCGTTCGGAGGGAGAAGAAAAAAAAGAGGCGATATAGGTCAACTCCAGTAATTGCAAAAAAAATGGAAAAATAATTTCGTGGGGTCGGGAGCTCGTTAATTGACTTTTTTTAAGGGAAAAAATTCCATTCACGATATATTTAGGTCGCGCCTTCTTCGGGCGAATTTTTTAAAATGCTAATTGCCGCCCTTGTGGTCGTTATGCGAGCTCGCGCGGCATCTCGCCGTATTAACCGGTCTATTCTCTCTTCTGACGTCCCTAAATTTCGTTTCCTCTATCCGGTCGCCGCTTGTTGCCGCTCGCTCGTGGACGAGCTGGACCGGAGAGATTACGACGAGGGCATCCCTCTCCATCGGCTTCCCTTTTTCATGCTTCCGATTCGGCAGCCGAGATATAGGAATAGGAGGCTTCCTGAGTGCTGTCACGCGGCCGCGTCGCGAAGATTTTGGAAGTTCCCTAATCCTTTAAGGAAATGTGACGTCAACCCGTGCGTGGACGCCGGTTGCGACTTCTTCTCTACCTGACTTTTTTCATTTTTTTCCAGTGGAAAGATGGCGGTTATCCCTTAGAGCAGCGGTTCCCACCCTTTTTCTGCTGCGACCCTAAACTGATCACCAATAGGACTTCGCGACCTATACCTGGACTCTCGCGATCCGTGCTTCTAATTGATCTAAGATACAACATATAGATATCTGCAAATACGCCCCTGCCAGCGGATGCTAATATAGTACCGCTCTGCTCCGCCGCAAATTTGGTCGGTCTTTGTCATGAAAGAAAAGGGTAGAATTAATGTACCTATGAAAGCCATGTTAGCATGGGTGCGAATGGAAAATCTTCGGTTGATCTAGCATTCCTGCTTTTCGCCATCTATTTTCCCGCATAGATGCTAAAAGTTTCGAAATGGGAGTGTGACTTACATCCGCTGTTAAGAGTGATAAAGGTTGGGCAGTTTTCAATAATAATGTACAAATAACAATCTGACTGTCGGGGAAGTTTTCTTCTGATGATCCTTCGCGATCCAACTGAGGATCCCCCGCGACCCTGTTTTGGGTCGCTACCCCGAGGTTGGGAACGACTGCCTTAAAGAATACTCATAATCAGATCCATTCCTCCACGTATGAATTTTGTTGTTTGTGATCGCGATTTCTCATATTTTCAGTTTTAATTTTTGGAACCTTGTCTCTTTTTTGTTCGCGTTTTCGTTCCTTAACGGTTTTAATTGTTACTATTTGGTAACGTTTTTAACGAATTCTTTTTTTCGTGCGAGCTCCTCTCATCCCGGCCTCGGAGCGTCCTTAATCAGGCGTTATATTTTCCCTCTCAGCTTTGACCTCTTCGGTTTCATCCGTCTTCTAATCCCCCATTTCCTTCCCTTCCGGACTCACTCAGCCAATCTTAATGCTCTCAACTTATCGCCAATCCTCTTTCGAGACCTTACCTCCCCAATTTTCCCTCGTATCTCTTTTTCTCCATTTTCGTCCCTTTTCTGTCCCGTCTCTCTTTTTTGTCGCATTCTCCTTAATCACGGCCATCAACCCTTAATGCATCCTACTCACTGCCCTCGTCATCCTTTCACTCTTTCTCTTCGTTTATCGCCTCTCCTTTCATTGCCTATGTCCTCGATGTGTTTCCTTCCGTACCTTTTCCGTCCTCCTTTGTCTCCATGGTTTCCTTTTCAAGGATTCACTGCCTCGTGCACTCATCTCCGGCCTCCCGCAGCCTCCTCCCTCCCCTCCTCCCTCACCTCCCCTCCTCCCTCACCTCCCCTCCTCCCTCACCTCCCCTCCTCCCTCCCTCCCCTCCTCCCTCCCTCCCCTCCTCCCTCCCTCCCCTCCTCCCTCCCTCTTCTCCTCCTCTCATTCCTTCCTCTCCTCCGTCTTCGCACATATTGCATCCTGTCTCTCCCTTTTTCATCTCCCCTTCCACCCTCCATCGCGCTCCACTTCCACCGACCCTCTCCCTCCCTCCCTCCCCTCTCTGACCTCTCTTTCTGGGACCCTTTTCCGTTCACGTTCCCCCGGCTATTTCTTTCCTCCGAGGCTTTTTGGTTCTTCACTCACTCCATTCGCCCTTACTCCCTCTTATCATTTGTCCTTCCTCTCCTCTCTATCCATTCCCTCTCTTCTGCCTTTTTCCTATCTTAACTACCTTATTCTTTTCTCTCCTCCTCTCTCCCACCAGTTTACGTCTCCAATCTTTTGCTCTGTACACTATCTCATGCTCCCTCTTTTCTCTTCTCCCTCCACCCTCTCCTCCCTCCACCCTCTCCTCCCTCCACCCTCTCCTCCCTCCACCTTCTACTCCCTCTTCTCTCTTCTCCCTCTTCTCTCTTCTCCCTCTTCTCTCTTCTCCCTCCACCCTCTCCTCCCTCCACCCTCTCCTCCCTCCACCCTCTCCTCCCTCCACCCTCTCCTCCCTCCACCCTCTACTCCCTCTTCTCTCTCCTCCCTACACCCTCTCCTCCCTACACCCTCTCCTCCCTACACTCTCTCCTCCCTCTTCTCTCTCCTCCCTCTCCCCTCTCCTCCCTCTCCCCTCTCCTCCCTCTCCCCTCTCCTCCCTCTCCCCTCTCCTCCCTCTCCCCTCTCCTCCCTCTCCCCTCTCCTCCCTCTCCCCTCTCCTCCCTCTCCCCTCTCCTCCCTCTCCTCCCTCTCTCCCCTCTCTCCCTCCCATACCCCTTATTCCCATCGCCAATTTTTACACACAATCTCTCTTCATCCCTATCCTCTTTCTTCAGTATCTACATCCTCCCCCTCTCTCCCTCTCCTCTCTCTTTCTATTCTCGTGGATTTCTTTCTCGCAAGAAGAGAGGGAGAGAGGTGCCATTTTTATCTTCCCATCCCATTTTTCTTTTACTTCATTCGCTGTTCTTTTATTTTCGCCTTTCCAACTTAGACTCCTTTTTTCTCTCTCTCCTCCCGGCGCGAGTTTCTCTCTTTTTTCTTTCTTTCTCGGTTTCGTGTTTAGGATCTCCTTTTATCCTTGTTTCTTTTTTTCCCTTTTATTTCGGGAGGATCTTTTCCTCGGAGGTCCTCTCATGGTTTCTGCGCTTCTTCTGTTCGGTCTCTCGAGAGATTTCGTTTTTTCTCCTCTCTTATTCGCTCGTCTGTTGCTTTTTATTCTCATCTCCGAACGCTCTTCTCTTTCTCGGGTACTTTAACCCGCCTCTCCTCCTCTTCTCCTTTCCCCTCCCTCACTCCGCTCCCTCCGCCACGCTCTCCTCTCCCTCCCACCCCCGCTCGTGTTTTTTATGCCTTTCGACGTGTGTTTGTGTGTGAGAGAGTATTGCGACGTTATATCGTCTCAGATGGCTTGCTTCCATTTCATTACAGCGCTCGGCGGTGACAAGGTTTTAACACCCGCCCTCTTCTTAAAAAGGATCTTTATTTATTTATATTTTTTCGATCCAAGAGGTGGGATGGGGGACGGAAGAGGGTGGTGGTTGGGTTGGGTGAAGGATTCGCATGACAAATGGTCGTCGACGTCGTTTGGCGGTTAAATTCAGTTGCGCGGGTTAATTTTTTAGCTTGTATGATAAAGTAACTGAGAAAGCTGAGGAATCGTTTTAACTTTTACGTCGGATTCGTCGTGACTCCGATGCGCGTCTGTCTTGATTGAACAGGAAAATTTGAAACAAAAACGATCGCAAGAGCTAAACGATCCTCAGAAATGATGGAGGTAGTCGATCGGTATTAATTGGCTTTGTGTTTATTATTGTTCGCGACTTTTCTTAGTTAAGCCAATATATTCCGAGGTTATTTTACCCCTTTAGCTTCGATGCGTTTTGCTCATTTATATGAAATAACCATCAATAAAAGAAAATATTTTCTTCCGTACTCGTATCTCATATCTTATAGAAATATTCCTACGTTCAATCTAGATTTTTCCTTCCACATTCTGTCTCTTGATGTTTTAGAAAATCCTCTCACGTGATTTGCGCTTTCCTCTTCTTAACTCAGCGGTGAAATCTGATATCCTTGTCTGTTATCCATCCCTCTGACCTATACTTGTTCTAATTAAGTAATGGCCGGGGCCAAAAGATGAGAGCATAACGGGAGAATGTGATACGTCGATTGTATCCCCCCTTTGCCACACACCAATTGCGGTGGCTCCCAGGATATTTATTCAGATTCAAAAGTCATACCAAATCCTTAGCTGTTATGTCAATACTTAATGCGATTGCCCCATATTAGTTTTCATTTGAGTGAAGGAATCAAGCGTAGTGTTTACGGTTATGGGAGGTCACGAAGGAGGTCATTTCTCCCAATCCGTATGTCATGCCGTAATTAATCGCGGAAATCATCGAAATGGGGTTCCGAATGGGGAGAAGAGGACTCGCCGGAAAACCCAATTACCCGCCTCCCTTTCATGCGAGAGCCACAAGTCACTCTCTCGCCTCCGCCACTACCCTGCTGACGGCAATTCCAATTTCTATAGCGAAGATGACTTCTCTCCTTAACCTCTCCCGGAAAGAAATCATCTCTTTTATCATCTTCTCTCTCTTCAGCTTCCCCTCTCCCCCTTCTCATCCTTTCTTACGGCGATTCAGCCTCCCCCGCCGCCGCTGCCCACGCACCCTCCAGCCCCAAAAGTGCGGTCCTCAATCCCCCTATGAATTCGCAAAATCTTCTCGGCGTCTGCCACCTCTCCGCCCATCCTCCGTAGGACCTCTCCGCGTATCAACTCCGCGGCGTCTCTCCACCTCCACCTCCTTGGTTCTCTTGTGCTGCTCCCTTCCGCCTCTCCCTCTCTTTTCCTCTCCCCAAGACGCATTCGCTCGATAAGCCCCCGTAATCGCTTAGACCCGGGTTGCACACCCCTCGCCTTCCGAGGACTACGGCGCCACCCCTCGACCCCCAGCAGGTAGAGAGAATGAAGACAAATTATTCGACTAGAGAGAGCCAAGAGATAGTCGGAGTGAAGGTACAGTTGAGAAAATTATATATATATATATATATATATATATATATATATATATATATATATATATATGTATGTATGTATATATGTAATTTTCTCAACTCCACTTATGTATGCATGCACACGAGGATCTGAATAAAATTCGTGTGCCGCATGAGTATTATACATGCTGCTGAGGGACCCAAATTCTCTTGTGACAAATGATTTCCGTTGGAGTGGGACTCGCTGCGTTGCGTTCTTAGTTGCTTGCTGGGAAAATCCCTCTCTCGGAAGTGAGTGTAGCCAGTTTACTCTGAGCTCTCAAGGTTGATCATTTGCGCAGCTTGGAAACGTATTTTTACGCGTGCCGACTTTTCGTGCGAGTTTTGTGTTTTTCTCCGTTCCAGATGTTTGCATGCTGAATTCCTAATTTCGCACGAATGTTTGCATTAAAACGTATTGGCGAAATTAGCTAGCCTTTCGTATTTTTCTCCTATGGTATTTTTGGAAATTAACTTCTATAGTCCTTGCATAAGGAAACAAATATTTTGTTATAAAATGATAAATTACACAATTCATTATATATATATATATATATATATAGCTACATTCTTTTACTAAGAGTGAACATGCAACATGATGGAAAATTAAAAATCCCATCTTGGTTGAGCTAATTGCTTTAGATTGATATTTTTAAATGTTTGCAATAAAAAATATTACTGAAAATGCTTGGTTTTTTCTTTATAATTTGTTTATCGGAAGACGGCTTGGTTTTCTAAAGATTGCTTTTACAAGTCGCATGTTTCCTGATGCATTCAAATGCATGGAAGACATCAGTAATTTATGCTAATTGGTTCCGCCAGAGAAGGTTTTTCATAAAATTTTTAATTAAAAGGAATAATAAAAATATCTTATTACCATGACATCATGGCGTATGAATATTTCATTTTCTCCCTTTATATGTAAATGCGTTTTTCTGCACGCTTAGATAGATCATAGCAGTGTATTGCATTGTGCTCAAAATGTTTGAATATTGCATGTGGCGAAGATTAGTTCCTTCACTTATTAAGCGATTCTTATCGTTATTTCTTCGACAAATTAATTGCTCTTTTTCGTTTATGTTAATCTTCACGATGACTGTGTTGAAAATTGCCGAATATCTAGGTAAAAACTCAATCCAGTTTTTGGTAGAATGCATACTTTCGCGTATATTTACGCAGTGAACATAACCCTAGGGTGTATACGCGGTTTTTTTTAATTAGTCACATGCATGCATGCTATGTCTTTAAAGTTCGTAAAGGTATCGATATATGGCCTGAGGTATGCGTCAGACATCTCCTTTGTGATACAAAGCCAATATTTTGCAGAAGTCGTTATTTGTTTTTGCGAATTCACACTAAAAACCACAAGCAGTAGACATTAACTTAGATGGTGTGTTTTTCACCCGCCATATTTTAATGCTATCTCATTCTTGTTTAGCAATGAACTATTTGTTTTTAATGCTAATTCTGTATTGTAGGATCTTCAGATAAAAAACATCAATTTCGATGAAGCTGGGTGATCTATTCACAATTTCACCGTCATTACGCAAATAACGTTATTTATATGTGCGTGTTTGTGCAAAATGTAAATAAATATTTTCTGCTTTATGAAATTAAGAAAACGTTTTTATGAGAAAATTTTACGATTTTACTGGTAGGTCTTTTTTACCCCACCTATGTAAATTTGTGCATCTTAGAGTTAAACTGACAAATCATAGACGCTTTCAAAAATATATTTATTACCATATTTTGTTCATAAAAGACTATCACTGTAAAATTAACGGATATGGGGAAAGCTTGCTTTAAATACATGGAATGGTGTGGAAGGACCGCTGAAGTTTTCACGGACGCATCATTCTTTATACCCCCTTCTTCCAAAAAACCATTTGTCTGTTCTTCCGTGTAGTCTTCCTGTACGCTCGCCTTCACGCCGCGAAAATTCTCCATCGACGTGCGACAACCTATGCCCCGAAAATAAAAAAAGACCATTTCTCTTTTCCTCGCTTCTCTGGGTTTCGCAATTATCTCACTTCCGCAGCCGTGTTAAAACGCTCTCCAGCCGTCGAACACGCCAAAAAAGAAGTAGTACATTTTGAAGACGTTACGCGCCGTCGGAAGGGGTCGATCAGTTTAAGGATATTGGCAGAGTTCTCTCTTTCTGGCTGTAGCCGTCAATTTTGATACTTTTTTGAGTGTGTAAAACGGCCATTGATTTAAGGGAGCTATCTCAAGATCGGCAAAACTGAGAGTTGAAAATATAATAGCCTGAAAATTAAGGTAGATTTGACTGCAGGTCATTTTGCAACATGAGGGTTGATTTACCCATGTGGATTGATGTCCATTTTGGTATTTCGATCTTCGCACGCTCAAACTTTTTACCGTTTCCTCCATACATTAACTATTTCGACAAAATTATTTCAACACGTTTGGAAATAAATGGAAAGTGAAGGCCTCTAGCAATTTATATTATAAAATTTTGAATACAATTGTCTTGGAAAAGCTACGCAGCCTAATTGTCATAATTTTATTTTAAAATAAGCAAAGTTATATCTTTGATACCATAATTTCTCACTACCGTCTGTTGACGTTTATTTTCTTGTTGACTCGTCCAGTTTCCATTTTTGGATCGGCCTTTTTAAATCCACATGTTATATAAAGTTCTGGATGCATTTACATATGGATTCTAGAGCCAACTCACATATCACAATACGAGGCCAGACATGCAGCGCCGCCGTGTAATTTCTCGTTAGTTTAATTTCATCTGGCTCCTAGATGGTTCTTTGCTCTTATTTGCTCATTAACTTCGTTTTACCACGAAGATCGCGGGTTCCGTTTCAATGGAATCCGCATCGATTTTCGATTTCCGGCGTTCCCGCCATTTTCGCCTCGGGAAGCGCTCGTCGGCGGCTTTTTGTTCGTCGCAGAAAGCCATTGTTCGAGTCGAAGAATAACGTCCGCCGACATAGCGACTGAAGCCGTCTCCCGCTAATTAGATTGGCCGTCGTAAAGACTTGCGGAAGATGGCGCGGTTTGGACCTTCGATTGGTTTCATTTATCGCCTTTCCGCTTATTTCTCTTTATCCTGCTAGGTTGGGAATCGGATATTTTTTGCACTTTTGGTGTCATTTTTATGCGACAAATAAATACATCATCCTCTCAGTGGAAAAAATCGTTCATTCCCAAGGAAGGAAGTCCCAAGGAAAATCAAAATTAAAGATACATTTTAAATGAGAACCTATGGAAAATTTTCAATTCATCCAGATTCTGTGGTGTTTTATCAAAGACAATGCCTACAACAGCAGTCCACGGTCATTTTCAACATTATCTGTGACGATGTAGGTAATGTCAGACAATAAAGGTTGTTACTTCTAAATTTCATGTCTCTAGCACTCTTTTACTCGATGTTATTAGATTTTCCATAGGTTCTCATTTAAAATGATCACCCTGTATCTTTAATTTTGATTTTCCTTGGGACTCTTTGGTACGGGATGCGTTCATGTTTTCTTCAAATAGTAGAAGAGACGGAACTGAGAGCTCTGTGGGAAAGATCCCTAAACATGTTTATCATTTAACACAGGTTCTTTTTAACACGGCGTTTGTCTTTGCATTTAGGCGCAAACAATTCCTTAGGAGCCGAGAAAAATGTAAATCTCGGGTTATTAATTTTTGTTACTCGATCTAGTGCTATCGACCTATCGGTCTAGGTCCAAGCTTTCAGTAAGCAGTTGATGATTTTTTCCCATTGTCTTTTATTCATTGTGTCTGATAAATAATCTCTCTGGAATTATCGGACAACAAATCTAAAAATCACTCTAGAAGCGATGGCTCGCTAATGCATCTCATTCGTAACCCGCATCGTATTATCGCTTCCCTGACCTCCCTTCTTCCTCCACCTTTCTTCCTCCTTTCTCACCCTTCTTCCCTCCTTCCTCCCTCCCCTTTCCAATCCCTCCTTCATCTCCCTCCTTCATCTCCCTCCCTTCCCAATCTCCCTCCCCCTTCCAATCCCTCCATCTCTCTCCCTTCCCAATCTCCCTCCCCAATCTCCCTCCCCAATCTCCCTCCCCAATCTCCCTCCCCAATCTCCCTCCCCAATCTCCCTCCCCAATCTCCCTCCCTTCTCCATCTCCCTCTCTCCTCCCCTCCCTCTTCTCCAGCGACCCTGCTTTTTCCAATTCAAACTCTCTATATCTTTTTCTCCCTCACTCATCCCGCCCTCTCTCTCTCCCCCTCACTCAGTTTCCGAACTCGCGACACCCCAGTGAACCCTTTGACCGATTTAAGCGGACCCTTACTGTGCATGCAAACCGGTCACTCTCCCTTCTCCCTCGCTCTTCCCCATATCTCTTTCTCCCTCTCTCGATCCTTCTCATCTCTCTCCTCCCCATCTCTCTCTCCCCATCTCTCTCTCCTCTCCATCTCTCTCTCCTCCCCATCTCTCTCTCCTCCCAATCTCTCCTCCCCATCTCTCCTCCCAATTCTCCTCCCCATCTCTCCTCCCAATCTCTCCTCCTCATCTCTCTCTCCTGTGCTCCACTCTCCTCTCTACACATTCTCCCTATTCCTTCTCCATTCCCGGATATCGCCTCTTTTATATGTGTGTGTGACTCGGGTTCACCCTCTCCCCCTCCTTCCTTTACCTCTTCCCTCCTTCACCCTTTCCACCTCAGCGCCATTATCGATCACCGCACCACCTCGTAGACTCCTCCTACCGTTTCTACCCTTTCGTGTATAGCACGGTCTTCCCTCACGCACCATCTCCACCGCCTCTTCCCCACTGCAATTTGTTTCTCGGGGACGTCCACTTTCATCCGCCCCTGAAATCCGCTCTCCTCTCTCTCTCTCCTCCTCTGCCTCCCCACAGACACATCCGTCTCTTCTCCGGTTTATACGCACAACCCCCTTTTCCTCTCTCTCTCTCCTATCTACGTTCTCTTCCTATCACGCCTTGCTGCGTCGCTTTCCCTTCTTCCTCGTCCGCTCCCTGTCTTCTCCTTCCATTTTTTCCATTTTCTTCTCTTTAACTTCTCTTTCTCTTCCTCGATCATCGCCTTCTGTTAGTGATTTCTCCGCTCTCATTTCTTTTGATATCCATTTGATTTCTCATAACGGATGTTTTCAGGGTTTACCTTTGCTTGCGATCATGTGGGGTAACAGGTTATTTGCATGCCGGAATATATTTTACCATTCATTCGTTCCTCGGTGTGTCTTTGTGTGTGTATATATTTATACATTAGGCAACAAAATGATATATTTTTCAATTTCATACGAGAGTGGCAAAATGAAATTTTCCACAAAATGAAATCAAATTACGTAAATATTAATATGCGGGAAACACCGCTAAAGGGATTTAAAATTTAATATATTGCGATTGGAGTTTCTTGAATTTCACGTTTTGTTCTTCGCAGACGACGTATAGGCGAAGTAACGCAGCTCATAACGAAACATTTCCCTTAATTCATCGACGATGTATATGCAAAACGACGTATAACGGGGCGACGAATAGTGGGAAAATATTGTACTAAGGAAAGGCCTCATAAGGAGCCATGAGCAGAGCATATCATACATAGAGTACGCATTTATCCTCAAATACACGAAAACACGCAAACTCACCAATACATACACATACTTGTGTGTCTTCCAATATTGGTAAGCGATTGGGATGCTTATACGGTCATGGCCTCTTCTTTTCAACGTGGGAGGCCTTATTGCTTGGAGATGCAGAAGTTTTTATTGTATTGACCATACACTTCTCGGAACTCCGATTCCGCATCGCTCAACCTGAAGATGTATTTCTCGTCCCTTTTTATTAGAGTTTCCTTGAAACGAGCTGTGTACTTCTTTTGGATGCTCTTTAGGAATATTTTGTCTTATTTTTATCTAAATCCCGAGAGTTCGTTTTATTGCCGTAACGATCTATGTTATATTCGTGAATCAAGGGAAACTTCGAATAAATTCACTCTTTTTTGTTCTGCGTCTTATAGCTGATTGCTCGATTACGCGAGGTCTTTTTACTATCCGTCGAAACGCATTTTTATCCTTTTGTGCCATACTGAATTTAGAATTTGCTCAAGACCCTTATCCTTCGGGTATTTATACGTGCATTTTACTCACTAAAATTTTATTTTATTGTAAATTTCATTATTTGTAATATTACGCTTAATGCTGCAAAAGAATCACCCAAAAAGCTTGAATCAAAACTTAGAAAGGGTCCGAATGAATATTTTTGCATTATGGGTTGCCTACATAGCAGGCGTTTATCTCCCTAAATGCAGTCAACCCTCAATGCCCCAATCAGTCTGAGTTACTTTTTTATTTATTTTATTTATTTTATTTATTTTTTTGTGTTAATTTACACGAAAATCTATTGTAATGACTTTCTACTTGATTTTCATTCCAATAAACAATTACAAATAAATTGAATTTTCACTATTTTGGAGTTTCGACAGTGACCAATTAAATCTAGTGTGAAGTTAATATATCGGCTATGAACCAGCCTATTGTTATACTTATTCAATAAGGATAATATTGATGATGTTTATGGACGGAAATAAACGCCTTGGATTTGTCAGTACTGAAAAAATCGATTGATTTATTAAATTTTATTGGTTGTATTTTAAACTTTTTTGTTCATTTCCATATTTTATCGTTTGAGGAATCGCTATTCTCTTTTTGAGAAATGCGGACGAATCGGTGTCCCTTTTCTCAGTATTTCCTATCGCATCTCCCTGCGACAAGTGAATTGGATTCGTATGTTTTCTACGTGATGGAGTCCACCTTTTCTGATAATTCGTACCACCTTTTTCGGCCTCTCATCCGGGCCAGTGCTCTGGGAGGGGGAAAGGGGGCGAAGGAAATCGAATGGTATTTATTTCGCGATACATACTCAGATTCTCTCCCAACCAAGGACGTGGAATTCGAGGCCCGTTGTCGGTCGGAGGAGGAGACAAAGATCTCCATTATTCTCACCGTCCGTTTTTATCCGGATATTTCTAGCTCTTCAGACCGGCGACCGTACTCTCCTTGCATATTCCACCTCATATTCGAATTCTTCGCATCCCTCGCCGCGTCCCGATAAAATATGAAATAATTCGAAGGCGCGCGCTCGTGCTTTCATGCTCTCTCGCATATTTTTTCGGTCGGAACTTGTCGCTCGGAGAAACTCCGTTACAATTTTTCGAGCCAATTCTTTATGACTTAACCTCTTCTTTCTGCCCTCCCTCCTTTTCCCTCCCTCATTTTCCCTCCCTCATTTTCCCTTTTTTCCCTCCCTCCTTTTCCCTCCCCACTTTTTTCTCCCCTTTTTTCTACCCACTTTTTCCTCCCCACTTTTTCCTCCCCACATTTTCCTCCCCGCCTTTTCCTCCCCGCCTTTTCCTCCCCACATTTTCCTCCCCACATTTTCCTCCCCACATTTTCCTCCCCCTTTCCCCTCCCCTTTCCCCTCCCCTTTCCCACCCCCTTTTCCCACCCCCTTTTCCCTCCCCTTTTTCCCTCCCCCTTTTCTCTCCCCCTTTTCTCTCCCCCTTATTCGCCACGGGGCTTTCTCAACTCATCCGTCTCCTACTTGCGCTGCTTGTCCCTTTTTCCTCCTGCCCCTACGCCAGAGGAGAGATATATAGAAGGAAAAATCCACGTCTCTCTCGCGACCTTCCTTTGCCTTCTTCGTCCTCTTCCCCTTTCTCTTCTATGTAATACCTACTTGCTCGCATTCTCCTTTCCACCACCTGTCCTCTCCTTTTTTCTCACTGTTTCCCTTCTTTCTCCTCTTTACGAGACCATCCTCTTTATTTTTCCGCTTTTTTATTTTTACATCTTTCGTCCTCTTCGCCCCATTTTATCCCCTCTACCTATCCTCTCTCTCTCTCTCTCTCTCTCTCTCTCTCTCTCTCTCTCTCCCTCCCTCCCTCCCGCTTCCTCTCTTACATTCTTTTTCCTCGATTGCCCAGAATTCCTGCTTGCCCTTATTCTCTCCCTTCCCCCCACAATCTCCCTTTCCCCAGTTCCTTCCTTTTGTGCGAGGCATAATCGTCGGGGAGGACATCCACTCTCCCTTCTCCTTTATTCCCCTCCTTCTTTCCTCCTCCCGCCTTCCCACTTTCCTCCGCTTTCCGTCCCCACGGGCCTCCCTGCGCGTTGCCAGGCGATGGATAATGGACACTGGAACAGTCCGAGTGGCCGTTGCCAGGAAGGAGTGGATGCTGCATTTCCCCCAGCGAAGCCGATCTCTCTCTATCTCTCTCTCCTCTTCTCCTTCCTCACCAAGGGAAGGAGGAGATAACGTTGCGGAGGGAGTATGTAGGGGGCTCTGCCGTGATGGGGTGAGGTGAGTGGTGTGTGTAGCATGGGGAAGCGTTGTAGAGGCGCTATATTGAAGGGGGCGTGGCTAGAGGGAGGCTATGGATGGAATGCTCCAAGGAGGGCGAGAAGGGAGCCGGGCAGGGGTTGGGGGGGGGGGGGGGCGAGGGATGAGAGGTCCCGCGAGGGTGGGGGAGGGGGTGGCCCTGTTGCTGGTGGAAATGCGTAGACATCGATATTAAAGGACTTTAGGGGTTTGTGTATTGTGTGTGGATGGGCCATGGGTGTGTACGGTGGAATTTTGGCTTCTTCACTAAAGGTGTCGCTTCGTTTATTGGCGCTTTTGATCTCTGTAGTGGTGCGGCGTTGTGCGATGCGGCGAGTAAGCGCCGTAATGGAATTTTGAGTTGTTTTGGCGGTCAGTAATTGCTTGGATGAAGTCTGCAGGATGATCGTGACTCCAAATTGAAAGGGAAAAATTTCGAATTTTTGTCATTTCTGAAATTGACCTTGTGTTTATTTCGTAGTATTAAAATGTTAAGCTAATAAAGTATGTTATTTAGATTGCTGTTTAGTTCCTTAGATAAAAATATAAACATTGATCAGAAATTTATGAAGGCAGTATTTTGCATCTATATTGCAAAAACATTTCTCCCTATTTTTTGGTCTTACTATTGCCTATAAGAAAATTTTATTAGACATTTAATTCAATTATTTACCTATTTACCTTTTGATTTAGTACATTTTAGTTTAATTTTTACTGAAATATTGGTAATTGCCTGCAGCGCAGTTTCTTGATTAAAGCTCATTATTTTGCTTTCGTTGTGGATTTACATTTTTCACATCTCATTTTCGAGGCGCGTTTATTCTAAATATGAAAATCGGATTCGTACATCTCTGCGAAAACCAAGCCGCAATCAACGTGGCGATATTAAATCGGTACGGACATATTTTCGGCGAACTCTTTATTCCTAGATTTGATCTCGGAACGCCTTTCATTTTTATAGTATTTCTTTTATTTCCATCAGGTCATGCGAGTTGAGTGGATCTCTGTATCAAGTTAATCTTATTTTTACTCCCCGGAATCTTTGGAAGGAAGGAGGAAAAAAACGAAATGCAGTGAGGACGAAGGGGAAGGGAGGAGGAAGAGGAGACATAAAGGACGCGGCAGAATCGAGAGAGAGAGAGGGAGGGAGGGTTGGCGGCGGAAGGTGGAAGGGAAGATTTTCGAGCGTAACGTCGTCATATTAAACTCGTTTTTCAATTGATTTTTATTTCGGTCGCGTTCAGACTTGGTGGAATGAAAATCCCTCGGCTGTCTCCTCTCTCCCTCTACCCTTCCCTTCTTTTATATGAAAGGGTGTGTGTGTGTATAGGGACCGTGAGGGTAGGTCTCTCTCTCTCTCTGTGTTTTTATCCCTTCCGTTCGATGTTCTGGGGAGGCGCGCGCGCTCGTGTGTGGAGGTGGGGTTGAGCGAGGCGTGGGCGTAAGGATCGGGTGGGGGAGGGGCGCGAGTGGACCCCGAAGACGCTTTCGGGTCCCTACTTTCCGAAAGACTGATCCCATAATTTTTCTCGGAAAGACAATTTATCCATCCTTCCCCTTTCCCGAACCCTCATGTCAGCGACGCGCCCGCTCTACTGTTAATTTTCCTTCTCTCTCTCATCCTCCTCTCTCTCTCTCTCTCTCTCTATCCCTTCCCTTTCTCCTCCTCTCGATTTTATCTCTTCTCATTTCTCTTTTCACTTCGCTCTCTCCCCTGAGGATGTCTTCGAATGTTTTTCTTTGTCGAGGACGCGTTTTTCTGCACTCCGCGTTGCTCTTCTGCCGTTTTGTGTTTCGAACGTGTTTGTTTTTTGAGATGACGTCTTTTGCGTGAGGCTTATGCGTATGGATGTTTATGCTGCGTCTCAGCACGCGAAATCTCTTACCTTAACCACTCCGGATTTGATGAAAATTTAATTTAGAAAACGCCCGGCGAGTGTGTTATCGTTTCACGATAATGTCTAATAAATAACACTCGAGATCTTAATGTAAATGAAAAAATAAAATTGTATATTTCCACAAATTAATTTATTACGATACAACATGATCATTTGGTGGAATCATGCAAAAATGCATGTTTAGAAGCTTTGCTTTTATTTTCCTCGTTGGCGATTAAGCGGTTTAATTAGTTTACACCCTTCGGTTTCAGTGCTGGAGATCTAAGTTTAACATATTAAATGTATGGTGTGCATCTAAATATAGTCCCGCGAAATAAAATAATAACCTTTATAAAGGAAATGGAAGATTAGCATTGTGTAGACATTTTACAACTGATATTTCCTTATTAGTTACAAAACGCATTGTATTTACCTCATGCTTTCTAAAATCTTTATACACACACACACACACATATAGTGAGAGATAGGATGCTTTCAAATAAAATTTTAGTCATGGCTGTAAATATATTGGCTCGAAAATTGTCAAAGAAGGAAATTCCAGGGCGCGTATCCCTCAAGGTAGAAGTTTATATTCTATTTCTCCTCCGGCTTCTCCCCCGCCCCCTCACACCCATCCTTTTTCTTATTTCCTCCTTTATCTTCCTCCTCCTCCCTCTTCCTCCTCCTCCCTCTTCCTCCTCCTCCCCCTCCTCCTCCTCTCCCTCCTCCTCTCCCTCCTCCTCTCCCTCCTCATCTCCCTCCTCCTCTCCCTCCTCCTCTCCCTCCCGAATTCCTCCCATAACCCTTGTCTTTTTATCGGCCATGGGATCTTCTCAATCTACTTTTTCTTCCCTTATCTCTTTGCTATACTTACACTCCTTTTTAGCCATCCGGCGCCGTGCGCTATGATCTTCGCTCTCTTATTTTCTTCTTTTTTGCGCCGGAAGCATTTGAGGAGTGAATTTGGAGCGGAGAACAAGATGTTGTAACCGTGAAGAGTTGGGAGATTCTTTTCACCATCCCACACTCGAGTGCCTCGGAATCGTTCCCTATCATTGTCTGTCGCGTCGGATTACTCTCGAGTGATGCCGTGGAAGCGAAGTGCATATTTTCCGCACTACCCGCGGATTTGGAGTCAGACGGGCTTCTTTTAGGCTGCGTTTTTTATAATTGTCATTCTTAGATACCTATAAACAAAAAAAACGAATGCATGAAGCTCTTAAGAATATAAATTCACCTGCCAGTAGAACAAATTGCATTCGAAAATCTTGTGACGAGTTATGCCTCTTTCTTTCCTTGATATTTACGAGTTTAAAATATTTTTTAGTATATTTGATATTTCAAAATCATATTTTATCTTTATCTGAGGAAATCTTTATTTTATCGGTTGAGGTCCAGATTTTTAAATTATTTTTTGCCAATGGGACATAAGTGTTATCGTTTTCGTTTCGCCTTTTTTCTCTTTCTGCTATACTGACACATCCCCGAATTGTCGGCATCCTCCGTCTTTCCTTGAAAGAATCCGGACTTAAACATTCGACGACACTTTTTAATTTGGCTGAGATACGGTTAATACTCTTCGTTTTCTTGAAATCGTAGTATTTGATGATACCCCAAATTCAATTCAGCGACCTGATATAATTAAGCTTCACTATATAATATCTGGGGCGGAAAATTAATAAGGCGCCCCTCTTTATCATGATTTTCGCCTGTTTTTCTTATTTGCGTCTTCCGAATTAAAAACTTTTCATGGAAACGTGAAAAATCTTATATGGAAATACAACCATGAGATAAGTGGTATATTGAGTCGAACTTGATCAATATCTAACTCCAGTTTTTGTCCATTCTTCTCTGTAGGTCTATTTTAAACCTATCACTGTCACCCACATAAAATAGCGTTAACAGAATTGTTATTTTTTTATCCACGTTAATTTAAGCTCTGAGCTTCCTCAATTTTCTAATTGTTATTTATCATACTTTTTGTAATAGTCAACCAAGTAGTGGACTTATTTTGTATAGTTTTTTCTGCATACAGTCGCTACACAACATTTTGACGCTTTTTCCATACTGCCGTCCCTTGTCTCATCTTTTCTCCTTTCATCGCAATTTTCCCTTTCCCCACCGTCTCCTTCCTCTACCTTTTCTTGAATTATAAACTCGGTCCTCATTTTAAAACCTTCTTTTTTAAAATTCCTTTGCATGTTCCTTAGCCGTAGATTTTACCTCCCTCCTCCACGCTCTCCGTGTTCTCCTCGTGGCGTTTAATTTTTCCCATCTCTATCTTCCTCTCTCTTTTCCTGTCCCCTTTTCCTATATTTTTTTCGGTTTCCCCTCTCATTTCCTCGCTTCTCCCCTTCTCCTCATATTTCATCCCCTTCTCCTCATATTTCCTCTCCTTTTCTAATCCATACCCTTGTTCCGAAACCTCTGTTTGCTCGCAAAGGACCTTTTTTATGCCTCTCCATCGCTTTTTCGCACTCTTTCCTCGTTCTTTTTGTTGCATTTTTAAATTTTCTCCTCTTTCGCTACATACGCGTCATTCCCTCTCTATACCCTTTTTGCCTTTGTGTGTTCCGATTCCACGTCTCTCCTTCCGCCTCATCCTCCCCTCCTCTTTTCGCCTTTTTCCGTCGCCGTCTTCTTCCTTTTCGTCCCACCCATCTCTCTCTCTCTCTTCCTCCTTTCCTGCTGTGCTCACGCTCTGTATCTCACGCAAGAACGCGGGTGTCGGCGAGAGAGAGAGAGAGAGATGGAGGAGAGAAAGGGGTGGAAGGAGGAGAAAGAGAGCCTGGGGGAGAGGGAGAGGTAGGGAGGATTTCGAGAGACGGTTTGTTCGAAGCAGGCGACCGAGAAGGAATGGCTTGGGGCCGGGGTTCCTTTCGTCAAGGATAGGGAGGGGGCGGTTGAGGGGGCGGGAGGGCTTCCAGCGTGAATTTCTCCCAAAAGGACGAGGGAGAAGCCGCGGGAGGAGATAGGGGGGGAGGGGTGGGTGGGAGGGGGGTATTTGGGAGGTAGGTGGAATGGAGCAAAGGCAGAGGTTTTGAGTAGGAAAGGGCTATATCTCTTCCTCAGGCTCGCTTCCTCCTTTTCCTCCCTTTTTTCCTCTCCCTCTCTAAGATCTTCCTTTCTCTTCCTCCATTTCCCTCCCTCCCTCTCTCTTTTTCTCTCCGCCCATTTCTCTCTTTCACTCCCTCCCCGCCCTATGCTTCATTGATTCCCACCCGACTCGAGTCTCCCGTAGTACGTGAAGAGGCGACCTCCTCCTTCCTCCCAACCCACTTTTCAACCTTTCTCCTTTACCCTCTCTCCGGCTTGGAAACTCTACTCCCTCCCTCCGCCTCCCCTTCCCTCTAGCCTCGCCTCTTCGCTTCTCATCCCCCCAACTCCTCCCTTTGCCGCACTGCTTCAATATTATTCCATCAAATAGCGGGGGATTACCTCATATATTGTCAGTCGACGACTGCGAGGGGGCTTGGTATGGAGTGTGCGGGGTGGGATGGGATGAGGCCAAGGGGGCGGAAGGGGATGTGGCGAGGGAGGCGGAAGGGGAGGGGGCGTTAAGACGTAGGTTGTTTAGGGGTGGCTGGCGAGGGCGAGAGTCGAGGAAGTAAGGGAGTGGGGGAGGGGGAGCCGGGAACTCCTCCCGCTCGATCCCTTCCCTCCCCCCCTCCCCCTTTCCACTCGCTTACCTCCTCCCGTTTCTCCACCCCTCTCTCCGCCTCCCCCCGTCCCCCTCCTGCCTCCCTTCGCCCCGTCGTGCAAGAGTTGGGAAATTTTGGTGGGTTAACAAAGTTAGCGAGAATATCCGGGCGACCGGAGTGTATACAGCTTCGTACTCTTTCTTTGCCCCCCTCTGCCGCCTTCCGCCCCCTCAAATTCCGTCTCGCCCCCTCTCCTACTCCTCTCCCATCATCCCGTTCTTCTCTTTTTCCCCCCTCCTTCCGATTCCTACCTTCTTCTCCCCCGTGCGAAATCTATTTTCCCGTTTGCGCCAGGAATGTCACCTCTTATTTTCTCGTTATTTTTTGTTTAGCCGTACGGAACACACTTGTGCCGTCCGAGTGATGATTTTTATTCCCATTTCGGGAAGACCCGAGGGGTTATATTTACTTGGATCGATCGTTTTCCTCCTCCGTCCAAATCGCCTCCTCTCTCCCGACTGTTTTGTCCCGCTCTGCATTTTTTGCCCGTCGGTCGTCGCGATTCATTTGCTCCTGGTCCTGTTGGTGCTCTTGGGCGAGATACGTTTATGGCAGGCGCCTGTGACTCTCCAGTGGCTTAATTAAAGTTCTCAGAGTCCGCCATTTGTGTGTTTATTTGCGCGTTCGTATGCTCTCGCGTGTGTCCTTCGGTGCAGAATGCTTGCTTCTTCGGTTTGATACGATGCTTCAAGGGTGTCTTCCAAGAGTTGTTATTTTATTTTAGGATATTCTCTTTGAGTGGTGGGAGAAATTGGAGCGTTTTTTTTTATTTTAAAAGTCACGTGACGTTTCTTAGACGACGGTTTTCCCGAATGTTTGTTTTCTCTGCGGATTTTCTTCCGTGCATCTTTTATAAGTTTATAATTCAGTCGTTTTTAGAAATTTCAATTATAGCCATCAATGTTTCAGAGATCTAATTATGGACTTGTTGGAGACAAGGAAATTAATTCTGCGATTTGCAGTGTCAATTCCATTCTTTAACGTGTATTATTATAGTTAAATATGACGACATTGATTTTCTCCACAAAATGGTTTTTCTTTTTATGAAAATCGTACTTCAATTTCTATTTTCGCTTTTAAGCAGTATTTTTATGCATACGTTATTTTTTTACGAATTTTTCGTATTTCTTCTGACCGCAAAACATTTTAAATGCTCGTTTTTGCTAGTGATTCGAATAGTATCTGTCCAAAAGAGTAATAAATTTAAGCTTTATCGAATACGCGTACCAAAAGAAGACAATGTAAAAATCAAAACAGCACTCTAAACGATCCAATCTAATTTCCTGAGTAATGCGGGATTGTGATCGATGCGCTGGGAGTCTTATTTTTGTTGGCGTTCTTCCGATTATTAACTCGATCGCGAGTCTTGTCTTTTTGTTTCATATGCCAAGATAGAGAGGATAGAATCACTTCCTCCTCTTTCTCGATCACACACAGCGCCAAACGTAATATCGTTTCCAATCGAATCGAGGGAATTTTTCCGACGAACATACCAACTAATGGAAAAATACTTCATGTGCCGGACTCCTCTTTCCACTGAAGACTTATTTAATCCGAGTTGCCCGGGAATCCACGTAGCCTCGCTTCCCTCTCCATCCCCAATTTCTCTTTCTCTCTCTTAGTAGTCACGGTCTTTCTCGTCGTCCCTTCTTTCACGTCTTTTAATTGGTTATTTTTAAAAATCTTTTTTAGATACGTCCCGTACCCTTATATATATATATATATATATATATATATATATATATATATATATATATATATATATATATATATCTGTACAGGCGATGCCATTTTCGGACTCGCGATGCAATTTCATAGTTTTTGGAATCAGGTGAAATTAATGGTATGTTTTTAAAACTCCCCAAATTGAAAATTGATTGTAAAGTATGGGTTCGAAACTAATCTCATTTCTCCGCTGTAGCAGCTCGCCGGATCTGTTGTACATACCACTCGTAGACTCCTTTTCTACTCCGATTCTCTCTCTTTGTTTTATTTTTTGTTTTTTAATCATTCTGCTTTTGTCTCCGAGTTGATCTTTCTTGGGTCATTTCATTTGACCTTTATCACCTTATTGTCGCGTGATTGTGAGTTTTACTCCGCCACATATTTCGTCCATTCTTCATTCTCTTCTTGTCTCCCATTCCACAGGAAATGATGGCTGTGGTCACTCATTGCTTTAGGCGTTGAAGTTTGAGTTCAAATCCTTCCCCTTCTGCAAATACTATTCCACACATTCCGACCGATCTTTTTTTTGAAAGAATTCCTATGTATACATCTTAACTGACATTCATATGTGTAGTCATACGAGTTTGATGTGTGTATTAGAGATGAAGTATTTCTCGCCATAGTCGCATGAGGCAGAAATTAAGAATTATCGAATTAAAAATTAAGTTAATTGTCATTACGATGTTGTAAATTATACAATCATCTGTGTCGTATACCAATTTGGATGAGGTTTTGTTCGTTTAATCGCGGTGGCAGTATTATCGCTAAGGATCGTGAATTGTAGAGGTTAGTGGAATGCCTTCTGCTGGGTCCTTCGTCTCCGGGTTATGTCGCCTCCCTAATATTTGTCGGAAGGGAAACACCGAGGGGAAAGATGGCGCCCCCGAATCCAGCGCCCTCTCACGCGAATCCGGACGTCTCCCCGGACATGATGCCATCGCGTGTGGTTAGACGCGTGCCTCTCGTATGGACGGTGGCAGCGTTTCGGTTGGGGTCGGAGGCTAATGAAAGTCCTCGCTTCATAGAGGACACTCGAGGTTTGAATGAAATCGGAATTAGAAGTCCGTTTACCCGACGGTTATTAATCTTTATAAGTATTTATATAATTTTTTTTTAAGCGAGCATGGACGAGACTTTAGTTGAATCCTTTGAGAAACGGCCGTTCTCCTGGCTTTCGATTGATAATGTATTATCTCACTATTGCAACTCTATATTAACCGAAATGTAGGTCCAAAATTGCGAAATAATATATATTTTTAGATGCTTAATAAAATTAACTAAAAGCTGGGGTTATCAAGAAAAATTATGCATTGTTTGGCTTTGTATTGTAAAATATAATCTTTTTAATCTTGAAATACTTTCCAAAACTTCTCCATTGTCTATGGAGTACTCGGGTGTCCTCCGTTGGGAAACACTGAATCGGAAAATCGAGTCGACGCAAAAATCGTAATTATTAAATTACGGATTGTTCAGCCCTCTCCGAAAAGCCACGTCTCACATAACGTGTCGATTACCTTTTTTAATGAGTCGCACGTGTAAAACACGCCCTTTAAATGAGAAATGATGAAAAGCTAAAAAAATAAAGGAGACTCCCATTTTTTTAATTCGGTGTTTTTTACGGAACGAAAAATAAAAACTAAACAAAAAAAAAACAAATGGCGATAGGAAAATGAGTCTGCTTTATACGGCGAGAGAGATCCGTGAAATTTGAATGCGTTTTATGATAAAAATAAAAAAAGAGTGAGAGACAGATAGGGAGAGAGAGTCCAAAGTGGAAACGAGATTAGAGTGGAGTTAAGGGGAGATTGGGGTGGGGGAGTAGGGAGGAGTGAAGGGAAGATTGGGGAGGAGTGAATGCATGTTGTATACGGCAGAGGAAGGAAAGGCGAGAGATGTGAGGAGAGAGAGTAGAATGGGAGTTTAAAGGAAAGAGAGAAGGAGAAGGAAGATGGAGAGGGAGAGAGAGAAAGAACGCGTAAATTAGGGCCTTTTGTTTCCAAGGTTTTGGTGCCTCGCTGGTCCTCTCCCCCTCCCTCTTTGTCCCTCTTCTCGCAAGCGGGCAAAGAGAGAGAGAGAGAGATGGGGTAACGCTAAAGTTAAGCCCCTCGCCAAAAAGGAGATAGGAAGGGAGAGAGAGAGAGAAGGGGAAAGAGAGGGAACGGTACAGGTTCCTCCTTCCGACCCTCTTCCCTCCCCCTTCTTCTACTCCCCCCTCTTCTACTCCTCCCTTCCTTCACCCAACCCTAATACTGCCATGGTGATACGCATTTGTAGGGAAACTATGCGAAGAATGTGCAATTAGTGTGGGGCTGAGGGAGAGAAGGGGTCGGATAGGATGGGGGGAGAGAGTTTGGGGAGAGAGAGGAGGTCGTGGGAGGAAGGCAGTGCGGAAGGTTACTGGGGAGGAGAGGAAGAAAATGAAAAGAAGGATGGGAGGGAGACCCAGGAGGGAGTTGGGAAGGAGGAGGGGGAGGGTTTGGGAGAAACGGCAGAGCTGTGCATGGAGGGGTGAGGCTGACTGAAAAGGGGGAGGAGGATGAGACTGGAGGCTACGCTTCTGTGTTCGGGAGGTTAGGGAAGAAGGGAAAAATGCTGTGAGAGGGGGGATGGGCCTTTGGAAGGCGCTGGGGGTAAGAAAGTGGGGTCAAATGGAAATAGGACATGAGATGAAAGAGTGGGAGAGAGGGCTGTGACGTAAAATGTGTGAGGATGGTGGTGCGTGAAGAATGGGCGATGGAGAGGACGAGAAAGGGAGGCGAAAATAGAAAGAACTCACATTTCAGAATAACAGCGTAAAGTACGAGAGAATGATGTAACGAGAGATCTTTTAGTATAAGTAATAAGGTAATGTCAGAAAGTTGGAGTTGAGGAGAGGAAGGTGAATGTTTTGAACGTGTGTGAATTTGATAAATGCCCGACTAAAGGAAACGAAAGAAAGAATAGGATTTAGGGTGTACGAGTATCTCTTTATAAAAGAGGCAGCCTAAGTGTATCACTTGTGTCTTTATGAAGGGTAAATAAGAAACATACTTGCTGAGACAGAAATTGATTTCTCCGAAATGATTTTTTCGCTTAGGAAGGATCGGATGATGCGGTAAAAGTCCCGGGAATCAAGGAATTCGGAATAATTTTGTTTCGTCGAGATCATGCTTGATGGAATATTGGAACCTCGCTATGGTAATGGATATCGAGTGCGTCCCGCGAAATGCGAGTCTCTCGGTGGAATTTCCCTTTGGATTCCATTTGCTTTGATGAACTGCAAAACGTAGCGAAAATGTCGTATGTTAATGGTACAGTTGAGTTGGATATCGACGGCAAATTTCACTGCAAAGCAAATTCGACCAAATAGTGGTTTTGGAAAATTACGAATCTATTTCACCGGTAGTTTTAATCATCAGTACTTTTATCGACACCAAAAACAAATATGCAACTTTGAAACTTACCTATTACCAGTTTTTGATCAACATATTTACATTTGTTATTACCTTGACGCTGAACATAAAGATATCCATGTCCCATTATCTGCATAAATTCAGAACTCTTTAAAAAGGAACTACTTCGAAACTTGTGTTTGTTAAATTTCTTAACGAGATGTTATATTTTTGAAATATTCTTAGAGGCGCATTTTATCCTCTTGCCACTCTTTCTGTTTTTTCCATATAAATAGATCATTGATAATTTAATGCCACAGGGACGAGATTAAATCAGAAGTTTAATTAAATACGCCAAGTAATGTCTTAGGGTTGAAAAATGGGGGCGGAGGCAGCCTCGTGGAGGCAGATAGGAGGGTGTGGGAAGCGGCGGCGGAGTAGTGCGGGGCGGGAGGTGAAGAGGCGGAACCTTTGGGGGATGGGGATTAACTTAGGGTTGCGAAGAGGAGATGGAAGGAGAGAGAGAGAAAGGAAAAGGAGAAGGGAAAGACGGTAGAATGTGGGGAAGAAGAGAGAGAGAGAGAGGATAGGGATGGGCGTGGCGAGGTGATTGTTGTGCGGGCGACGTGGGTGGACATGGGAGTGTTTTCTCCCTTTCGGCTGACAGGTTCCACGGGGAAAAGGTGCGCGGAGGGATAGGGAGAGATGGAGGGAGTGAGAGAGAAAGGGAGGGTTGAAACTTTCTTGGGCCGACGGGCTGGAAGGAGGGTGGAAATATGTCATGAAAGACGAGGGTTGAAATATGAAGGAGAAGATGATATGTCGGCGGTCCCTCGGAGGCGAAGGCACGCGTTAATGTTTTTTTCCGTTTAGTTTTTAAGGCGGAAACAATGGAATGTCGCGGTTTTTCGTGCGACCGGCTCGTTGCCTCGAAATAAGAGAAATTTCTTCATTGTGTAGTTCCTCGCTGGGGTTTGTTTGTGGCCCCTTTTGGAGCGTTTCTCTCTCCGAGCGAGGGTTAAGTGCGAGGTGGAGACGAACGAGTGGAAAATGGGGTCGGTTCAGTTTCGCGGAATGTCCCGACGCGCGGTTGCTTCGTTTATGATTGATGATCTCGTTTTATTCTGCGGCTAAGGGTTTTTATTCGAAAGAAAGGACCGGCGAGAGGTTGTCTCTAATGCACGCGCTGTCAGAATGAAGTGTGAATGGACAGTGCTGACAAGGTTTTAGAATACCGCCTCGCATGATTGAAATATTAATTCAATAAACAGTTTTAATCTTCCTTTTTTTCCCGATTTCAGAATAGTTATTTGCGGGCCACGTACTTTTCTGTATCTACGGCCGGAGGATTTTTATACTGGTCAAACCAATGTCGAAGCAGCACTTTTTTGGTTTTGCGTATTTTTACTTGTTCTTTTTCTAAGAATTCACAACTTATAATTTTATTTGGATTCACGTCTCTTTTTAGTGTTTTTTTCTAAGAAAAATCGCCCATGCATTCTGTTCATTCGTGCGTCAGTCTGTCTGCATGGGTAATTTCTCTGAAATCCTGCAACCTAGAGAAACCAAATATTCAGAATAGGTTGGTCTATGATAGAGCTAGATATGGTAATAAAATTTTGGTTTGTCTATAATCAGCTGCTGCGAAGTAATTGGAAAAAAATCACTAAAAAGTACACGCTTCTAAAAATGTGGGCAACCAACAATGCATAGCATCTGCGATTCTTTACTCCGCTGGAAAGATAGTAGTCGGTGAAAAAAAAGCGCGTTATGTAATTCGCTATACAATTCTTACCTCACTTGTTTGAATAGTCAGTCGAAATTCTTAGCGAGGCTATATTTCAATATTTTAAAGAATAAATTATCAGTTAAAAAGTATGTTTTCTGATTAGTGTGTGAAGCGACACGTGAAAATTACCGATATGCCATCGCTAGACAAAGGATCGTAGGCCTTTGCGCACCGTGGCGCTCGCTCAGTCCTCTACGTCTCCCAATCTCCGCTCTCGAATGTCTGTGCATCCCGGACTCCTCTTCCTCCCTTAGCACGCAACTGAGGCGTGTTGGTGCAGGATGCTAGGAATATAATGGTGCTGGCTATGAAAGAGATAGAGAAATAGGGAGGAGAGAGATAGGAAGGAGGGCGCCCAAAGATGCCGTAAGGTTTTTCAGTGGCGGTTAGCAGAGGAGAGAACGGAGGCAGCACAAGTGCGCGCGGATTGAGGGAGGGGGCGAAATGGGGAGGAGAGGCGTGGAGGATGCTAGCGCGCGTTTCGGTCCGGAGGCCGGTCAGAGGAGGAGTGGGGGAAGAGATGAATGGTTAGGAGAGGGAGGAGGAGGGAAGGATGAGACAGGTTGAAGGAGTTTTGTACTGTGGGAGAGAGGATAGGAGGGAAAGAGAGAGAAGCGGGTCCAAGGATGTTTAAGGGGCCAGAGAGTTCCGTAGTAGTTTGGCCTTTGAAGATAACTCCTCTTTCGCGTGGATGCTTTTGTGGGTACGGGGAGGCGGTTGGTGGGTGGGGTGGGGATAGTGTAGGTGTAGTAGTGTGGGGGCGGAAGGTTAAGATTGGGGCCGCTTGGGCGTGGACGTGGGTTTAAGGAAGGAGACCGGAGGCAGGGTTTACTGTGAGATGAGGGAAGCGCTCCTGTCGGGAGGAGAAAGGGAAATGTCGGCGCAGTGAAGCACCGCGCATGCGCAAGTATGTTGTCCATTTTTTTGTGTAGTTTGGTATCCTCATAACGCGCGTGCGGTTTTATGCGCATTACCTACGCGTCGTTGGCAACATATATGGGGTATATTTACAAGTTTCCTACAGTTGCTACCTCGCATAATATCTCGAGAGTGTTTCAGTCTTCTTTGAATCTTGGAACCAAAAAGGTATTCTATTAGTGACACGAGTTTAGTTTTAAATATGATGCCCTGGTCCTTCGTAATATGGATGGATTTCAGCTGTGTCGTTACGGCTGTATACTTCTGAAATTCATATTGTTTAGGAACAGTTTCCGTGTTAATGCAATCTGTCGAATAGCTTTCTCTAAAATTCGTCCAATTACCATGTTTTTTGTTAAGTCCTATCGAAGTTCGTAAAGTTTTGCAGTTTTGAAACGGCTTTTAGAAATTATTAAGGATAACTTACTTTTCGGTGCACACATTAACTAACTTTAGAATCAATCACATAAATATAAAGCAAATTTTATTAATTTCCCATCGTTGATTTCTATTTATAAAAATAGCGGAATTCAAATCGAAGTAATGAAGCGTTGCATCCCTAGCTAGGCTGATATCCAAACTATCTTAACTACGTATTTTCGCTCACATTCACGTCTTTTACCGAAGGACTTATCAAATAGAACTGAAACCGAATATCGCTTAATCCGTTGAAAATAAGCTGCTTATACCATATTATTATTTTTCTCATTTCTTCTCACTATCTTATGAGAAGCTCATTTCGGTCCTCGAATCCTCTCCCCCCTATTTCGAAGGTTCGCTTCCGTCTTTTAATAAACTCCCGATATTTCCCCGAATTATTCATCTCTCCCTTCACAGACTCCTCTGTAACGCTCTTTGGCATATATTTCCCTCCGATATCCCGTTAATCACGTGGAATTGCGTCCTCGGTGTGCGACCCAACACGAAAGACAATCGTTGATGGAAGTCTCGCTCGTAATTGTTCCGGTAATCACCGAACTCCATTCATCCATCTCTCTCCCATTCTCTGTTACTCCCTCTCTTCTCTCTCCCATTCTCACACCCTCTCGTCTCTCCGACTCCTCTCTCTCCCATTCTCTCTCTCTCTCCCATTCTCTCTCTCTCTCCCATTATCCCTCATTCCCTCTCTTCCTCTTCTCACTTCCTCTCTCCTCTCCCTCTCTTCTCCCTCACTTCTCTTTCCCATTCTCTGTCACTTCCTCGCTTCTCTCTCTCTCTCTTCTATTCTCTCCCACTCTTCTTTCTCCTATTCTCTCACACCCTCTCTCACTCCTCTTTCTCCTATTCTCTCACTTCCTCTCTCTCCCTCACTTCTCTCTCCATCACTTCTCTCTCCATCACTTCTCTCTCCATCACTTCTCTCTCCATCACTTCTCTCTCCATCACTTCTCTCTCCATCACTTCTCTCTCCCTCACTTCTCGCTCACTCACTTCTCTCTCCCTCACTTCTCTCTCCCTCACTTCTCTCCCACTCACTTCTCTCTCCCTCACTTCTCTCTCCCTCACTTCTCTCTCCTTCACTTCTCTCTCCCTCACTTCTCTCTCCCTCACTTCTCTCTCCTTCACTTCTCTCTCCCTCACTTCTCTCTCCCTCACTTCTCTCCCTCACTTCTCTCTCCCTCACTTCCTCTCTTCTCTCTCTTTTTCTCTCTCTTTTTTTCTCTTTCACTTCCTCTCTTCTCTCTCTCTTCCATTCTCCTTCTCTTCTCTCTCTCTTCCATTCTCCTCTTCTCTCTCTCTTCCATTCTCCTTCTCTTCTCTCTCTCCCATTTTCCCTCACTCCCTCTCTGCTTTCCCTCTCTCTCACTCCCTCTCCAGAATGCTC
The DNA here is from genome assembly GCA_028673005.1 of Tanypteryx hageni. Lineage (NCBI taxonomy): Eukaryota > Metazoa > Arthropoda > Insecta > Odonata > Petaluridae > Tanypteryx > Tanypteryx hageni. The sequence goes on from CM054114.1 coordinate 172,449,468, forward strand.
CTTCATTATTATCCCTTCCTCCAAGTGTAGCCGTGGGGGACCGCGGAGAAGTGTTAGAGCGAGGCCTCCAATCAAACGTCCTCCCCCCACCACCTCTCCGCCCGCCCGGCCTCCAGCATCCCTCGCAATCGCCATTACAAGCTGCCCCCTGTTCGTTTCTTGAGGGAGACAAGTCGCGGAAAAGGAAGCTCAAAAGGGCTCCATTCTAACTCTTCACCTTTCATCCCTCTCCTAATGATCCGAGGAGATTGGGGCGGCGATTGTGGGCGAACGCGAGACTTGTCGAGAGCGGCGCCACTCTCTCTTCTTCGCGGCCTGTCGGATACATCTTCATTGTGTTTCCGTCTTGGGTTTTTATTTCGCCTCTCGTGGCAGAGGCTGTCAGGGGAAACGTCAGCGTGATGCCGAGAAAGAGGTGTTTTTGTGGGTTTCTGTCGTTCGAAGGCGTCGCTAATAGCGACGAAGTTAGTCATTGACTGGGCTTCCGATTTTAATTTAAAGCGATGTTTTTAATTCTCAATTAAGTTCTTGATAACGACGTGAATATTTACTTCATGAAAGTGCCAACTCCATTTATTTTTTTTAAATTAACTTTTTAAATCAAACGAGAGAAAAAATACAGACATAATAATAACAGGGCTGTCTTTAAATAAAAAAATACGGTTTCTGCCCGTGGAGATTTTACTTTCTCATATACTTAGTGTATTGAGAAAGTATTGTAATCGTGAAAAAATTCGACTTATAGATTTTGATGGAAATACACGTTTTAGGTGTCCCTGATTCCATAAAAGTGGTTTTCGCCATGCCGTCTTGTCTGTCTGTCGGTCTGTTCGCTGTTTTACAGCCCAAACGCGTTAATAAAATCGAATGATATCTCATATTTGTGCAATATATCATATTTTGCGAACTCTTTTTTTTATAAATATGATATTGCACAAAAATGAAGGGTAGTTTATTCTTGGCGATTTTTCGAAATATTTTATTTACTCAAAAATGACTCCAGAGAATTTGATAAAACTCAATCCTATTGTAGAGCCTGATGTCACAAATAATAGCACGTAAGCCACATATCCCTTAAAATCACTATATGACGTCCAGGGACATTACAAAGTACGCTAAGCTACCTTACCTAAGCCCTATGGCGTCACGCCTCCGCCGCGATCCACTCAAAATCATATTACAGCCTAAACGGTTAAACTAAATCGATTGATATATCATATTTGTGGATAATAGCATTCATAATAGACACTGAAGAGATGAACGATATTGCACAACAATTAAGGGTACTTTATTCTAGGGTATTTTGAAACAAAATTCGATTTATTCAAAAATGGATGTCAGGATTTTAATGAAAATCCATCCCTGATGTCACAAATAATGCTAACTCTGCCATATGTCTCAAAACATTACTAAATATCGACCAGTGGCATTAAAATATACGCTAAACTACGGTTAACTTTGATTTATAAGCGTTTTTAGGCGCTTCCAGCATAAGCGCCTATTAGCGTCGGTTTGTCCGTCCGTCCACATGTTCGTTCTCGGCTTCTACCGAACGGATTTTTATAAAATTTGATATTAAGAATATCACAAAAATAAATAACGTAAGCTAATCAGGGGTACCACTTTACTGGTGACAAAAAATGAACTTTCCGTTATATCTCGTAAATGTTTGGTCAAATTAAAATAATTTTCAAATATTCTTGTAGAAATAGTAACGTAGAATATTTCTTTTCCTATACATTTTTACTGTAGGAGCGGCCGTTATCAAGAAAATTGCACAAGTCGTAATTCGCTTTGAACTTAGAAATTGACTTGCATAGATACCTAACTGTTGTCAACGTAAATAACCTTATTGGTTGCTGGAGTAAATAAGATCTGCTATAATTATAAAATACATTTAATGCCTTACGCGTGCATGACGTATATTTCGCCGTTTATTTTGTTTTGTTTTCGGCTCAAGTTTTTCTTTTAATTGATTTTGTCTGCAATGCACGAATTGATCAGCAAGAGTCGAAGGTTGCTCCTCAAAAGTTAACAGTTTCGTTCCAAATCGACTTTACTTAGAAGACTTTGAAGATACGACAAAACCTGTCCCCAACCACTTAATACAACGTAACCACATATGCTCATCTCATTAACTAATTAACGAAGCATTGCTCATAAATCTGAACATGACCTTTTCTTTCTTCTGCTACCATGAGTAAATTTATCCTTCGAATCCAAGCGGGCATTGGAAATGACGTGAAATGCCTCCATCAGATTCTGAAGCCCTAGGCGGGAAAACGGTGCTCTCTCGGAAGAGGACGAGAAAAACATCAACCTCTCTCGCCACCTGCTATATAGGTTGAAGACGACTTTCTCCATGGTATCGGTGCTTGTGTGTGTTCATAGGGGGGTTGGAAAATTTTGCATTCATGTCCGTCCCCTGGAATATTATGCCTTAATCATTGGGGGAGGAGGATTGGCGCATGGACTCTTTCGTAGATCCATGCGGTTCGATCGCCCAGATGAGGATGGTAGGAAAAATGAAAGCGGGGGCATGACCAAAACGAATCGCTCCGCTTCTTTCCGATGTCTCCTTGTCCATGTGCGCCTCCTAGAGGCCCGTCGTCTCCGGAGACTTCATCCCTCTTCCCGCCTTCCCTTTCTTCTCCAGCAACTGCCGCTCCCTCATCCAACGGGCCGAGCATTTCGATCACGAGGTACGTGAATTACGCTTTTGCCGAGCGTCGGGGCAATACGGGGAGGTTAGGCGGGGATGGAGAATGGGTTGGAATGGTTTATCCTCTCCCGCATCGCGGCGTAATTGCACATCCAAGATAGGCAAGGCGATCGAGGCTGCACGAGGAGCGGTTCCGGAGAGGATGAGTTCCGAATCTCCTCCTCCCTCTCTCCCCCTCCATCCCTCTCTGGATCCTCGGTGGCCTTTGATCGGACGCTCTCAAGCGGGCAGAGGGAGTGTTCGGAGTGGTTCCGTGCAGGAGAAGGACCGACATCGATCGGGGACCTTAAAAAGCCCCGCTCTGACCTGCTACTCCTTCTCCTGCGGAGCTTGCGGTGCCCTCTTGCATGCGAAACCTATCGAGGGAGGAAGGTAGGGAAGGGTGGGGGAGGGGAGAGTGGGAAGGGAGAGGGGAGGTGATTGATTAGTCGATCCGAGGAATTTCCATCGTCCCTCTGCTGCCGCCACTCTCGCGTCTTTTGTTTCGTCCCCAACGCGCGTGGGAGGAGGCTATTCGTCCTCCGGCCCTCTTACTAGTTTTGGGTAAACGAGTTTTCCATGCATCTCGAGGACAAAACGGTGAAACCGTCGAGTTTTCCGAGGCGATGTTATGGCCGATTGGACCGCTTGGTTTCATTTTGAGCTCCATGATAATCTCGAGGGACGGTTTTGCATATTCTGGAGCAGGTAGGCTGTTCGATGATTTTCATGCTCTCCTTCACCAGGACGTGTATGTAAAACTTAAGTCAAGCAATGATAATCGTTAGACTTTCTTTTTAATTTAATTTATTTTGGTCCAAAAACAGCACATTGGCCTTTACACTGGATACACCCAAAACAATATAAATATACATATGAAATACAAAAAGTAAAAAAAAATTCATATACATATAAAAATACATATAAAAATGCAAATTAAAAATACATATAATAACAGTTTAAGCAGAAGACGCTTTTTAGCACAATAAAATTTGCGTAATATTACATTTTAGGAGGCAATTGACTTTCAAAACAATTGATGTTTGTTTGGGAAACACGTTAAGTTTAGAAAAGGATGTGTGCTTGCAATATGGTATCCTTCAGATAATTCCTGAAATTTGGAATTTCCTGAGTGCCGTACGCGTTGTGAATTTAAGGTGGTAATAAAATATCATGCTCATCATCTAGGCCTAAAATCTGATTAAAATGTTAATTTGACTTAAAATGCGGTTTAATTTGAAATGTTTTATGTCATGCTGTGAATTTAACTTCGGGTCCTTGTTGTTTATGTTAATGCACGGTTTAAAAAGCCCTCGGACCGTTCGCAGCGGAAAGAGACCCTCTCTCCATCTCTATCCGTCTATGGATTTTTTTCCTCCGCTCCGTGGTCATTCTGTTCGACCCTCCCTTCCACTCATCTCTTGTCATTTCGCCCTTTGACCTCCCGCGCGGTCATTTTTCTCCCTTCCTCGCGAATGGCACCCAAGAGAGAGAGGAGGGGGAGGAAGCGCAGAGATGAGTCGGCGTGGGTTCAGCTTTTCCCGGAAAGTAAATAGAAGGTTGAGAAACAAAAAAGAGGTGCGACGCGAGTGTTAAGAGAAGCGATAAAATTTTACACCCCACCACCACGGAGGGCGGAAAGAGTGACCGTCCGTCATTGGCCCCATATTCCCTCCTCTCCCTCTCCCCTTTCCCTCCCCACCATTTTCCTTCATCCTCCATTTTCTCTCATCCTCCATTTTCCCTCATCCACCATTTTCCCTCATTCTCCATTTTCCCTCATCCTTCATTTTCCCTCGTCCTTCATTTTCCCTCGTCCTCCATTTTCCCTCATCCTCCATTTTCCCTCATCCTCCATTTTCCCTTCCCCTCCATTTTCCCTCCTCCATTTTCCCTCATCCACCATTTTCCCTCATCCACCATTTTCCCTCATCCTCCATTTTCCCTCATCCTTCATTTTCCCTCATCCTTCATTTTACCTCATCCTCCATTTTCCCTCCCTCTCCATTTTCCCTTCCCCTCCATTTTCCCTCCTCCATTTTTCCTCCCTCTCCATTTTCCCTCCCCCTCCATTTTCCCTCCACCCCCCTCCATTTTCCCTCCACCCCCCCTCCATTTTCCCTCCCCCTCCATTTTCCTCTCCCTCCATTTTCCTCTCCCTCCATTTTCCTCCTCCTCCATTTTCCTCCTCCTCCATTTTCCCTCCCCCTCCATTTCCCCCCCCTTTTTTTCCTCTCCCTCCATTTTCCCTCCTCCATTTTCCCTCCTCCTCCATTTTCCCTCCCCCTCCATTTTTCCTGCCCCTCCATTGTCCCTCCCCCTCCATTTTCCCTCCCCCTCCATTTTCCCTTCTCCTCCCCTTTCCCTCCTCCCTTGCCCCTCCCAGCGGCGGATCCAGAAAATGTCTTTGGGAGGGCGATATACCAGTTACATACCTACATGTTTTCACAGTAATTTAAAAGTTATTCATATAAATTCTTTTTCATTTGATATAAACCAGTTAAATAAAATAAGATTTTAATATAGTTACAATTTACAAGTTTTACTGGGTCGATTCGTAAATGTTAAGTTAATATTTTTTCAGTTGTGCTTTACCTCTAGGGGGTCGATCGGCCCACTCGGCCCCTCCTGGATCCGCCACTCTCCCCCCCGCCTTCCATTCTTCTTCGCCGCCTCTCTCCATAAAAGAAAAATCATCCCCGATCAAGCTCCCGTATACTTCCTCGTCCTTCGCCGGGCGGCTCTTGATAAAAGGAGTGCTAAATCGTGCCTTTTTTCCTCTCCCTTCTCCCTGCGCATCTTCATCCCTTCCCTCTCACCACTCCACGCCCAATCATAATTACTAGACCCTGCGGAAAAGTCCTTCATCTGGTACTTTGGTTGGCTTTTGTCGCCCGTAATTAAAATATTAAACAAGCGTCTAGTCTCCGCGTGCCTTTCCCTCCGACTGGTAATCCTTGATCCAATTTAGAACTTTGACGAAACAAATCCTCTTTCCACCTTTTGCGTCTTCTTGCTTTTTCGATCACGAACCTATATCCATCTTCGGCGCTCCCTTTCCCCCTTCCTCTCGACCCTCTAAAAATTGTTGACCCAAATCCTTTCCCTCGCGTTGCTCCCCATCAAAAAAGTCCTCTTTCCCCCTTTCTTCCCCTCCTCCTCGCTGAAAACCCTTGGCGCCTCTCTCTCTCTCTCTCTCCCTCCGTCCCTCCGTTTGAGAGCGCTCACTCCATCTCTCCCACTATTCCGCGCTGCTCATAAACTGCGCTCCTCTCCCGTGAACGGAATGGATTGCCAGGAGAAGAAAGATGAGGATTGAAATCTGCTCCTTCCATTTTGTATCTACCCTTCGCACTTCTCTCTCTCTCACTTTTCCCACGATTTTTCCCCGGCGCATAACGCTTCCCTTTGTGACCCTCTCTTCTTCTGCCCACCCGTCGATCCTTTTCCCATTCCGACAACTTTTATGAACTTTGGAACGTATTTTACCGCTCGGCCTCTCTCTGTGTGTGTATGTGCCGGCGCCCCGCACACGCGGTGTAGTTGGCAGGAATTCCGTCCGCCGATGGAATAAAGACGCTTGCGGTGATTTTCTCACTCCTCTTTTCCCTCTTCCACCTCTCTCTCTCTCTCTCCATTTTCCGCGAGTATAGGAGTTGACTCGCCGAAGGATGGGGTCGGGATCGATCGATCGTTCTCGATCGGTCGTTTCCTCTGGACGGTTCGTTAAAAATACGTCCTTCGTGTTTCTCTCTTTGTTAGCTATATCCGCGCTTTTCCGAAAGATTCTGTTTTGGAAATTGGTCCAGCCAATGTGTTCCAGAATTATATGCTAAATCTGGATGGGGTTCTCAGGATTCGTATTTCTATGAATTCCTCCGTGAGCTTTAATTTGAAAAAGAAATCGATAAAGGCGGCGACGTTCAAAGGATTTTTTTTTGTTCTCCAATCCGCTCACCACAGTTGTGTCGAAATGAATAATTCGAACAAATGGAACGTTCCCGTACCTCTGAAACGAGTGCTATGACTTGTGACTCCCCTCTCTTCCGTTATCTATTTTTCGCTAAAAGTCTCATTTACCCGCTGCTCTTTTGATCCGAGTATCATGACTTCCCCATCTCCCCGATGTAAGGCGTTTCTCATCGGATAGGTTACGAAAAATTAGTGCGGGAGGGGAAGAGTAAGTATTATGGGGAGGGTTGAATGAGGGAGATCCCTCGCTTCATTTATTCCGGAGGGGGAGGAGGAGAAGGAGGGGAAAGAAGTGGAGAGGAGGGGAGTCGAGACGGAAGAGGAAACGGGAAATCATAAACCTCTCCTCACCTTAATATGATTAGCTTATCCGGAATATCCTTTTGCTTGGGCTCCAAGCGAGAAATTGGATCTTCGACGTTTAGTTCTTCCATCCGACGTTTGAGAGAATCTTGTAATTAGTACGACGGAAAGGTTACCGAGACGCGAGCTAGCTTAATATTAGTTTACGGCCAGATAACTTTGCCACTGTATAGAGTGCATTTCAAAGTGTATTCGCATGTCCCTGCAGGATACGAATATGGAGATTTTTTTGTAAATCGTCAACGTTTCGTGTTCCCCTTAGGTTTTAGCTACCTCTCTACCCTCTCTCTCTTTCTCTTTCATAGTTTTGTTGGAGTTTGTTTCCGGACGAAGTTCGAAAGGAGGAGCTTCACTTTTAATAAAGAACCGAGATGGGGGAAATTGGAAATCGCGGGGCCTATTTGAAATGAAGCCGTAGTGTATCTTCCTTCGGAGTTTTATTAATTTATTCGAATCCTTTGCCTGGCGTTTTCTCGGATTTTCATCGTCAAAGACGGAAACTTGGTACCCCGAGAGATAACCCGTTAATGAAACTTTCGTGAGGAAAACTGTTAACCGTTTTAGGGAGCGGGGCCACGTCAAATTCTCAATATTCTTACCGGTTTGCTATGAATTTCCGATCTGCATTTCCGGTTTTGATTTTCCCCGATCTTATTCGAAAAGGCCACTGTGAAGCGTTCAAATTTTTATCTGTTTCGCGGTATCTCGAACGATTGTTATATCGAATCTCGGCTTCCAATCGAACGTATTTTAAATTCGACCTCTCTTTGCACAAGTATGCCGAAGGCTTTAGCCGTTGTAGCAGATGCGCTCTCAGATTTCCTCGCGTCGTTTGATATTCCGACCAGAAACTTGTGGATCAGCTCCTTTGGTACGTACATTTCCCGACTTTCTCCTTTGAGAGTGTGTTCGGCTTTGAAGTCTCCCCATATCCATCCCGAGTTTTTTTCCCGATAATTTTTTTATCAGTTTCTCCGAGGAGGCCGGAGAGGAAGGAAGGATCGTTGGATCGGAGGAATAAGAAGACGGTGTCGCCACCTATGTTTCCGCCCTCATCTCAACAACCCCCGATATATTCTCTTTTATTTTTACTCCCTCGACTCCGCGCCTCACCTTTCTATATTCCCTTTTCTCCCCACGTTCTCTCTCTTTCTTCTCGTTCTCTTCCTTCTTCTCTCTGCCGCCGAGAGAGAATCAGCTCCTCCCCTCGTTATCAGGTCGGAGATTCTCCCCTCTGGCAACCAATGAAGCGGCTCTCCTTTCAACCCTCTCCCCCTTATGCTTGACTTCCCCTCCCCCACCTCGCACGCCCCCACTATGCGCCTCTCCCGAAAATGTCGGCTCCGAAAGAGCTAGACCGATTCAATTTCCCCCTAACTCTCACTCCACCCCCCCCCCCCCATAACCCCTCATTCCCTCTTAGTTTGCGCCATTACGCCCTGTGAGAGAAAGCATATGTCGGGGGACCAACCCAACCCTCACCCCTTTTGCTGTCTCTGCTCCCCCTTCCTCACCCCCTCCCCCATTCCATCCTCATCACCTACCGCTTTGCCATCCTTTCTTCGTCTCCCCTCCCCATCCCTTCTCTTCTTCGGACGTAATTAAACTCCATCCACCCCTCTTTCCTGCCTTCTCTTCCTCTCTCTCTTTCTCTTCCTCTCTCTCTTTCTCTTGTGACTCCGAAGCCCCGCACACACCTCCACATTTCTTCCCCTCCCCCTTTTATCGCGGCTTTCATTTTCGTCTGATGCTTTCCTCTTCCTTTCCGTTTTCTTCCCCTTTCTTTTATTCTTACCTTTGGTCGCCCTTTATTTCGTTATCTTCGAAGCTAGTAAAGTCTCATTCTATTTTTTCACCATGTTTTTCCTAGTATGTACTCCCTTCCTAATTATGAATTTTCCCCTTTCGTAATATACGTGTTTATTGTTCTATTAATTTCTCTCTTCGCTATCTTATTTTAGTTTGGTTTTCGCGTCCTTTTTCCGCCTCTACCCTTCTCGTCGTTATTTCTTTTTTCTGCATTTACTCTTTCGGTCAGTTTCCCCATTGCTCTCTCTCTCTCCTATCCATTCGTCCTTGTCTTCTATCTCAACATTTTCCACTTTCTCTCCCTCTCTCCGTTAAAAACGTCAGTTTCATCAGATTCTGTTCACTCCATCCGCTTAATTCGTCTCGTCTCGTTCTCTTCACCTGCTATACTCATCGTCTCGCTTCTCCCTTTAATTCTCTTCATCCTCCCACGTCCTCTTTCGTTGTCTGTCACTCTCTATCACTCCCTTTCTTCTCTCCTTCCCCTTTTCGCTTAATCTGGGCGACGTTCTCTCGGCTTTCTCTCTCTCTCTCTCTCTCTCTCTCTCTCGCATTATGATCTCCTAAGATGGAATTTGGCCCGTCTTCATTATTCACAATCACCGCCTTAATTTGTTAAGGGAAAAGGACGGCAGAAGTCAAAATAAACTATTTACGATACCGCGATTTACGCGTTTTGACGATTTTGCCGTAACTTTACGAGTGGATTATGCGGCGACGCATTTACGCGTTAAAAAAACGCCGCATCGAGGTTGCATAAGTTTCAGGATAGGGAATTAAATATATGATTAAGCCGTTGCCTATGCTCATTTTCTGAGAAACTTATGGTAGACACTAATGATCTGAATAATCTTCCGTGTTCGAAGGAAAGGAAAAGTGAAACAAGTGACCGTAGAATTGCATAGCAAATCACTTAAGGCGCTTTTTTTTCCGCCGATTGGTATCTTCCCGTCGGAGTAATGAATCACAGATGCGATGTATCGTTGATTGCTTACATTTTAGCATTTTAGCGATTTTTTCCGATTACTCCCCGGCAGCTGCTTTTAGATCCGCCAAAATTCTTGCTATGCGTAGCCAGCGCCGTAACTAGTCATTTTAGCACACGGGGCAAACTACCATATATGCGCCCATTCCATAAAAAATTCTCTAATGCCTATATGGATTTAGGGCGAACAATTAATAAATAAATATAAACTAGAAATTATAAATTATATAATTTCTTACTATAAATGTACATAATTTAAATACATAATTATAACTATAATTATATACAATTGCACACATACATACTTTTAATACAGAAAGTATAAATATTTTAATATTAAAGAGTTATTCTATGTGATTTTAATGCAGCAAATTCATCAATAGCATCATCGAAATTTATAGTTTCTGCTATGCGTAATGTCTGGAACAAGTATAGTAGTGATATCTCCCCTGTCCTTGTGACATGCACAACTTGCCTTTAACAATGTTTGCGCCCCTTCTTTAGTTACGCCCGGGGCAGATGCCCCGCTTTCCTCGCCCTAGTTACGGTGCCGTACGTAGCCCTAGTTTAGAACTATCAGTCCTTGATTTTAGATGTTTGTAACTCAAGTAGTTTTTGAGTTGTTTTTCACACGAACGGATGAACCGAACACAAGCGATTTTTTGGTGGAAAAAGAGCTAAATAGTATTTTGAGGTATTTTGCCATTTCAAGCTTGACAGATAGTAGTCTAGTTATAAACTCGTAAATTTTACTTTTTAACTATTTTTTTGCGGAAGATATCCATTTTAGATCATGGCATTTTTAATTATGGTTAATATCTTTCATATTAGGGTAAACGGTGTTTTCTCTTATCATGCTCACTTTTGCTGCGATATGCGTGCGCGAGCTCTTCCTCATTCTTTCCCTTTCATATTGCTCTCTCTCCCTCTTTCTCTCTCTCCCTTCTCTCGTTCTATCCCCCTTCTCTCTTTCGCTCCCCCTTCTCTCTTTCTCTCTCCCCTTCTCTCTTTCTCTCTTCCCTTCTCTCTCATCCTGGCTTCTCATTATCTCAATCGCAGCCCTATGTGTTTTCTCCTCTCTCAAGTATTCCGCTTCACCTTTGATAGCTGGGTCTTATAAAGGCAGCGGAAGGGAGGCATCGCTTTTACTCGCTGCTTGAGTTTGCGTGTTGATGCTCCTTGCTTTTTGGATAAATTCCTTCTCTTTGAAGCTCTTGAAGGGTCGATGTAATTTTATCGGAAGCAGTTAAGGGTTTTCTCCTCTTCCTCTCCCCCCCTTTCCATTCCAAAGCTGCCGTGTTTTGCCCTGTGGCGCGGGTTGCCACCCTCGCGAGGGGTAAGACGCGGGTTACTCCGTGCTTGTTCGAGGGAGGGAAGGAAAAAAAACTTTCTTTCCTCCTTTTTTGGAGAAAAGTCAATTTGCCAAAGAAAAGCTTGTTTTATTCGCGTTCCTTATGAATAATTTCAAGCTCTAATTCGTCCTTTTAAGGTTAGAGGAGGAGAGATGTTGACTTCTGTCTGTTTCTTTCCTCTCGCCGTTTCGACTTTAAACTCCCGGGACGTCCTGATGTTTTCCTGTCGTCGGTGGTCTCTCTCGCTCGTAAAACTTTTAGTTCCGATCGCCCTGAAACTCGCGGAGGAGTTTTTCTCCCTCTCGGCAAAGAACCGTAGGAGAGCGACATTTTATTAGTTCCTCGGGAAGCGATTTTTGTCTCTGCGATTCAAATTGAGCTCGTGAAGGTATTCGTTTCCGTACAAATGGTTGACTCCTTTTCGGGCTTGTAATTTTATTGTTTTGAACACTTTTGGTTAGCTACTGAGTCGTACCTAATTGCTGGTGACGGCGTGTCCAAAATTGCTTGTCAATGTGAGTACTTGCGTTCACATCTGTGATGGAGTCAAAATCGTTTCGAGAAGGATATTCAACATCTGTCTTATGCCCTGGCAGGACTTTAGAGTCAAGTGCTAAAGAATTGATGGGACTTTTACAGCATCTATGTAAACAGGAACTGAATAAAGTTGTTCATCTAGTACAGTGATAAAAAGGAGAGACTGGTTTCTGCGTCAAGGTCCTCCAAAAAAACAAGTGTTTCTTATGACTTTTTTAAATAACGCGGTAAACAACAAATTTTCGAGTTATTTTGGGGATTTCTGAAAAATTATTTTCGTAACAAATTAGAGTCGTTCCATCGCTAGGTCTCTGAATCTTCCGGAAAATGCGGCAGTTTATCCGTCGTCAGGTCTCCCTCGTTGTGATTGGTCGCCTGGAGCTCCCTTAACATGATCACAGAGGAGTTCTTTCTGCCTCCTCCGCTACCGTCACTACCCGCCTCCGGATTCTCCTCCATCCCCTCTGCACCTCCAATTCCCCTCTCTCCCCCACCCCTTGCGGCCGTGTGAGGAGTGTGTGTGGTTCGGTGTGATTCTCGGCCTTCGTGGAGGGTATCCAATTAGAAGAGTCCAGAGACATCAATCTGGAGGCGTAATGAACCGATGGAAGAAGCTCCAGTGAATTGGAAACACAGATCGACTCCTTTTTCCTCTTCCCACTCAAAGCCTTCCACTGTTCCTCTTTTTCGAATCTCTCTTTCTTCTTCCCTTTTTTGATTTCCCAGCTTCCCGACTGCGGCGCCACCGTCGGGACCCGTTTCATGATCCTCCCTTTCCGTGCATCTGTTCTCTCCTTTGCTCTCAGTTTTTCACTTAATTATGGATTCACGGTCTTCTCGGGGGAGTTTTTTTTTCAGCTTCGAACCCTTGTCTCGTTGTTTTGTGACTGTTTTCATTCTTAAAACCGTGGAAATGCGTCGCTAAAATCGCACCCTCCCGCTGGTGATTATTAACACTCAGAGGCGCGGGTGGAAGTTTTTGACGAAAGTAAATGGTGGAGGAGACGGGTCAAGGACCCCGCTCATTTGTTGCCGATGAAATTTCTGTTCGCTTTTCTTTTCAGATCTAATTTCTTAATCTTTTTCCTGGAAATCCTAAGTTAATCATTTGTAATCCTTTTCCTAAACTGATCCTTGAATAGACAGAAAAATCTATAGCGTTCATAGCAAAGGATATCTGGATGTTCGTGAAACTGTCTGACATAGTGTACTCAAAATTTTGCTACTTTAGAGGTATATAAACATTTGTAACGGTATATTATATCATAACAGATTTATTATATTAATATAAATGTATAATATTTATAATATATAATTAATACTTTTTGAGTATCGATTTTTTGTTGGAAGGCAATAATAATGTATTTGTTTATGCATGGTTATAGATTTTCAAGCAAATCATCGAATCAAAAATACGGTGCTTGGCATTCGTTTGTCGCCCTTATAATCGGTAGATAAGGTAGTAAGTTTAATGAATAAGAGGACGAATAACTTCATCAATGGGTTTTTTCGACGATAGCGTTTTCGTTTACGGAACTACTGAGGTCTTGAAACGACTTCGAATTATCCCCGAGCTAGTCATTAACCGACGTGCTACCCGAATGGGTAATCCATTCTCAAGGAATTAAATGCAATCTCCCCTTTGCTCTCGTTTTTCTTTTGGTTGAGGAAATTCCTCGAGTGTTTTAATTTTGAGGCATTTTTTCATTTCGAAAAGAGTTTTATCCTTCAATCTCGTCTCCGTCCCCTCTATTATCTCCATTTTATCATTCCTCTGAACTCTAGAGGGAGTTCGGTGCCGACTCTCGCGTTTGGGCGTGCTTTCGGTGGAGGCGTTGGTGGGGAGGGGGAGGGAGGTTGGACACGCAAACGGCCGAGCAGTAGGACGAAAGTAAAAATAGCGAAATAAAGACCCTCGCAAAAAATCAACAATACTAATGGAAATAAATTAGGAAATGGCATCTTCTTCGGAAAAAACAACGAATCGAGGCCTAAAAAAAGGATTGAAAAAATCCTCGCCATCAAAAAAGGACCCGCGTAGATATAGCCCCTCATATGGCGGGTGTATACTCACAAACACGCAAGTAGGCTTCAATCGTTTCCTCTTCTCGCCCCCCCCCTCCCTCTCCCCCTACTCCTCTCTCATCTCTCTCGCCATCCTCTCTTTCCCTTCCGATTAATCGCTCGTTTTCCTTTGATTTCCCACTTCGTTTCCACCATATAAACCTCCTTCCCCACCGACTCTCTCGCTCACTCACTTCGCCGTCTCTCTCTTCTTTTGTTTTCGTCCGTTAGCGCAGAAGAGAATGCCCCTCCCATCTCCCCATTCTCTCTCTCTTTCCCTCCGTCCTCCCAAAAGATAAGCGCATTATCCTCGCGTGAGCGAGAATAGGACGGCAGGAGGGAAGTAAGTTCTCCTCCTCCTCGTCTCGGAAACTCTCCCTCTTCCTCCTTCCCTGCAACTCCCTTTTCCGTACCTCCAACCCAAACTCCTCAGTCGTCCAAGGATTTTAATCAACCGGGGTTCCAGGACAACCTCTCTCTCTCTCTCGCCCCCTTTCTCTCCCCCCCTCTCTCTCCCCCCCTCTCTCTCCCCCTCTCTCTACCCCCCCCCCCTCTCTCTCCCCCCCTCTCTCTCCCCCCCTCTCTCTCCCCCTCTCTCTACCCCCCCCCCTCTCTCTCCCCCCCTCTCTCTCCCCCCCTCTCTCTCTCCTTCCTCTTTTACGCTCTTCCGCCCGTCCCATTCTCTTTATCATCTTTACCATTCCGCTCTTCCTTTCTATCGCCTCTCTTCTCTTTCTCTTTCACGAGGCATTTCATTGAAGGTCGGAAGAATATAGCAGGAGACGGGATGAAGAGAGTGTTAGGAAAAGGGGAGGTTTTCTTTTTTAGGTGGGGGAGTTGGAAAAGCGGGAGGGGGGTTGAGGGGACTCGGGAGGCGGGGAGGAGTGTGTGGAGTTTTTGGGGGGAGGAGAGTTTTATTTTATTTCATTTTGCTTGAGTAAGGGGTGGTTCGTTTGGATTCTGTGAGAGGAATTGGGGTGTTTCTTGAGGGGTGGGGTGGGAGGGTTGGAGAATGGAGAAAGGGAGAAAAGTGAGAAGAGTTTCTTGCGTGGTTTTCATTCCTGTGTTTATGGCAAAGGGTGGAGCCGTTGAGACTGCTCACCCTTTAGCCTTGGTAACGCGTGAGCTGCCATTTCGTTTTGTTATTTGGTTAAGCTTTATCGGTCGATTCGAGGACTCTTTTGGGGAATATAAGGAATGGAGTTTTCCTGTAATTGCCGCGTTTCACTTTCGAAGATGAGAGAAATCATGTGTTGCGTTGTTTGGTATTATTACCAATGATTGATGTTTTCCTTCATGAATGGTGAAACATCGGCTCTTATCCTGCACAGCTACCCTAGTTGGGTGAAGCATATTACTTCTGCGCGCGATAGTTGCTTTTAGTATCATTACATTTCAGCCCCCGATAGGAGTAAATTTAGTTGCATTATGTAAATAAATAAATAACGTATAATTTGTTGAGGTGCGTGTTATTCCTTATTTTCGGGATTAATCTTAGTTTAATCTCTTAAAACTAGAGGTAGAGTCGAAAAGACAGAATTTTTTCGTCTCTAATTCTTTAGAAATGGCGTTTCAGGAAAATTTTTTCTCTTCTCAACGAGAAAATGAATACGTGAAATAGGTTTTTCAAAAAGACTAATAGTTATATATCGCAACTCTGACAATAATTTAATGTAAAAGAGAAAATTTTGCGAGTTAAACTTTTCGTGATAGTGATAACAAATTGCATAACGTGCGATCCACGAGAGAGAGGAGAGGTATTGAGTTTGTTATCCAAGAGCCATAAATACGGCGTGAAATGAACCAAAGTTAAATTTATAGCGGGTAGTGGGGTGAGAGAGAGATGCTTTTGAAAGGGCGCATGAGAGAGTTTGCGGCTCTCTTTCGGCGAAAGAGAGAGAGGGGGGGGGGGAGAGAGCTGTAGGATGGAATTCGCGAGGAAGGATCTGAGGGAGGTTGGGGGTGGGGGGGGGGGGTAGGTAAAAGAAGGGCTTTTGGGGGGTAGGCCCGTTTTCGGGTAAGTGAGTGGTTTTACTTCGAAAAAAAAAGCAATGGATTGGCGCTGTTCTCCAAACTATTTCCTGGAGAGAGAGAGAGGAAGATGGAGGAGAGGATGATGGCGGTTGACCCCGTGTGTGTGTTTGTATGTGTGGTCACACTGGCCCTTCTCTCCGAATTGCTCTCTCTCTCTCTCTCAATATCTGCTTCTCTCAAGCTTTGACCGAGGGATTTCGTGGAATCGTTAAAGCCAGAACCATCTTTGAGCCAGGATTTTTGGGAATTGAAGATAGTTCCAACTACCCTTTCAATTTTGGGGGTAAAGTTTTCCAGTTATTTCACACTCGGAAGAAAAAAATCTGTCATTTCTTTATACTGTGCCGCGTCGAACGATTCGGTTCCATTGCGGAAAAATGAGGAAATCGGTTCTCGAGTTCTGATAATATGAGAATTCCAAGAGAGGGGGAGAGAGGACATATCACTTTGAACTCTTAATTTACGATATTTAAAAAAAATGTCGATTTTCGTTTTCCATCTTTCTTCGTTCGAGTTTATTTTTGGTATGGATTGCGTCATTTGTGTTTTTAACCCTCTCCAAATAACATAAAAGGAAGTTTCACTTTGTCACTGTGGATTTAAAATTTAATAATGGTTATGCATGTGATTGTAATGAGTCGAGGAGAAGGAGAAATATTTCGATCAATATTTTCAGCCATTGCGCAATTTGATCTCTTCTAGGTTTTCAGCGTGTTATAATTTCCGTTAAAAAACACGGGTTAGATGCTGAGATTGTTTATTTCTTCTTTCGATTAACAAGACAACGAGCGTCGGATATTTTTAATTGATATTTTTAATTTTCATTTTAAAATACGTTAGCACCGGTATATTGACTTCAAACCATTACTTCGTATTTTCTTGTAGTTACGTTAACGCGAAGGAATAATTTTTATGCGCTTTACTAAAGACGTAAGATGTGTTAATCAATCTATTATGCCATTATTCCTGCGCCTGTTGTTTTCTATACGAATTAAAAAGAATCCTTGATATGTTACAAAGACGACCCTGTAATTAGTCTTTATTTCTCGCGAAAGAGCGTGGTTGCGACGAAGGGTCCATCTCCTAATGAGAGCTGATCGACGACAGTTAAATGACACCCCCGTCTACGGGATTCGAACCCGGATCCTTCGTCGGGGAATTGCGCTCTCCGCGTGTCATTCATCTCTCGCCTCGAATTTACGACTTCGAAGAGAGGAATGGCTGTCTCGGGAAAGATAAAAGCGAAGGCTTTAAAATTGAGACGACGCCTTAAAATCAGAGTGAAGTCGAGAAGAAAACGAGAAAGTCATCCGCGTGCACTAAAAGTTCTTTGTTTACGTTTGTAGTAAACAATGTAAACGAGCATCTTTTTTATCTCCGTTGCGCCGAAACGAGAGTCCGGAGGAAAGAGTTCTTTAAAATGCTTCCATCCGTTACGCGAAGGGGAAAAGGAGAGGCAGTCTTACCCTCCCGAAAACTCCCCCAACCCCTTTTTTCTCTCTTTCGCTTACGATCCCACCCGGTGTCCCAAAAACGACCGCAACATATAAGGGGGGGGGGAGAGGAGAGAATAAATCTTCAACAGGTCTCGAATCGGAGAAAGGATCTGGAGGGGGAAGGCTGGTCGCGGGGGAGGAAGAGTCGACTGGTGTTCAGACTGGGGAGCTCAGACGTTAAGGGGGGAAGGTTTTCTTTTCTCTTCCTCTCTCCACCCACCCTCGCGCCATAAAAGAGAAGGAAAGTGGAGAAGATCAGGTTAGAGAGGGCTCTCTCCCTCGAGGGAGACAATCTCGTGAAGGGAGGGGTTGGGGAGGGGGGAGTGTGGAGGTCGACGGATAGATGGCGGCGCAGAAGAGGGTTGTGCTTACACATTTTGATTTTACGCCTTGTAGCATCCGGAGGAATTGGCACGTATAAATGCGAAATTTCGTTCTCGAAAGATTTGGGATTCAATTTGTCGAGTAGACGGAAGATATTGCTCAGTGGGAGAGAAGGGAGAAAGATAGAGAGTAAAAGGGAGATTTGGAAAGGCGGGTTTCTGGAAAACGTGAATATCTGGGGATTTTTTTTCACGGATACAAAGTCGTAGAGTTTTTTCCTCCGCCGGCATATAAATGTCGATCGTAAACTTTTTCCTGTTTTAGAAAAAATCGGGAAAGCTTTGCGTATTTTAGTGCAAATGTTCGCGATTGATGTTATGGTTTATCGCATTCATAAATATATGTATGCGGACTGCCGGAATAAAAAGTTCGAAAGGAGAAGCGATAATGGCAGCGAACAAAAAAAATCGGGAAATATAAAAAATTCCTTTCTGGCTGGTTTCTTCATGCACTTATTTTATGATACAAACGATATATAATAAAAAGTTCCTGGACTGGTTTTACTGCGGCAAAAACTAAACACTTGGAACTTATTCGAAGGTAACTACTTCAAAGTTGTCTCCTTATGCTTGAACACAGCAATTGCAGCGGTTATTCCACTTCACGGGTACATCTCTGAAACTGTCTCGCGATTCAGAGTTCCCTCGTCGACTTCCCAGTTGCGATTGGCACATTCTGAATATTTTTTTTCCTATCAGGATTTTTTTTAAATCTGTGGTAAGGAAAACGTCTCTAGCCCAGGTCTCATTGCTTGTAATGGTGCCTGACTAACAGTTACGCACGGCATAAGTCGTATCAAAATTCGTTGCAAGGTAAACATAACTGGACAAATTAACTTTTTACTGAGATTTGAGAGGTTTAAATTCACTTGAAGTGTTTACAGTTGACACATTCGCTGTTATTGTCCACGCAAGTTTGTAATTTGCCTGTCGTTTGAAGCTGAATTCTGTTTAGGATCTCTTCAGCGATTTGAGAAGATATCCGTTTTCTCTACGGCCAAGGTCAGTGAGTTTGCGAGACTTAAAACTTCCTCATAAGCAGATGTCCGCATTCGAGACATGTGGATAAATAAAAATATTAAGCTACCTTTCGTCTTTGGATGACTCCATTATCTTTATTTACACCTTGGAAGCCTAAACATGAGACAATATTGTTTCACTATGTATATTGCTTTATTTTTTTTATTGCTATCAACACGTTTTCGAGTAAGCGGTCAGATTGCGTCAGTGGGAAAATGCTATCGGATCTTAGATTTCCAAAGGCAGATTTCCCGGCAAAAGTTTCACGTCGCGTGCTCTCGTATATAACTGCTCTGTCTACGTTTCGCGTCGATCAGTTCAAACGCTTACACTTATGTTCCTCCAAGTATCGCAAGATTAATTAAACGGGAAAATCTCTCTGGTGATTTGGAACGCCCTTAACAGACGCAGGAACACAAACCCCGTCCTACCTTTCCGTATGCATGATTGCGCGACGCCCGTGATAAGCTGCGATTCCGCTTCCTCGAGTCCCTTCGCTTTAGCAGAGAGACAGGCCTTTTCCCTGTTCCCTCCCATTCATCTCTCGCATCCTCCTCGCCTCGCAACCTCCTCGCCTCACAACCTCATCTCTCTCTTCCCATCCCTCTCTACCTCCAGCATCTTTCCACGTCGGCCTTTGCAGTATGTCTGCGCTCGGCCGGATGTTAACTCGATATTTCCGGAGACTGGTCAGTCCTGGGAGAGCCCGGGACGAGATGTGTTCCGTGTCTTTGTGTGTGAGAGAGAGCGTATGTGTGTATGTGGAGGAAGAGGGAGGGGGTTTAGGAGGGGAGGGGGGAGAGTGAGAAGGAGTGAAAGATGTAGCATTCGGATCGACTGTGGTCGAGAGAGAGATAAGATGCGCGGAAAGGGTCGTATGTATCTCTCTCTCTCGATGGACGATGTTAGCCCAGTTGCTTGTTCGCGTTAGAAATTCTTCCGTCGCTTATTTCTCCGTTTTTAGTTCTTCCCTCTCTCTCTCGTCTCTCTTTTGTTTTTTGAAGACCGTCGGTTTTCTGTAATTTCCGGATGAACAATTTTGTTTGCCAAAGGCAAAAGGGATCGTCGTATCGAATCGGGACCTCGCTTAACTGCAGTTTTTTTGTATCTCTCTACATATCGGCTGTTGTCACACTTGCTCAGAAATAATATATTAAAATTTAAATAATTGATAGTTTAGAATTTCACATTTCGCGCTTCGTTTAACTTGAGCACCACTCCTATTATGTAACTGAAGGAATAATGTATTTACTAAACATGAATTTCATATAATGATGAAAATAAAACTTGGTAAATTCCGCATACATATATTTTTAAACGACCATCATCATGGAGCAGTTCCACAAAGTTACGCCGAAAATTATTACATTTATGAATTTCTTGTAAAAATTTGCATTAACTGGAAGTAAAATCAATAAATAGAATTGGCAGATATAAACAAGTGTATACTATTAAGTTTTAACCGAAGTACAGTAATACCCCGTTTAACGCTGCCCCGTACAACGCTGATTCGTTATAACGCTCTTTGTTCTCGGACCAATTTTTACTTTCTGCGTACGTCTTTGTGGGCGCTCTAACTCAAGAGCTTATTACTGTATCATCGCCAAATTTAACATTTTAAAGTTTGTAAGTGTTTCACCATGGAAAAAATAATAAAAAAGCACAAGACGTGATTTTTTTATTGCACATTTTCGGTGTGTATGTAAAATTATCAGTCAAAATAACTTAAACAACCACCGAAATCATCAAACGAACCACAGCAGAAACAGCACGTTCTCAGACTGCAGAGCAATGTATGGTTTTGTTTACATATCTCACGAAATTGGACGCCCATTGGGCGCTGATTATAAGGGGAGTGTGTGTGGAATCCGTTACAGTGTGAGAAAATGACAAAAAAAGCTGCGACGGTTATTGTATTGCGGAATTTCTGGCACGTAGCGGATCTTCTACATTTCGCATTTATGGTTAGTACAGTTTTAGAGCATCGGAGATATGAGCGGTTATACTAATATTTTGAGATTTAATTATTAAACTATTAATAAAAGCCTTGGTTGGTTGGAACGCTATATGGGATTCCCCATTAGAGGGATCTTAAATGTACCTCTCTCACACTTGCAGACTTATTTTCTTTTGCAAAATTAAATTAGAAATAATTGACGGACTAACTGCGGATAAGAACCATCTTAAAGGAAATTAAATGAAGATTCTTATTCTTATCGTCGATTTTTGTTTTCGAATCGAATTCGCTCACATTAAGCTAAAATATTCTAAAATTTGACAAAATTGTACATTTTTATTGAAACGTTTCCTTGGCGATGAACAGCATTGTTGTTCATACAGAAAATCAACATATCTGGTGAGTCCATAATAGCTATTTTTTTCGGAATAAAACGTTAAAGTTAACTTAGTTTAAAAATTGTATACTCTTATTGTCTTATACTATTAAATATAAAAAAATATATTAAAGTGAAAACCTGTTCATCTATCTTATCTAATGTTCGTATCAGCTCACTTCCTTCCAATATAGTTGAATATATTAAGTTCCAATTTTTCCCGTTAAATTTCAACCGGCGTTTACGCTAGTCGGTAATAAATTACGATTTTAGGAGCGCACCTACATACGTACTGTACCAAAATGACCGCATAACGCTGATTCGGTTAGCGCTTTCGTTATCAGGAACGCAACCCTTAGCGTTAAACGGGGTATGACTGTATTACCGGTTCTTGGGATGAAGTTTGTATATCGGTACAATGAAATTATAACGAGATGTTATTCTTCCTAGCATTATTGTGTAATTTTCTTCTCGTAAGCCATTATGTCGAATGAATTTATTTATGTTTTTATTCAAATACGCCTCTAATTGTATTCATAAATCAAAATATTACGCGTAATATGTGAATCGCTATAAACTTGGCACGTACACGTATGGAGGGGATTATATAAACAATTAAATCCCTATTTAAAATCTAGGCTTACGTTTATGACCAGATTAGAGAGCCATAATTTGCCTTTATCCGTGGGATACAAAATTTCCGCATTAGGGTCTATTAATAATAATAAAACAATTTTCTACATTTTAGGCTTATGTGCAGAAATAATTACCCACGACTAACGGTTTTAAACCATCATGTACACTCAACAGGAGATAAGACTCGTCGAAAAAATTAAGCAAAGCGGAGAATTTTGCCCGTGAGAAAGAGTTCCACGGGAAATTCGTCGGACACTACTGTCGTGGCCCATTTCGGTTTGATTTGTTGTTTTTTGTGTCCGCATCCTTCCTTCTCTCCCCCCGTATCCTCTCTCCCGCTATCTCCTTTTCTCTCTCTCTCTCCCGCTCTTTCCGTCTCTCTCTCTCCCGCTCTTTCCGTCTCTCTTCCGCTCTTTCTCTCCCTCTCTTTCGCTCTTTCTCTCCCTCTCTTTCGCTCTTTCTCTCCCTCTCTTTCGCTCTTTCTCTCCCTCACTCTTCCGCTCTTTCCCTCTCTCTTTTGCTCTTTCTCTCCCTCACTCTCGATCTTTCTCTCTCTCTCCCGCTCTTTCTCTCCCTCTCTCTTTCTCTCCCTCTCTCTTTCTCTCCCTCTCTCTTTCTCTCCCTCTCTCTTTCGCTCCCTCTCTCTTTCGCTCCCCCTCTTTCGCTCTTTCTCTCTCTCTCTCTCTCTCTCTCTCTCTGTGATATATATTTTTACGGCGCCTGCTTTTATTGGCCATTGAGCGAGTGCATCCTTCCGCATCGGCCACGGTTTACGGTTTGTGTCGGTGCGACTTTCTTATCGCCCCGCGAAGACGGAGAAAGAGTCGAGCTTTTATGCCGCCAGAGCAGGGAGAGTTGCGTGACAGTTATTTTTTTTTGCTTTTGGAAGTCGTAATGTAAAGCGGCGCGACGTGTATCGAACTTGTTTCCGTCGAATTTTCCATGTACTACGGTCGAAGGGAGTAATGCCTCGACTTTGACGTCCCAGACGCATCGTATTTATTGCAGTTCGGAATCGATAATGCTCTCGAGAATTGGAGGAAATAGCCTGATTTATTTTCTTCGAAAATTTTCGAATTCGTTTAATTTATTTTATATTCTTTTCTTTTTCAAGTTTTCTTAGTCCTTTTGATTGGAAGTCGATTACACTAAACAAGTATGTACCTCATCTACAGGGTGATCATTTTAAATGAGAACCCATGAAAATTTTAATAAGTACGAGTAAAAGAGTGCTAGAGACATGAAATTTAGAAGTAACAACCTTATTATCTGGCATTACTTGGTCACAAATAATGTTGAAAATGACCACCAGAATCCTGCATACATAACTGAGCACGACGAAGCATGTTCTAAGACACTGCCTGCAGCGTGTTGGGTGGGATGTTGGAAATGATGTTGGATATGTTGGTTTTCAATTCATCCAGATTGTGTGGATTGCTGTTGTAGACATTGTCTTTGATAAAACCTCACAGAAAGAAGTGTAACGGCGACAAATCTGGCGAGCGTGGTGGCTCTCGCGAACCTGTGCTAAACGATCTTCAGTCAGAACAGTCGACGAGTGAACATGATTCACAACATTCTCATTTCCAGTCTCCCTAAACATTTTCACAATCTTCCATATCATTGATTTCGTTGGTGTCTAACAGCATCGAAATTGCCGACAGAAATCGCCCTGAGTAGTTTTAAACGACTCTGATTTGAGATAACGTTCCACCATATACACTCGCTCCTCTACATTGAACGCCATGTTTGTTTATTGCTTGCACTGCGCATGCGCATTCGTAGTGTCGCAGGCTGTCGACAAATGGTGACGTCACGCAGACAATAAAGATTGTTATTTCTAAGTTACATGTCTCTAACACTCTTTTTCTCGAAGTTATTAAATTTTCTATGGGTTCTCGTTTAAAATGATCACCCTGTATAAAGTGAAATATAAAGGAATAGTCATATTACATCAGCAAAATGTCAGTATCATGCTGCTGCATCAAACCCAAACGATTTTTTCGGTTTAATGCAGTAAAATCGACAATTGTTCGTTATCTAAGCCAATATCTTAAAAAGATTGACCCAAATTTTTGGCGAGAGAAGTTAACTCCTGTAGAAATGAAATGGTCGAGTGAAACAGACGCACATTTTAGCTACTAACTAGCCGTCCTCATTGGTTTTCGCCAATAATCGAGTCAGGCTCTTTTTTTAGTGTCAACAACTCTCGGTGAATTTCCATCAAGGACGGCACATTTGTAGCTGGAATGAACACAGCCGATTTATGATTACAGGCATTGATAAAGCATAAGCAAGTCATAAGGTGAGATCGATGATTAATCCTTATGTGATTTGGTCTAGCTGCTTAATAAAGTCGTCACCTAGACAAAAAATTCGGTGGAATCGATCCATTCGACTGTCTTTCCGTCACGATTTGGATCCGCCACTCCCTCGTCAGAATTAATTTCGAACCCCACGATAACCACTATAAAATGCTTAGTCTTGCATTTATTCAGCTAAGCGATTTTTTTACTCGTAAACTAGGAAATCTGCAAATAGTAATTGCGAAACATTAGCCGCTAAAACTCTTGGTCCGCAACACTCCTGGGTAAAATTCAGAGAAGGATCGCACGGGGAGATCCCTTACAAATTCCCTTCGCACGGAGGAACGGTGGTGCGGGGGAGTTGGTTGGAGGGGGAGGGGCGGAGAGAGAAGGGTTTCTGCTCGAAGAGCAGGAGGAGAGGGAAGAGGAGGATAGTGTGTGTGGGAGAGAGGTGCGGTTTTAAGGAGCGGAAAGGGGGCGAGAAGGGAGCGGTGGCCAGCTTGTGCGAGACCTCCCGTGTTTTCTGCTCGGATGCAGCTCTCCAGGACGCCGTCGGCAACTGGGGGTGGAGGGGAGGGCACAAAAGAGGAGGGGAGAGGGCGGGGGAGAAGGATTCGAGGAAGTGTGTGGCCTGGAGTGGACGGTGCGGGGAAATGAGGCGAGGCAGCACTTGTGCTTCGTGGAAGGAAACCTCTATCTCACTACTCTGCCCCTTCCACCCTCCACCCCATTCCCTCCTCCCTTCTCTCCTCTCCCGGCAACCACTCTCCTCAGTATGTTTCTTCTCCATTCTCTCTGTCTCTCCCATTTTACTCTCGCACTATTATTTTCTCTAACCGCCGTCTTTTCCAATTTCTACCTCCCTCTTTATCTATTACCTTCTTTCTTCCTCCATTTCTCTTCTCACTCTCTTCCTCCCTTTTTCTATTCCGCCCTCTCTTCCTCCCTCTGCCCCTTCCTTCCTCTGCCCCTTCCTCTCTCGTTCTCCTCTCTCGTCCTCCCTTTTTCTCTTCCTCCCTTTTTTTCTTCCTCACTTTTTTCTCTTCCTCCCTTTTCTCTTCCTCTCTCTCTCTTCCTTCCTCTCTCTCTTCCTGCCTCTCTCTCATCCTCCCTCTTTCTCTTCCTTCCTCTCTCTCATCCTCCCTCTTTCTCTTCTTCCCTCTCTCTTCCTCCCCCTGCCCCCTCCCTCTCTCCCCCTCTCCTTTTCTCCCTCTCTTTCTCTTCCTCCATCTCTCTTCATCTCTCTCTCTTCCCTATCTCTCTCTTCCTCTCTTTCTCTTCCTCTCTTTCTCCTCCTCTCTTTCTCCACCTCTCTTTCTCCCTCTTCCTCCCACTCACTCTTTTCCTCCGTCTCTCTCTTCCTCCGTCCCTCTTCCTCCCTCTCATTCCTCCCTCTCATTCCTCCCTCTCATTCCTCCCTCTCATTCCTCCCTCTCATTCCTCCCTCTCTTCCTCTCTCTCGTTTCCTCTCTCTCTCTTCCTCTCTCTCTCTTCCTCTCTCTATCTTCCTCCCTCTCTCTTCCTCCATCTCTCTTCCTCCCTCTCCCTCCCTTCCTCTCTCTCTCTTCCTCTCTCTCTTCCTCTCTCTCTCTCTTCCTCTCTCTCTTCCTCTCTCTCTTTCTCCATCTCACTCTCCCTCCCTCTCTACCTCCCCTCTCCTCCTCACTCTCTACCTCCCTCCCTCTCCTCACTCTCTACCTCCCTCCCTCTCCTCCTCACTCTCTACCTCCCCCCTCTCCTCTCTCCCTCTTTCTTTTTCCCTCCATCTTTCCCTCTCTCTTCCTCCCTCCCCCCTCTCTTCCTCCCTCCCCTCTCTCTTCCTCACTCCCCTCTCTCTTCCTCCCTCTCTCTCTTCCTCCCTCTCTCTCTTCCTCCCTCCCTCCCTCCCTCTCTCTCTCTCTTCCTCCCTCTCTCTCTTCCTTCCTCCCTCTCGCTCTCTTCCTTCCTCCCTCTCTCTCTCTTCCTTCCTCCCTCTCTCTCTTCCTTCCTCCCTCTCTCTCTCTTCCTTCCTCCCTCTCTCTCTCTTCCTTCCTCCCTCTCTCTCTCTCTTCCTTCCTCCCTCTCTCTTTCTTCCTTCCTCCCTCTCTCTCTCTCTCTCTCTTCCTTCATCCCTCTCTTTAAACGTGTCCACCTTTTCTATCCTGTCTTTTCCGTCTCTCTTTCTGTGCTTTCTTGTTAGATAATGAAAAATTACGCATTTCTTCCGAACTCTCTGCCATTACTTTGTGCACTCGTTCATCGATTTCCTTTACACTTCTTCCACGCACATTCCCTTGCATAGCGCTTTTATCTGATACTTATCCTCTCTATCTCTCTTGCTGTAATTTTGCTCGCTCGTTTCCGATTGCTTGGATTTTTTGTTTTGATTAGAATCGGTCCCCATGTTGTCCCTTGATGATGACACAGCTATCCTCCCAACTGTGGAGGGAGGGGAGAGGGAATGGCGGCAGCACGATCATCAAAAATATTTGGAGGGGCACACCAAATTTTAAAAAAATGAAATAAAAATAATTATATGAAAACTGTTATAACTAATTTTCATTGTAGTAGTCACAATGAAAGGAAGTTTTTTATCAAGAGCAAAAACAATATTTTATGTTACTATTATAATAAGAAATTTTAAATATAATATACAGAAGGGTGACCGAGGGAGAGCGGGGGACATACAAAGAGGGGCATGAGTCCGCTCCCCTCCCCAGGCCCTCCCCTTGTTACGTCGCCGGTGAGGAGATTCCTTTACCAATGAAAATTAAAGATATGCATAGTTTCAGTTGTTGCACATTCTTTCTTTTGATGAGTCTTGAAGTTGTTTTTCATTACGTTTCTCCGAGTTGAAGTTCATTTTCTCTCTCTCCCTGATCTTTTGCGAATGGACTCCGCTCTCCTTTGACCGACTTATCGCCTGACGGATGTTCGCTCGATTGGGTTTACGGAGCTCCCATTTTTCTCTTGTCTTTCAGTTCGCGCGTAAGGTTATGGACGAATCTCGCCATCGCTTCTTTGCGTCGCAGTGGCGATCAATCGTAAACGTGCTTTTGTTTTGACTCGGGCGTTAGTTCACCTGAGGTTGGTTTATCTTCCACGAAGAAACGAATGAAACGTACGTTTTTGTAATCGGGATGGAAACCTCTCTTAGGTGACAGGGAATTAAAATGAAGCACATTTGAGGATTCGCTCGTATCTTGTTTCGTGGCGCTCGGGACTCGTTCCATCACCTCGAGCTTCATTTCCGAGCATTTTTTTATTCTACGGGGCGACGTGGAAACACCTGGGGTGACTTTTTCATACACTTTTCACGGTAATTTTCGGGAAATTTTGCTTTTTTAGAGTTGGGATGCGATTTTGATTTGTTTCTCTCAAAACGGTGAAATATGCTTTCGGCTATGCCCTCGACCTATCGTCTGAAAATATGTAATTTGTTTACCAATGGTTTGATTAATTCGTTCTGGCGCTCGCGGATTTTGCGTTGCGGAATGCATTGTGTTTTGGGGACGATTCGCGTGCCTTTCGAATTCCTCGCATATTTTTGACGTTCCGTTGCGTGTTTTCTTCTCGCGATTCCGCTGAATTATAGCCAGTTGTTCCATTATTAGAGGCATTCTTCGGCCGTGCACTATTCAATGCGTAGCCTGAGAAAAATCCTATTTTCAGTTGTTTAAAAATTTCCGGAGCACCGTATGGGCGCGTTCACGTAAACTTGCGTTTTTTTCGCTCGTTCGTTTCAACGCAACGATTTAGGTTCACGTGAAAATGGCATCGTTTGGAGACAAAATTCGCCCGAATTTTGCGTCCGCGTGAACGGAGGCGTTAAAATTCGGAGATGAAGACATTTTTTTAATGCGGGATTCTCGTCCTGGTAAATATTTTTGGATCCGTAATTCGGTTTAATGAGTTTCGTTCAAAAGCATGTATGGTTTCCTTCGGCGCTACTTCCGACGTCGAAGCCGCACGGACGAAGCCCTCGAGGTGTTCGAATCGAAAGCTCTTTCGGCAGAATCCGCGCGAAGAAATTTCTGCCATCGTCGTGATTTTCGCTTCGAGTCATTTCGAAGTGAGAGAGAATGGGTTTGTTTCTCGCTAAATTGTTAGCTTTTGTGGAAATGAAATGTGTGGAGGTGCGTTTAGAGTTCTCCGAATCACTCGATATCTAATTCGTGCCGCTACTCTTGCCACGTCAGCACCGAATTATAAATTTCCTCGAAATTTGCTGAACTTTATCTTTCGCGTGAATTTCCTGTCGTTATCTTCCCCCCTCTCTCTCTCTCTTTGTACCTCTCTTTCAGTGCCGTAACTAGCGCATGGCGAAGGTTGGCATTTGCCATAGGCGCCGCTTGCAAAAAATGCCAAAAGTTTATTTCCCCATAAATAAGTATTGATTTAATACTCAAATGTTAAAGTTATTGCTGACACAAACGCTATTATACTTTATTAAAACGCATGAAAATAATCAGTTAATAATAAAACCCTTACTCTCTTCGTCACTTGGTCATTCTGTCCGTAACGCTCAATATTTCAGCCGTTTCTTCAGCCAGTTCAACCAAATTTGGTAGGATTACTATGCTATAATTTTATAATAAAATGGTATAATTTGTATATTTGTATATATTGTATAATTTATAATTCATCTAGTTTTCTACTTAAAAAGGTATTTCCTAAATTTTTGCCATAAGCGCTATATCTCCGTCACCTTCTTTAGAGAATCCCCCTTTTTCTTAATCGCCGACAGTCTCAAAATAACTTGGACATTTTTCATGATACTTAACATTGCCTCCGAGTCACTTAATGATTGACCGAGTAATTTATGAATACTTGTTGTAATTTATATTTTGATGTTATTTTGCCTCACTCTGTTGTTCATTATTAATTTGTTATGCTTTTTGTTGATTATGTCATGTTTTTATCACTTGTTGTGTTAATTCTTTGTTGTAATTGGCCCCGTGATGGTGGTAGATTCTTTTGAAATGTATAAATAAAATCTCCCTGCTCTCTTCTATGTCTCTTCCCATTTATCTCCTCCATTTTATTCCTCTTCATTTTACCTTCCGTTTAGTTTTGCTTTCTCCCACATTCCCCCATCGCTTCCCACCTTTTTCTGTTTCCTTCATCTCCTTTTTGTCTTTTCTCTCCGTTTCTCTTTCTCCCTTTTCACTCCCCATCTCCCGCCCTAGCGAGATCGATTGCTGGAGTGCACTTTGCGGTCCATCTCCTAACTGATTTGATTTACGGGTTTCAACTCGCGCTCGTTTGAAACCGGAATGCAATCTATTGGGGTGAGGTGGATGGGGTGGGGAGAAGGGGGGGTGGTGAAGGAGAGGGGGTGAAGGGGAGGGGGAGAAGGTGACGGGGAAGGGGTGAAGGGGAGGAGGAGAAGGGGAGGCTCGGAGGCCTAGTTTCCCCGCGGTGAGTGAGGATGCGATGCCGTGGCCGCTTTTTGGGAATTTCTCTCGCGTCGCCCGGATAGGTGAGCAACCTGCTATGATTGATGAGTCACGCGCATGCGCTCATCCCGTCCACGTCATTATTCCGCGGTGGCGGAAAGATATAAATCCGCGAATCGGTCGCCGATCGCATGATATTCCAGGAATGTGTTCATGGTAGTGTATCCCGCAGGCGCTGAAAACGTGATGAGTCGGACGTTGAAGTTGTCCCCGCGCGAAGATTGAAAATTTTATCGGCCTGCGGCGCTGCAAAGTTAATTTTTAGCCGAGTCGCGTTCCGATTGATTAATTGGCGTCACTCGTCAGATTTATAGAATGATAATTATTAATGGGCGATAACTTTCCTGTGCTACTTTCTGTACGTCCACGGATTTATATTAGTCCTGGACCTTTAGTTGCAGAAATTAGAGAAATTAATTTCTGTGGGGCTTATTTAATTTCGAGATGATACGTCTGATTTTCCAAAAATATATATTATATGTTGATTATGTTATAATTTATTTTAAAGCAAATCCCTTCTCCTAAAACTAAACCAGATTTTCCAGTAGCGTCTCATTTTTTCCCCAAATTAGAGCGATGGTCGAGACCTTTGCGTTTCAAAGGGACCATTTACTTTGAAAAGGAGCTTTCATTCGGAGAGATCCTTAGCTAGTGTAAATGACATTGGGCCAGGCTCGAATATCTCTCTCCCGTGGGACAGGAACCACTCTCTCTTGCCTCCTCTTCTCTTTAATTATTTTTTCAATTAGATGCTTAAATAAAAAATATTGCCGTCGATTTTTTATGAAGTGGGCGCTTCTCCTTTGTAGTGGAACCGGAGGCGAAAATTCCTTTCTTTTACCTCTTCCTGACTTTGGAGGGCAGTCGAGGTTACGCCTTCTGAAAGCGAACGTTTTTGCTACGAACCCATAAACTAACGAGCGTAAAAGTATCCTCTTAATAAAATCAACGATCGTTGAATTACCATTGAGCTGTACTGTGTTGGTGAAATGTGTTTATTGTTCAATCAACCGTTGCATGGTTAAATTAGCTACGTGTGTAGTTGTTTTGATGGGTAAATATGGTTGTAATATACACGAATAAGGATACAAACTCCTGTCTCCGATTCGCCTTTATTAATGAATGATTATGTTATGCAGATAGGATGTGTAATACGTCACGCTGGAAGAAAATATCTTGTATTAATTCTCAGAATTATTGCGTAAATAACCGGACCCTGTTTATAACGTCGGTTTCATACCTCTTTATAGTGCTTCTGGTTCACTGCATATTTTCTTATCAAGAACGGCGTATATTTATAAAATGTCCTGCGATTCTTCGCACTGATGAACAGATTTTTCTCGAAATTTTACTTGCGATTCTTCGGTATGCTTTAGTTGCCATTTACTTTGCTTTTCTAAAAAAACTAGTCACGAGTTTCTCATTTGTTCGTCGATAGTGATAATCTTTCACGCCCTCAAAAGAAATCGATTCGCGTGCTGTTGTGCGCGAGGAAAAGCGAACCGCTAATCGTGCTCGATAAGGATTTCGGGGAAATTCATTAGGAATGGTTTCATCGGGTAATAATTCGATCGACCGCCGTTTGAAGTTCATTTAAACGGGCCTATGGTTTTCGCTCAGTCGCTTTTTCAAACGCGGGATTACCTAAATTCGGTGCGGACCGCTGCGGTTTTCCGAGAAATAGCCGGAAACAAATGGGAGGTGCGGGGGCGTGTGATTCTCGGCGGTTGCATCGCGATGAAGTTTCCAATTAGCAGTCCAGCTGCGCCAGAGAGAGAGAGAGAGAGAGAGAACCGCCCTCCCAGCGGTCCAATGAGTAATCACGAGGATTTTTCCCTCTGCCCGCAACTCTACTTTATACCCGTCATCCGAGCGCTATAATTTCGCCCGGTTTGGATTAGTTCTCGTGTATTTTACTGGCGAGTTCTGGCGATCGCTGCCGCGATTCCCCACCCTCCCACACCTTTAAAACTAACATTCCCGTGTTAATTTTTTCCATGGGAAACTCGATGCCATTTTTCATTCGCTGGAACGAAGAGTAGGGAACATTCATTTCATGTGTTTTTAAAATTGTCCCATCGTTGGATGCAAAGCGATGACGACTCATAGGATTTAAGATTTAATCCCAGGTTTTTTTTATCGCACAAAGGGCTTCTTTATTAATTTTTTACTGGCGGTAATTAATTGGCAGAAACGCAATAACAATACTGTTGCGTCGCGTTAAACCATAAAGTCCAAAAAAAAAATCTCGACCTCCTCCCACGCGGACGTCGCATAGTTAAACTAGGTGCGAATTTTTCCTCGAAAACATTCCAGCCGTAACGTATCCACGCGTTAATCTTTGTAATTTATGGATTTTATGAGCAAGTTTTCAAATTCATCCCCACGCCTGGGATAAAAAGCGGAGGCATAGTTTATGAGAGTTTGGAGAACTTAACGGTGAACTGACCATTCGTTAAATTTTTTTATCCTCCCTGCACTTGTCTCGCAAGAGGAGAGAGGTCTGCTCTTGTGTGTGTTTTTTTTGCCAGCCACCGTCAATGAAATTAAACTCCTACGGGTTCTCGCGCATTACCCCCTCCCCTCCCCTACTCCCACTGAGGTGCTCATCTCCCCCACCCCCTTTCTCCCTCCCCATTCCTCCTCCTTACCTCACTGAGCGTCCTCCACTTTCTTCCCCATCCCTCAGTAGCTAGGGTGGTAACTGCCGCTGGTGTTAATGTTCTCTTTGTAGGCGTAATAAACGCGACGGTTATGCCTGGCACTGTGCCCAATTTTTTTCCCACCTTACCTCTTTCTTCTCCACGAGCTGCTCTCTCGCGTCTCTTTAGATTTTCTCATACGCCTTCTCGTCTCCCTCTCTCCTTCCTTTTCTCCCTAACCCTGTCTTTTCTTTCCTCTTCACCACTCAAATGCGAATGGAACGAAATGAGTGGTAGTGGTTGTCTTTTGTTCCCATTGCTTCCTCGATTAAAGTATTATTAAAATTTTATTATTCTTGCGTAGTGATCGATGTTCGAAGTGGTGTGGCGGACCTTGCCACGTGATTAAATGAGTGAATACGGTTGTAAATGTGTGTCTATTTTTGGCTAATCATCCTCTTGGATTATTATAGCAATAACTTCTTCCACACCGAACACAGTCACAAGGGAGGAGGGAAACCCGGTGCCGGCATTAGCCTACTCTTAATGAAGAGCACCAAGGGAGCCAACGGCTTAACGTCTCTTCTGAAGGACGGAACGTTGACTTTGCGCGGTCTCCTCAAACCACACAAACAGTGGGCCGGGCGACCTACGGTTGTAAATGGTCGGAACAGTTTGGAAGGGGAGTTGACTGATTAACTGTGGAATTCACGTTCACATCTTTGCGTCGATAACCTCAAGATGTCTCCTTCTAAATCAGGCCACTTCAACATTTTATTGTCAGCGGGCAACTTTCAGAGAAAAATTTCAAGGCGCGGGCTTACTACACAAACCAGATTCACATAAATACATCGAAACAAAACACGAATCAGCGTAAGGGAGGCGTATTTTAGAAGTGGTAATTCTTAATCGGTCCTGAAGACCAAAATTTTAGCTGCGATGGTCCTGTTTTCAATGAATTCTCAATTCTGTGATTTGTATTTTATACAAATTGGAAACTTGCTTGGAGACACTCGAAATTTGACTGGCAGTGCCACTAACAGCTTCATCTTGAAATGAATGCCACCGGACTTTTTATAAGACAAAAATCAGGAAATCCTTTTTCGAAATCATTAGATAATTTAGCAAGGCATTCAACATACAAAGTCAATTTAAATTGTCTATCCTCTTTAGAAGGTAATGGATGTGGGAAAATACGCCTCTGCAGAGGTTACTCTTCTATGCATTGCATTTCTTCACATAAGCAAGAACTGATCCCATAACTTCAACGATACTTATGTTTTCCTCTTCAAGTTCAAATATTAAGCGAGTTCAGCTTCTGCAGATATAAATTCGATTCTTCAAGCTACTGTGTTTCTAGAAAGTGGAACTTGCCTGATTAGTGTTGCAAGTTTCCGATTTACTTTAATCTCGCACCAAAATGTCCCCAAATACTAGCTATCATTCTTTAATTACTCGAAAGTTTTTTTTTCTTTTTCAAAAGTATTTCAACTACCTTGAATGAAACACTCATAGCACATCGTTTGAGTTCTCCAAACTTAGATATTCTTAGTTCACTGTTTTCCGGTTATTGTTTATGCACGATCATAGAGGGTAGTACCATTTGCATTGCTTTTTCACTGCTACAATTAATTGTATTAATAATAAATCAAACGCGCATTTCGTGAACACGAGCGAAAACTGCCGATATTCCATGTGCTATTGAAATTGTAAGAACGTTTTCTGTTTTTTTTTTGCAAAGTTGAATAAGACGCCATATTGTTAAACGTTGTACCCCTAGTATAAATTTTATTTTAACCTTCGAATAATTTAAAATTCAGATTTTCAGTAAAAATTGCTTTGTTTTAAAATTTTACAGTATTTGCTTGACGCCTTTATGAGCATAATTGGGCGATAGCAGTATAGGATACGTATGTAGTCTTGTTCGTAATATTGAGTGCCACATACCAAACCAATAACACTGGTAGAGGAAGTAGTTTTTGAATTTTGTGGTTGGATTTCATTAATTTTTAATTACCAGTTTTTACTCTTTCCTGTGGATTTTGTATAGGTATTTTGTATATTTTAAGTTGGCAATATTTGACAGCTGAGGAATGTATTTTCGAGTACTTCACCAAGAATGTGTAAAAATGAAAGCGGCTTGTATTTGTTAACATATTTCTATTATAAAATAGGATTTTTATATTTCCTGGAACACTTAGGATCATCTTCCAGTCATTTTTAGCATTGCTCAAGAAGCGTACAACTGTATAATTCTCAGGTTAGTCAACCTATGAGATCATTTCAACTGAAAAGCTAAAACTTTCGGCTTTCTATGGTTGCAAGGACGATGACTGGGAATGACTTTCATAATTCGATTACGTTTCTCATCCGGTTTGATTTTTAATGGGTTTTTCCGATAGACTGTGCCCGAAACAGGTTTAATTGTGAAACACACCTGGCAAAGCCCGATATTTCTCGGGTAATTATATAGAGAGATTTTCGTCAAGGAAAAAACCCATGAGCCACTAAATTTGATCTCTCTCTCTCTGAATAGGAATTTGATTCTAACGTTTGAAGGGACAACGGAATATTCCAACGCTTTTTACATACCGCTCGGCTGCTGCATAGATGAGATCCTTCTGGAAGGATATAATGCAACCCTTGTATGAACCCGAGTTCTAATGTAATCGACTTTGTTGTTCCTTTCTCAATTCTGCTACGTCTTGGCGCCATTTTCTTGCAACGTACTCAGTTTCATAGACCTCTCTAGATGAGCTTGCACTATTTACTTTACATGTTTATCCGAGTGCCTTGCCCGGAAATTGCATTGCAAAATTACAGCCTAGTCTGCACGCGTCCAACGTACGACCTTTAACGCGATTCTTATGACCTTCGTATTCCGCGTCCTGAAGCACATTTGTCTCTACCTGGATCACGTCGCGATATAAATGAAACATTTGTTGCGCAAAATTTGCTACTGAT
Organism: Tanypteryx hageni; assembly: GCA_028673005.1. NCBI lineage: Eukaryota > Metazoa > Arthropoda > Insecta > Odonata > Petaluridae > Tanypteryx > Tanypteryx hageni. The sequence goes on from CM054114.1 coordinate 172,484,503, forward strand.
GTGCTTCATCGTTATTCGGCAAATTGAATCGTGCTTCTGTTTTATTACGTTGGACATCATCGTTCAGCTAAGTTTTATCAAGAAGCCGTTTGGACTTTATAAAAATATGGTTTTAACTCTCTCTATAGTAATTTTAATCTCTAAAAGTCTTTTTCTTCAAAAAATGGAGAATACGACTTCAAAGGATAACTATGTCATGCCGCCATTAAACTTATTATTAAGCGAACAATTTTATTTCGGGAAATCGTTTCGCATATCAGTGCTGTTGCCTAAAATCTTCATTCCGCGTCGATGGAACAAATTACAGAATGTCTTATTTTTGATATCCCGAAGCGTATCCTTATAACTATTTATATGCCTATACTTTCACGCAAAGTTCATATGGTCATTGCCTTCCATAAAGTCCCAATCAGAGGGTCTCAACTGTATTTTAGCTCGTGAGGATCGATGTGTTATCCAGACTTCTCTAATTCCGGCATTTTCTGAACGCAAAGAGAGCGGACGCAATTGGTCCCTCTCAGTAGCGCGACATTGCCGACCTTTCGAACCCCCTTCAAAGAGCGCACTCCTCAGAATAACCCTTTGACATAAAAGGACTCTCTCTCTCTTGAGGGACCCCTCAGGGCACGACCGAATACCGCGTTCTTATCTCCGAAATATTTCCGCACCGCAACGCGATTATATCATCCGCGTCATGTCACGGGCCGCGGGAAAAATCCGGATTTTTCGTTTGAATTTGAAGTGACCGAAAACGACGGACGTTTTGGTCGATATAGTATTAAAAAGGGATGGAAATAGGTATGGTACAATGGTTGGATATTTTTTGCGGAGGAATGAGTTAAGGGTCGGTATGGGAAAGGGGTAAGAGAGAAGACGGTGGAATTCTTCTCCCCTTCGCAAGTATTCTCCACCAATAGGGGAAGAGATAGATAGATAGATATCATCTTTATTTAGGCGAAATTTAGACTAAGCAGTCTCTTATTCCATCTAACTCATTGCCAATTACAAACAGGAAGAAAGTAATAAAGAATAAAAATAGAATAAAAGATTACATAAAATAAATGGCTACATAAATACAATGCCAAATAAGCATTTTTGGAAGTGAAAAGAGATCCATGATTTGTTGTTTGTGGGGAAAATTAAGGTACTAATCCCTAGGAAAAACCCCCACTGCAGGAAAACACCCATACAAGAAGGGGGATGAGAAAAACCTGAGAAACCTACTGATAGCAATATTTAAAGATTGAGAGGAAAGGGTGTTTCGAAAGGAGGTGAGGGTGCAGGGGGAGGGGGAAGTAATAGGGAATGTTGGAGGGGTTAATGTCGAGCGGGTTGTTGAGGAAGGGTTCGGGGTTTAGGGCGTGCGGGGGACGATTCTCTCTTTTGCTTTATGGCCGCCCTCCGCCACTCGTGACGCCGTCCCCGGTGCATCGTGGAAGAAGCACGATGCCTGTCACGGCTCCGCCCTCCTCCGCCGCCCCCTCTCCTCTGCCCCCATACCCCACTCTCCAACCCATCAACCCACTCGACTCTCTCTCTCTCTCTGGGAATGGGCCGTGTAAATCACCGTGACGTGCGGAGGAGTGTGAGTTGTGGTTTTGTGTCTGCGTAAACTATCCACATCTATCGGTTTACCCCCATTTCGCGGCGGTTTTGCTCCGAAAAGTCCGGTGAAAGTATTTCGTTTCTTTTTTTTTTTAAGAGTCCGATTTTGGTGCGTGCGTGCGTGCGAGTGCGCCGTTGTTGCGGTAATCTGAAATCTCGAGGTTTATTTTTTAGCGTCACGATAAAAAGTGTGCGTACCTTGTTAATCTCTAACTATTTACGGCCACGTGATCACGTCTCCACGAATGAACGATTAGTAGTTTTGGGTAATGTCACGTCCTCCGCTGTGTTAATCCCGGATGGTGGAAACTGTTATTTAGGATCATTTAATGCTCAATCAATTCTAAATTCCTATGAAGCGCCTGTCGCAATTTAGCGGTTCTTTATAGAACTTGTAAATTTAAGCGACCCATGTAATACTCGGAATATCAAATCACCGATTTGGTCGAGTTGGCATCATTGTAGCAATATTTAAAAAATATACTTTGTCTGCGTATAAATTAAAATTTTTTGGCAAAATATGCAGGTAAAACTTATCTCAAATGTAATTTTAGAGCTGTGAAAAAATCTATAATTATCGTTTTTTGACCTAAATATATTTATTCGCAAAAAGATTCTTACGCCTATGTTTAAAGCGTGCTAAAGCGCTATCGAATATCGGAGAGAAGACACGTATTGCAAACAGCTTGTTTCCCGATTTGCGAAGCGCTGTCTCCTGGTGAATTTTAATGCGACAGCTCTTGCAACATAAACCCCCCTTCCCTTCATCCCCCATCCCCTCGAACGGATTGTAGTTGTGGCGGGCTCCTCTGTGTGCGTGTGTGTGTGAGAGAGTGGATCATAATGAATACTGGGAAACCTTTCCCTCCCCCTTCCAACCGATAACTCCCGTGCTGCGACCTCCCCCCCCATTCCGCCTATTCCTCTCAATTCCCCCTCCCTTCTCAATTCCCCCTCCCCTCTCCATTTCCTCCCATCCTCGCTCTCTTCCCTGCAAGCGTGCATTGTGCCGATCCATTTTAAATATTGGCACTTGATTCGTTTAATCTCTCGGCTAATTAATTCCTCCGCCCGGCGTCGCTGCCTTTGTACCTGTTTACAGCTGCTGGGTCTCACTTTGATTTTTCTGCGGCGTTTCATTTTTTTTCGTTGCCGCATGCGCTTCCCTGGTTTCATTTGTTATTTTGCGAAGTTCATCTTCAAAAAGAGCTTTAACGCGTGCGCCACTCGATTCGAATGGTAGCCTTTGTATTCTCATGACGCGCAATTAAAAGTCGTCGGGTCGCTGTTTATAGTTTTGCATTGCCGTGCCTCCATTGTTTACTTGTCGGGCAGATGCGGGCGATTTCGATTTTGTTGTAACTACTGTGAGTTGTAGGTCATGCGAAGCAGAATTTATCAAACCAATCTAAATGGCTGTTTAAAACGATATGTTTATTTACCGAAGAAAATTCGGATTAGAAAGGTTATTAGCGTATGCTTAAGTACGCATGTACTTTTCAATTATGCGCATATTTGAACTTTTAATAGCATCGAAAAAACGTTGTCTATGTAGTTAACAGGGAGAGACAATCCTAACTATAATATAAACATTGTAATTGTAAGGGAATTACTGCCTACCACTCTGTTTCGTAAAAAGGATGTTTTTAGCATCTCGCCTTGAAAATAATCGTGCTTTTTGATTTGCTGACCGATTAAAACATTCGAAACTAAATGTTTAAACTTATGTTCACTAATTTCAGTAGCCTGGGAAGAAAAGGGAGTGAATTATTTTTCCAAAGATTCCGGAACTTGGTTTGAATAGCCTCCAGGTTCAGGTGCTATTTAGTGGTTTAATTTTGGGGCGAATGCATCAATCGCTGACCTCGCGATGCTTTTCTAACTCTTCGCTCGTTCGAGTGGATTTTACGATAACGGAGTAAACGAATCCGCATTAACGCACTATGTCTCTCCTCCCCCCTCTCTCTCTCTCTCTCTCTCTCTCTCTCTCTCTCACACACACACACCCTTTGGTCCCTTTGGCACACTCTTTCTGTGTCAGATACGCGCCCAAAAACCCCTCCTCCCACCCTTCCCCGATCACACTCGGTCCCATCGGCGGATCCTGCATGCATCCAGTCCACAGTGTCGAACGTTCTATCTATCTCCCTCTCCCTTTCCTCCCTCCTCCTTTCTCTCGTTTCAAAAGCCCGCTTTCAATTACCGCCGAATATAAGGGACCCCCACCACCTAACATTAGGGGGTGAATTTAACCCCTTCCTCCTCCCTCTCTCTCTCTTCATGTCGGGTTATCGATTTCGTCTTTCGTTCGATTTCGTTCAGATTTCGCACCGCTCTTCCTCTCTCCCTTCCCCCCCCCTCCCTTCCCCCTCACTCTACGGTTGATTTGTTCGGTCGCGGACGAATCCTATTGCAATTTCGACCCACCTCCGCTTCCCCCTTCCCATCCTCCTTTCTACGGATCAAGGGGGGGGGGGCGTATTTTTTTGCGTATATCGCTGGATTTGCTCGTGAATACTCCCGCGGCAATGACAAAGAGGTTTTCAGAGGTCCAGGTCCGCGCGCGTGAAATCGGCTTCTCCTCCCCCTCTTCCCACCCCCACCTTCCCGCCCTGACATCTTTCACCCGATTCCGGGAGGTAAAAATGGTTCGGAATGGTTTTTCGCGGATGTGGGAGGGAGGGTTGGGTTACGAGAGGTGGAGGGGTTTGGATGCGAGTTCGGTAGCGGCGCTGTGTGTGTGTTCGCGCGAGTGTGTTTCCGAATGGGGGTTGTGGGTGGCGGCTAGGAGGACGTTGCCATCTCTCTCTGAATGCCTCGAGGCCTCCCATTCATTTTAACAGTTGACATGCTTTTGTGGCGTGCAATAGGTTTTCCGAGAACGATTCAAAACTGCACTCCCTCTGTCTCTCCATCTCCCCCTTCCTTTTAATCCTCTCCCTCCCTTTTCCCTATACCTCCCCCCATATTTTCCCTCTCAATATCACCCCCTCAGACCTTCAGAGAGCATCCTTTGTGTTTTTCTCCTTCCCTTTTCCTTCCCCTCTTCGCGCGCCCTTGCCCACCTCACTACTCCTATCAGTGTCCCGTCCCTCCTTTCCCCCCCCCCCTCTCTCTCTCTCTCTCTCTCTCGTTTAAAAACCCTTTCCTCTTCCATTGCCTTCCTTGATCCTCTCTCTGCTCTTAATCCTAAAAATCCCTTCTCCCTCACCAATCCCCCCTTAATTTTTAACGCTTTAAAAAAACATTAGAAAGCGCATCCCTACCCAAAAAAGAAGTGAACGGGATACACGCGTACATTCCCTTCAAAATGTAACAATGAGGGGTCATTTTTTTCGATGGAAGGGGTTCGCATTTTTTGTGTTGTGGATGGTCGCGCGCCACGTTCGTCTTGCGGATTATTTCAGTGTCTCTGTCGGTCAATTTTGTAGTATTTTTTTTTCTTCCGATGCGTCGCTCCAAGAAGCGTGCGAGATGCTGCGTGTACTCGCGGTTCGATCCGCCGCTCCCGAGGTCGTGGTAGCATCTGGCTTCCATCACGAGTCGATGGTCTATCCTCGGAGTCTTAACTGTGTATGTCATTTAACTGGATCCCTTGGAAGCTTCTTTGGTGGTGCGCGAAATGTTTGCGTTGAGGGAGAGCGAATGCTGGATGCTGGAAAAGACCGTCGGCTGTAGTTTTTGTGCATTTAATTGAAAATTTACAGTTAAAGAATTTTTTTTAATTCTCTAAAACAAACTCCTAAACCGTACGAATCTCAAAAAAGTTTTTTTTTAGAGGTAAACAGTTAAAGTATAACAAGTTTACGGAAAACTTCGTCTCACGCCAGGGACTTAATATCTCAAAAAATGTTTGATGGTTTATATGCGTATGGTTTAACTGTAAAATTTCAATTTTTCACATTAGTCTCCTTTCTCTCATATGTGCATTTAATTGTTTAAGTACTGAAATACCCATTTTTCTATCGCTCTTCTAGCGACGTAATATTTATCGTTTTCTACTGCTGAATATATTTTTTTACGGATGCGAAATAAAATTGTTGGCAAAGCCCCTATTTGAGGTTTTTGTACAAACATTCCTGTCTCTAATATTTAATTCGATCATATATTCGCCAAAAAATCTACCTTTTAATTAAAATTTTGAGGTTTACTCGAATTTCGGACTACTGGAACATCTGCCTCCGTATTTCGCGATATGGAGCGTGAATTTGGAGAAATAAATCATTTCATTTGCGGATGTATCTGGCGCAGGGGATCTTGGGAAGTGGTTCGCGTAACATTCGTGGAAATGACTGTATTTCTTCTTTTTTTGTAAATTAAAATCGCGATTTAAGCGAGTGCCGAAAGGCTTTTCGTCCTTTTTGGATGTTTTTCGGAAACGGTAAAAGGGCGATAAGTGAAGTGGGAATGGTTCCAATTTTTTTTCTCTAAAAAATTTCCGAGGAGTTTTAATGGCTAGTCCATAGCAGGTGCTCGTAATTGCGGAGCGTGTGCCAAATTTCAGGTAATTGTCCGCGGCGTGATGTCTTGACCCGGATTAGAACGCGGGGCGAGGAAGTTCTCTTTGCACGATTATGGACGAGGTAATACCGAGTTCATCTTTCCGATTTATTTTTCGATGTTCATTTTTTATTTGCGAGCGTTTTAACAGCTTTCCGAAAATTACTTTGGTTATTTCGATCTCACATACTGGCGTTTTTGGATGGTTTAAAAAAAAAATGAAAAATCGGAATGGCTGGAAGGAAATATTCCCAAAACGCGCGTGAGGCGGACGCAGTTATTATTTACCGCCCTAAAACATTTTCCAGCGAAGGAAGACGATGATGTTTGGTACAGGAGGTTTTGATATCAGCATCCGGTTCTTTTAATTTTGATCCGATCTGGGCGATTTGGTTTCTAACCTTCTTCTTACTATGTTACTTTTTTGTACGCACCGTTTTCATTGCGAGTTTTTTTCTTTAGTTTTTTCCTTCATCGTATATACCATCGAATTAAACGTGTTAATTTCTTCGGCCGAACCGATCTGAAATAACGCGTTTCTCTCGTTCTCTTATAGCGTACACTTGTTCCTCGAATTACACGACTTAACTTTATGCGTTTTGTTAGCACGGTTTTCATTTTAGAGAAGTACCTCGGATTGCACGGCCATCGTTTTCCCTGGAGCGTTGTTTCGGTGCGGTCTCCAAGAATTAAAAAATTATTCATTTTTTCATTTCCGCTCGCAGAGCTTATGATAAAGAATAAAGACAGCAATGCTCAATAAGATACGGATAAATTGTTTCACGTTGAACGTTGACATTGCACAAATGTGAATTCATGTATCCCAACGGGAAAACCTATCCCACTTTACGCGGTATTTTCCAGGAGCGCATATTACCGTGCAAAGCGAGGGATGTGTGTGCTTCGTCAAAAGCAAATTTTTCTATCCACGTCGTGCTATGTTCTCCTCACTGGCGTGTGGAAGCGAATCCAAAGGTAAAAACGACCATTTCGCTTCCTGCAATTTGGTCTCATCCCGCTTTTCGTGACTTAGAGCCTTTTAATGATGCGCTCTCTCTCGCGACTTCGGAAAGGCGTGCCAAATGACTTTTGCTAACGGGAAAAACCGTATTTTAAACACGCTGCGAAGGTTTCCGGGAAAGCCGTCGGCTTCCAAGAAGGCCCCCCAGGGTGAGAGAGGAAGATGTGTGCAACCTCAGAGGAGCTATTTATGTTGGGTGCTAGGAAGGCCTTGGCCTAGTGGCGAAACCTATTTTGGAGACTATAGCCAATCGTTCGACTCACATATTAAGTAATTTTCTTCTGTTCTAAAGAGATTATTGATAGTGATATAAAAAATGACGACGCACACACACCTAAGCAAGTGCTTCTCGTGTGTCTCATTCGTTGAGTAGTACCTGATATCATGAGACGATCTTATCACAGCTATTCCGTTCTTTTGTATGTGTCGCAATGTCACCAGTCCGATGAAGACGTCAAAATCTCATATATCGCCTCGCCTTGCTCATTCAATGGGCTGTTTTTCTGCGACATTGATTAAAAATGCACATATCTGCACTTGATTCATGTGCGAATTTTATATCTGGTGAACTTTTCGGCTTGAAAGGAAACTTTGTACACTAATTGTAGTGCTGTCGTGAACTTGTGACAATTCACTCGCGCTCTTCTGGCATTCTTCTACTACCGGTTATCTAAGTTTATTTACGTGTTATCTCATGAAAATGTTGTGTTCTACTTGCTTTGGGAAGGACGTAAGAGGTGCAACTATCTCGCAGAGAATGATATGATCGAATTCAATAATTTGGCGACAGATAAAAACTGATTTATCTTTCGCGATCATTTTTTGTTTCAGGTGCTACAGATTTTAGAGTAGATTTTGTGTGATTTTACAGATATTTATATGGTGTATACTCGGGGTGCGTCTGAAAAGTTGAACTCGTGTTATTTGGAGGTAGGAAAAAAGGACCAATGGATGCAGGCATTCATCCGGATACTTACTGAATAATATCTAGTTTTATGCAATGTGATTTGTATCATCTTTTTGTTGTCTAGGAGAAGTTCTATAATTCGGAATATTAACTTTTTGTATCGCTCAATTTCTTAAGAGATGTTATTGAATTTGAACTTTGTGCCTACGTATATGACGATATTATTCACATGTTAAAATCATTTTGTTTGCATTAGTTTAAAGTGTCGTTTTGGATAAAATGATAGACCTTGGATGTCGTCTTCATTTATGTAGATATCATTGTGGAATTACTGCACCGTAGATACTATTTCAGGTCTCGTGTTCGGAAATAAAACTTTTCTATCGCACAGACTAATCCTAGTGATTCTTGGAAGCTTCTTAAATAAGCGAGCAACGGTATGCGAAAGAAGACACGCATCAACTTCAATGATTTCGTCGCAGAGAATTGCTGAGAGGCGAGAGAGATGGCGCCAGGGGAGTGGATAGGATCGCGCGTGGGGTGCCGTAATGACTCATGCTTGGCCCTCGAGTCTTCCATCAACTCCTCCGCTCTCTCTCTCTTCCTCTCTCTCTCTCCCTCCCACCCTCTCTCTCTTACCGTCCCACACTCCCTCCCAACCCCTTCAATACCCTCCCATTCGGATGTAATCCAGCCCGCGATCTTGTGCCTTCGTAGGCGTTCGCTTATTGCAGACGCTGTATTCACGGGATATTGGCGATATGCTTAGGGTTTCAAAACAGCCTTTCTCGTTCTGATAGGATTGTGTTTTGTTTTTGTCTTAGCATCAGCATTAAGTGACGTCGATAAAGTACTAAGAGTTGTAATTGAGTTGCGAATGTAGAAATATCCCATAAAATGGTGAAAACATTCGCTAATAATTCCATCATTTCGATTTTTTTATTATTTATTAGCAGAAAATGATAGAATTCTTTTCAAAGTAGAACAAATATTGTGTTTAGAATTTTTTATTGTATTTGACTGGTTAATAAAAATTTACAATTAGTCGTGAATTATACGAGGATGTGAAGTAGAGCTTGATTATTCTAACTTAATGGAGACATAGTCACTTAGTGCGAGTGCTTTGTTCGAATAATCGAATTAAAAAGGAATTTGATGTACGAGCTTTTGATGCTTGCATACTGCAAGCGCTTAAAAAATCACCATACACCAAGATCTAAACTAAACACCATTTAAACTACACAGAGCCCATTAAAATAAGATAATAGTTTTAATTTTCTGCGAAATTGCTAAATTCTCTGGCAATCGGCTCGCGTCGAAGCTTTCGAATTTCAAGTTTCATGGCTCAGATCCCCCTTTTTAAGTAATAACTATAATCATCATTAAGACAATTGCCTATATGTTACACTAAAATTTATGTAAAAATTAGGATATTTTGTGTGTTAGGATTATGGCGTCATCATCCGTGCCTTTTAGTACGTATCCGGATAAGAAATTAATTTAAAATTATCACGTCATAATATGCATACATCGTTGGCTGAAAGCAAATGCATTATAATGCAGTATAAGCATTAAATCAATGCTCTTGAAGTATGGAAAATCAATTCCCATTGAAAGACATTGGAGTCGTTTCTATGGTAGTTAATATTTTTAGCCTACTTTCCAGAATGGAAACGTGGTGGAAACTCTTGTTACATAGGCCGAGCTCCCGAGGATAGTTTTTGTTACGTAGATTGAAATCCCAGGTTCGATTCCAGGAACTATCCTTCCCATTGATTTAAATGGGAAATCTAAAATCCATCGTGCAGGGTAATTTTCTCTTGCACATTGAAATATCGTAGAATTGTAATATCGGAGCGAGTTTTGTACTATTCTCTGAGGAAAGGAATGAAGTTTCTAATTTTTATCGTAGAATTTTGCTTATCGATTGTATTTCTTAGAATTTCGCGTAAATACAGGCGATTTTGCAGTTTTTATCACTCATTACGAGTGTTGCCATAGTAACAACTAGTGTTGGACTCTGATTCGGTATATTCTAATAAGTACACGCGTTATTTTTGCCGCATAAATACGCGTGATTAATTTAATATTCCGTTCGAATGTATTTTATATGTAGTGTTTTATAACGCTAAATTATGAAATTTGGGAACACAAAGAGCTACATATCCGCGATGACTTTACAGCTATTTAAGCCAATATAAGTATTAAATATATGATTAAATGGAAAATATGCATCATAAGTTCTGTTTGGATCATCTTGTTTTATTGTTGAAAACCGAAAAACTTTTCGTAATTTTATGAAAGAAATCGAATGTTTACGCAAATTCAGGATGGATTTGAATTTCGTCTTCAAGAAAAATAAACTTCATTCTTTCCTCCACAGTATGGTGCATGTTCCGACTTTGTATCTTAATTGTAAATAATTTAAAAAAGCAATTTTATATAGCCTTGCACCGTTTTCCATGCTTTTCTTATGGGTGTTTAAATTAGGACATTGGAGTCAAAAATACCCCTTAAATATAACATTTTCTGGAGTTTTGGATTTTTTATACCCAATAAACCTATCTTCATGTCAAATTTCAGCTCTGTAGCACTATTAGAAGTACCTTAGGTTTTTTATATGATATATATAGCTATTTATAATGATGATATACATATATTTTTCATCTGTGCATATCCTAATTCCTCTTTGTATCATTGTATCTACAATTTGAATTGATTTTAACCTTGCTTCGCTTGAAATTTGAAATTTTATTGCTCAATCTCCAAGTCGATTTTTTTAATGGTTTGATAATCTGATCATTAAATTTAAGGATAGCTGACGTTTGTATAATTGACGCTGTACTCTTTTTTCAAATGATTGTTTGAAGAAAATATATAATAAATTTTTATAAATTTTGGAAATTAATTGTAACAAACCATTGAAGGAAAATGGTTTGTATAATTTCCAATTAAAATTTCCACTTTATGTGTGAATACTTTTCACAGTCAGAATAAACTTTTCTCGTGTCTTAGTATGCATTGATTACCTGTGCTATTTTATTCACAGCTTTCAGATAGTTTGTTTCTGATTACACAAACAGTTTTATCCTTAATTTCATTAAATCTTGCTAACTTCTCTCGTAGCTCTGCACTTATGAAAAGAATCTTGAGTCGCGATGCAATATGATAAAATATCTTCTGTTAAACTTATTGAGCAAATAGTTGATGGCTGCAAAGGCAGTGCTTACAGCCACAGGTGTTTAAAATTTTTTTCATTTTTTTAACCTATTGACATGGTCAAGCATTGTTAATTAATACAGTATTAATTTATTGGGAAAATGTCATGGAGAAGAGTTTAAATTTTATTTTATAGAATTATGAATTGTTAACAACATGGATTTAATTATGTTGATAATTGTTTTAAACAATTTTTTCCTTTTTTTTTTCATAGGTCGGAATGAGCTAATAGCACGTTATATAAAATTACGTACTGGAAAGACGAGAACAAGAAAACAGGTCAGCTCACACATACAAGTCCTGGCCAGAAGAAAATTAAGAGAAATCCAAGCGAAGCTGAAGGTAGTGAGTATTCTTTTAGTTAATCTTCGTATTTGTTCCCCTGCATCACTGTGCGGGTGCTTGCAAGCACCCTAGTATACCCGAATCAATTAATCCCTTTTATATAGCTTCATCGGTAGGTATTGCCGTCATATATTTAGATTCCCAGACGGTTAATTCCTAAAGAGTCATTTCTCCTTTTTTTACCTTCATTGCCTGCCTGGTAATATGCTTTGCATGTTCTAATTCCTCTTTTGTTAGTCTTTTGCATTGGGGGCCTCTTTTGATTTTGGCTTAACTGATCCCCATTTTGGTTCTCCTGTGAATGCTTTATTCTGTGTTAAACCAAATAGTTCACACTTGCATCTTTCCACCTGTTGTAATTTTGTAATGTGCAATTCGTGTTATTTTTATGAAGAGATTGCTACATAGTAACTCTTGATGATAGTGTTTGTAAATTTTTGGAAGTACAGTCAAACCTCGATTTAGCTAAAGCAGAGGTGGCGGTAAATCGAGGTATCACAAGATAGTAGTTCTGTTCACAACGATTCATGGGCAGTATGCAGGGCGTGGCACATAAGTGGGTGCTAAATCGGGGTCTGATTGTACTCTCTTGCTACCAATGTTTATATTCTATTGTTAGTAAAACTTTCGTGACCTATAAATAGTTTTTTCTAACAGTAATTTGTACAATTGTTTAGACTTATTTGTGGTTTCTGTAATTTATTTTTATTGATTATTGAGTAATAGTATGAGATTTTACTATGAAATATCCCTTTTGATTAATATTGAAAATTAATGAACAGTTCCGTTCTGAAGATGTTACATTATAATTTTATATACTTTATTCTGTTATATATTTCTATTATATTGTGCAAATAATTATAATTTTTGTATCAATTTTCCACATTTACACAAATTATTTTTGTTGCCTTTTTTAATGTCAGGTATTAAGAATAACTTAAGCAACATTAGAACTCATTATAAAAAATTCTTAAGCTATCATTTTTCTCTGTATGATTAAAAACTAGTGCACTACAATGCAAATCTAAAATTCAATTCCCAAAGAATCGAAGTTTCTTTAGAACAAAATAACTAGTTTTTGTTATGATAACTCATAAAGTTATCTTTCGCTCTTTACGATTAATTGACCAAAAAAAGTAGTTTTAATGTTCTGACAGCCATAGAAAATCTTGTACTGGAGATGAATATCTAATTTCATTAAAAATAGAATGTTGATTTCTATGCTGATTAAATATCTAGCCTAAAACTTAAAATTTGGTTGAGTAGATCTCTATAAATTAATAAAGTAAACATAGTTATAGTTACAGCACAGCTGCACAGCTTGTGTAGCATTCTTTCCAGTCTTCATTTAGGATTTCTCAATGATAATGCCTATATTAGGTATTTCAAAAGAAAAAAAATGTTTTGGAGAATTATTATGATAACACCCAAGAACTCATCTGTCCTCTTGGATGCTATCCAGTCTTTAAATTATTATGGTTTTGTACTCCAGCAGTCTGTTCAAACCTATATAATTTGGATGCCCAATATACCTAGGTTGTGTTCAATTAAACAATATACTCAATATTTTGAGATATTCCTTCTTGCCACATTCATTTGAGAAATCCTTTTTATTTAATTTCTTCCTAACAAAAAACTCTTTTGACCAATTATACTTATCCTGTCTTTGTGGAAATGTAATATTTATAAGGAATATCGGAAAAATAAGTACTTTTAAAGACTTGTAGTCTAAGATTGGTTACACTCTTTTGGGATTTTGGTATGGCTTTTGGGTCCTGTGCTTCATAAGTCATAACTTCTCACTCATTGTCACGGATGCATGATTTTTGGGAGTATTTCTTGCCTGTCCTGTGAGAACACAGGCAATTCCGCAGTGTTGCTCATATGTTCCTCTGAGCCCAAATTAATCCAGTGCTTCCTTCGCCTTTCGCCCACTTGAACCCCAATCCTGCATCCACATCCCTTCCATGCACATTCCAACCTGCTCAGGATCAGGCAGCTAAGGAGAAGGCACTGCAGACCATGTCGAGCATGTCTAGTGCGCAGATCGTGTCAGCCACGGCGATGCACAACAAGGCAGCAGCTGCCGGTCTGGCCACTCTCGGGCTGACATCCCCAGTTTCCTACCCGGGCGCGGTCAGTAGCCAAATAATAAGACCCTTTTTAGCATCCTTACGTTAACTGGATCACGTCTTCTTCTAACAATCTCTTCCATTCTACCTCATGATTTTTGTATTAGATGTTCAGAATGTACAGAGTGCCAATGGATGGTTTTGGCTTTCACTCTTGGCTAATTTCTGTAGCTCTCATACACCCAAACATCCTGTATCTTTATGATTACTGTTGCCTTAATGTATTTTATGGTAGCTAAAGGTTTCACAAATATTTGTGTACAAAATGAGTGTACCGATATATTTTGTGCTTGTCCATTATTTATGAGTCATTGATTTATATGGACATTCTGTTGTTGTGTGGGCTGTTTTTGTCTGTGTTGATCAATGTGAAATGTCTCAGGTGATGTAAATATTTTGAAACTTTTTCTCTTCTAACTGAAATGAACTATTGGTTAGCTAGGCAGTCTAGCTGATTGGGCAAGGCTTGTGAGCTGTAATTGATAAAGGATGTTTTTTGCATTGCTTGCAGTGGTAAAGAACCTTGTCATGAGAAAATGCGATTAGTTGACATATGTATTGTAAGAGGTTGCAATTAAGAAGCGTCAGCAGTGTTTCTTTGTAAGCTCTTTATCACTTTAGATGTGATGAAATATTGTATTTGCCAGATTACCTATATGGCGGTTTTTTTTTTCTAAAATGTAAGATCAAAAATTATTATGACCAAATATATCTTCTATTCCTCCTCTCCTTCTCTCTTCCATTATAATTTAATCCTCCATGTTCTATAGTCTATTCTACCCTAATTCCACGCTTATGGCCAAATTGCCAAATTCTCCCTGCGCTTATTTCTTTGTCACGTATAAACTTTTTAAGAACTAAAACTAATAAATTAATGTAGTTTGCTGGAATCCAATAACTATTTTATCATAATTATTTGTTGATCTTATCGCATAATTATATTAGGTAAAAAATTAAACAGCATTTTTGTGAGCTGTTCGCAGCATTATCATTTAAAATGATAAAAAAATTGTTGGAATAATTTAAAATTAAAAAGAATGATGATAGTAAGCATTAGTGTCAATACCCATAAATTATTTGCTTTCTTGTGGCTTCTGAAATAGAGTGTCTCCTTATATTCAAGGTCACACTATAGTCGGGCATTTACGGTAATTAGTTCTAATAATTTAGATAACTGAATTATATGAAAAAAATTGTTTCAAGAATTGACAGCATAAAAAAACAGAAATGAGAAATCAGACTAAAAGTCCTCAAATAATTGATTTAAATTTACATTTCTCTCCCTTTTATAATTTAACTCTCATTTATTTTAATTATTATAGTAGACTAGCAGTGTTAGGAAAAATGTATATATTCTTACTCTACTGATTGATTGCATAGTAATCTTTCCAAAATAGGCAATGCCAACCAATATGCAGAAAGCATCTGTGTATATTTTTTGATAGGAATCTTTTAATAGATTTTATTTACAAAAATGGAATAAGGAAGACTTTTAAGTTATTTAAGATGATTCACACACCATAATAAAAAAAACCATAATGAAAAAATCATTTAAGTGGAATTTGGAAATAGTAGAAGTTTAGCTTCACTTTTGTCTAATTGAGTTTGATATTCAAAAAAGTTTTAATCTCACCTCTCCCTCATTTTATAGTTGTGGCTTTTATAATCTATGAAACACTTTTTATAAATTATATTTTAATGATAATTATTGTGTTGAGGTTCTTGGAACTTGTTCTTTTGTGTTTTCATTATAAGCCAAAATTTCATATAGATAATAATATTCTTAATATTTGTTGAATGTTTCATATCACAATGCACCAGTCAATGTTTAGATTCACCTTCTTGTTGGTGTTGTGGGTGTGTTTCATAATGAATTGTTAATAATACTCATTTTTACTGAAATTTGTTTTTTAACTGCAGTTGTTAACATTGATTACTTTATCAGATATTGTTCCCTCTACCAAGATACAAGTTATTTTTAATTGCGAAGTTAATTTTAACTAAACTTTTAACGCTTATTTTAATGTATTAAATTATTTAGTCAAGTGTGACTTACTTTTTATTTTTTCTTCTTTAGCAGTTTTGGCAGCCTGGTTTACAGCCTGGTACATCTCAAGAGTAAGTATTTGTTTTTTTATTGGTAAAACAAGTTTTTGATGGTTTTTATGCCCAAAAGTGTCTGGTATTAAATTTGAACTTGATGAAAGTTCCTCAAAAATGCTCCTATACCTTTATGATTTGTGTCATCTCTTAGGATTTTGAGCTGCTTACTTTGTCAAGCCTCCTTATATCATGTGGATACATTTCTTTCATAGCATTGAATTGTGTATAATAGGTATTTAAATGGAGATGGGAGAGTTTTATTGTGGCATAATCTAATGTCCCTCTCTGTAAAGATTGACTTCTGTTAAAAACATTTTAATTAGATATCTTTAAAAATTGCTATAGAATGAAACAATAAATTTCACTTTATTCTAATTTAGCGTGACAATAATATAACAAATTGCAGAAAACATAAGTCTCTATGTTGATATTTCTGTTATATGCCAGGGATGCGCTGCCTTTTTGCATAGCAGGCCACATTCGTAGATGTGAGCGCCTCGGCAGGCCAGATGAGAGTTTATATGGGAACTTACTCAACGGATCATACGTGACTTTTAAAATAAAAATAAAGTCTAAACAATTTTTTAGTGTTAAATCTTCACTAGGCAAGGTTTTATGGCTGCAATTATAATTAAAGTATACGAAATTGTCTGGATTAAATATCATAGGCCACATCCTAATCAAAGCGTCGCAGGCCGTATAAAATGCTCTTGCGGGCAGGGTGTGGCTCTATGAAATATTTACTTTCATGATAATATTAAGTAGACATATAAGGATTATAAATTGCGAAAAAATATAAAATATATTTGTCTTTGGAAACAGGCAGATTATTTAGGATACCAGCACTCCTAATGGTATTTACATTTTTTTCGCAGTGTGAAGCCGTTTGCATCGCAGGTGGGAGGCTATGGGGTGTCGGGAGGTGGTGCAGCTGGGAGCCTGGGTGTTGCGCCGGGATCCAAACCCACTGCAACGGCGGTCTCCTCATCTGTTGAAGTGGGAACTATTGGAGGTGGCGTTGGAGGGGGTGGTGGTGCAGCTGGAGCTATTGGTGGTTTGTTATCAGGCAGCAGTGCGAGCCAAGCCCCTCCTCCTCCACCATGGGAGGGAAGAGCCATTGCCACTCACAAACTTCGTCTCGTTGAATTTTCAGCCTTCATGGAGCAGCAGAGGGATCCAGACACTGTGAGTGCTTTTTGTTGATGTCACTTTTGTCATTTAGGAAAAAGCTTGTTTGTCAAGCCTAATTCATGGTCTTTTATGAGTTCTTATTGATGTTTGGCTGAAATAGATGATTACCTTGGCAGTTGTATGAATATAAACAATTTTTGACTGGTCTCGCTGATGATCCAAAACATTAAAGTTAAAAATTACCAGCTGCAATGTTTTGAGCAAAACTAATGATGTTGATGATGATGATGTTGATCAAATAGGCAACTTCTATAGATTGAGTAAGCCCTATGTGTAGTATAAGTGCAATAAATATGTTTTCTGCAACAATTCGCAAATTATTAACGCTTTTTAAAAATGCTTATGTATTGTTTGTCTGTCCATCTGTCTGTTTGGGCAATATCTCTGGAATCCTGCAACTTGGAAAAGCCAAATTTTTAGATTGGTCTATATGTGAGCTAAACATGACGTAAATTTTGTTTATCTAGGATTAGCCATTGTGGAGTAATTGGTGTCTTTTTCCAGCCTCTTACTTTCATTTCTACCCCCATAAGAAAATATCAGTGATATCAGTTCAGGGCATTAATAAATTTGCATTTTTAAATTAGTTAAAATTAAGATTGGAGCTCAGGATATGAACAGTTCTGCAGCTGAAAGACTGAAGTTTATATTTTGTTGAAACAGAAATCAAATCCATATTGAATGAGAGTGAACAATTGTTTTTAATAAAAACATTTTCTGTTTTAACAACTGGAAATGAAACTGCCATGACAACATGTCCACTGCTTTTAAATGGGAAACATATTATTACATAGCATTGATATAATTTATAGACTATATTATGAGGCCGTCTATCTCAGCCAAAGATATAATCTTATGATAAAACAATAAAAAAGCACCTTATGTAATTTGCTTTGCAATTCTTCTATCACTTGTTTATATTAGCATTGTTATTAGAAGCAATGGTCAGTGAATTTCATCAGATGTTGGCTATTTACTTTCTCCATATACGAAATATAGAGAAAGTATTGTTTTCATGAAAAAAATCGAATTTGAGATTTCAACGGAAATACGTTTTAAGGTCCCCTGAACACATATTGACTATTTTCTCGATGATGTCTGTGTGTGTATGTGACCGGTATTTTGTGGGTGCTCTAACTCAAAAACTATTAATCAGATCATCGTGAAATTTTATATTTGACATTTTTGTTAAAGGAAGATGTGCTGATTAGTTTTGGTAAAAATTGGTCAACCAGAAGTGGGTGTTTACTCTTGTCACATCCGTTTTTTTTTAATATTTGCTTTAATATTTGATAAATGTAAAAATGTGCTGGAATAAAAGTTGTAGATAATTTCATTTTCTACAATCTTTGTTTGAAACAATTTCCCATATAATCCAAAGTTGAAGATATTTTTAAAACTAAATTTTTTAGCTGTCACTTTCACACCACCTACCGGCGACTATTGTAGACTACACTCCTTTTTATTTTCTTAATTGTTGGAGCCTCGGGGCTATATCCAATATCAGAAGGCTACAGTTTGAATTTATTTCTGTTCTTTGTAAAGTCTAAATTTTCTCACAGTTCCTTAAAATATTTACCTATTATCATTTTACTTAGTTGAAATTATTAGAAATATTACAGGTATGGAGAAAGTCATGTGGTGGCCACATCAAATTTTTTTTATTATGTCCATGTTTTTATTCAACTGTTTTATAACATAACATAATGGTTGAAGGAGCTTCCAATTTAATTTATTTGAAACAGCCTATTTCTCTAACTGTACTGTACTTTTATAATTTTATATTTGGAGCTTATCTAAAACTGTTGAACAGGGCTTTAAAAAAGATTTTGTGAAATTGATTAATGATTAAGTTATTCTCTGTTATTGTTCAAGGATTATGGATACTTTTATCTATAGTATTGATTAAGGAATGTCATTCACTGAGGACTTTAGTCTTTTTATTGCTTTGCTTATTTTTTTAAGACTAATATAGTGTATTATTTGTTTTTAAGGAGTACAAATGTATAAAACCTAAAACTTTCATGAGGAAAAGGCTTAGAATTCTATCTGCAGTTGCCTTGTATTTTTTGGATCTCTTCATATTTAAATACTTGTTAAAAAATAAATGGTAGGGCACTCTCCATTTACTTAAAACATGTCAGAAGTGATGCTTTTAAGTTGAGCATCCTCACTCACCCCTCACCAGTGCTCCGCACTCCTGGTTAAGAACCACCACTGTAGATGGATCTATTTCATTTTCAACCAGGAATTGCAGCTAAAAAAAGTGATTAAATGCTTGCAATGCTGACAAATGTCCATGTTTTAAAGCTTTCTCAAAGTTGTTCACTTTATCATTTAAAAAATTGTCATTAACCTTTTTCTTTTCTCATTTTCAGTACCAAAAGCATTTGTTTGTGCACATAGGAGGCTCAGTCACTTATGCAGATCCTTTATTAGAGGTGAGTCTCTTTGTTTTTGTCTTTTTAGTTCTTTGCAAGTAATGTATACGTTAATCGTTTTACTTTAAGAAACTTGCAGGTAATTAATTTTTCAAAAATCTCAGTTAATTATAAATAATTCCTTTTTCTTCTCTTTTAGGCTGTAGACGTTCGGCAAATATATGACAAATTTCCAGAGAAAAAAGGTGGGCTGAAAGAACTTTATGACAAAGGTCCACAGAATGCCTTCTTCCTTGTCAAATTTTGGGCTGACCTCAACACAAACATCCAGGATGAAGCAGGGGCTTTCTATGGGGTTACGAGCCAGTATGTTATTTGACATTCTATGCCTAAATTTTCTTTGCGACAGTGAAAAATACTGTTTGCATCCCTATTAAAATTATAATTGCTAGTGCTTGTGATCCATAATATTCTCATTCTTTGAGTGGTTTAAATCTACATGGTGTCCTTTATATTATAGACACACTTTATTCACCTATGTACTTTTTAATAAAGCATATGATTGCCCATTGTTAGACCACTTAGTAAATTGTCACATTTCTATCTACATTTTAACATGCTTTGTCAACATTTGGAGTGCGTATACATTTTTAGGGACACTGTATATTAATGCCTCTATTTTGTGTCAAAGAGGAAACTAATTTTTCTTTGACTTTTCATTTGATTCTATAAATTTAGCTGAAACTTTTTTCAAGACTCTCTCTTAAAGATTTGGGTTATGTTCTTTCTTTAGCTAAATTTTCATTGTCAGTAGAGTTTATTCACCTACAAAACTGCTTTTATTCATTATTTTTAACATCAGTGAAATTTCCTTTATGAAATCAAGATTTTTTCAGCTAGAAAATTCTTTTTTGCCAGAAATTGAATATGTTGAAAAATTGTCGGAGATTGGCTTCATATGAGAAAAAATTTACTTAGATTTTAAGAGAATCATAGGCCTTTATAACAGTGGTTCTCAAACTTTCAATAGTCATAGCCCCCTTTGAATTGTAAATAGTAAAAATAAGATTTTATTTAAAGTTTCTTCACTTTATGTAACTATTAATAACTTTTATCACATCACATTTCCAAAAATTCCCTGAAAAAATTTTATTATTCATGAAAAATTTATTTTTCGACTTTTCACCTTGCATCCAAAATAATTTTGCGGCCACTGCCCAAAGTTTGAGAAACTGCTTTATAAAATATTCTGTAGGTTACACTTGAATCTTTAATTAATAAATGTAAATGAATGATATCCTAGATGCTAATGTTTATTTACTTTTGTTCTCCTGATAGGTATGAGAGTAATGAGAATATGACAATCACCTGTTCAACAAAAGTGTGTTCATTTGGCAAGCAAGTTGTGGAGAAAGTAGAGACAGAGTATGCAAGGTTTGAAAATGGAAGATTTGTGTATAGAATATACCGCTCTCCAATGTGCGAGTACATGATCAACTTCATCCACAAATTGAAGCACCTCCCAGAGAAGTACATGATGAACAGCGTATTAGAGAACTTCACCATACTACAGGTAAACTTCAAAAAAGTGAATTCTCTCTAGAATGATATTTAACTTCTTTGCTTTAATGAAAAGTTTCATATTAGGAGCTAGCGGAGAAATTTTTCCTTTACAAGCTAACAATTCATATTATTGTAGTTGATTGCCTTGCCATACTGAACACCAATCGTTGGCAGTTTTTATCTTTTGTAATATTTGAAAAAGCACTTAGAGCTCAATAAAAACGTTTCTGTATTTATTAGCTGAAAAGTTATTAAATTTGTTGTAATGTCTAATTGTCTGGCGTGAAAATGTATCTAATCTTATTGTTGCTCTTTATCCTTTTACAATTGACTGCCTTTATTTATGGACAATTGAAATGTTCACTATGTTAAATATACACAACTTTCCAATTTGTTGATTTTTTAACATGAGTAATATGTATATCGTAAGTTGCATGCAAGTGTGTAACTGTGTATTATGGCTTTTCCAAAAATTGTTGTAAATTTTAGAGATTGGAGAAATAAGTTTTTAAAATGTTAAACTTATTTTGCTGATAATTTTAGAAAAGCTTTTGTTCTTGAAGTGACATTTTTAAAAAGCTATTGTAGTTTATACTAAGAAATAGTTTTTATCCAATGAAATCTCTTTGAAAATTAAACTTGGTACACTGAGAATTTCTCTTATTAAACTATGAATTGAGGAGTCAACATAAGCATGGTGCTTTCCTCATTCAACCCTTTATCTGAACTTGCATTAGGCTTCTTGTTCCTCTGTTTCAGTAGATTATTTTGTCATTGAAGTGAAAAAATTGAATTCATTCCTTTTGTAATTAATGTTGATGAGTTAATTTGATTAATACCTCATGTTTGCACAAGAGGACTATTTTATGGCACCTCAAGGGAAAGCGTTAATTTAATTTTTTCCTTCCCAGGTTGTCACCAATAGAGATACAACTGAAACGCTCTTGTGCACAGCATACGTTTTTGAGGTGTCAACATCAGAGCATGGGGCCCAGCACCACATTTATAGACTCGTTAAAGATTAAGGAGAGCGCCGTTGTCTCCCGTATGCAATCAAACGTGCAATGGCCCTCCTGAAGAAAGAGCCATAGGCAAGGAAAAAGAAGCAAGAGGTTTTTACCGAGTGACTCATCTTACAGTTCGATGGTCCTCGTCTCCTCTTTAATAAGAAGAAGCAGCTTAAGACCCTCTCAATCCCCTTGACTTTGGTGCCACGAATTGAGCACTTCAAGAACATCCTGAAGAAGACTTAAAACGCCTCCCTCGACATCCTTCTCTCCCAAACACCAGTCAGTGCCTAAAGATATATATTATTATATATATATATGTCTACACATATGAAAGAAATCTGTGGATTATTAAAACTGATGTGGTTAAATATTGTCCCTCACTGCTCACGTAATCTATTTCACTCCCATTCATGCTCACTTTTGGATGCGAGGGGAGCACCCTCGAGGAAGAGTTTGGTGGATTCACAGAAGTTTGGAAGATGCCAGGATAATGTTTGTCTCTTGGCTGGGAGAGTGGTTTTTTTATATCTCGGGTCTGAAGGGGAGAGCGTGTGCTGTGGTGTCTTGCTCCTTGATATGGTGATGTGCGTGTAACTGGTTTATTTTCACCTCAAAAGGAAAGAAATTGATCTCTCTTATATTATAACGTGTTGGTGGGGCAAGGAGAGGGGAGGAGAGTAAAAAGGGAGCATTGTTTATAGTGAGACTTTTTTTTTAGCAGTCTGGCAGCCTAAAATATATCCTCCCCATTTCGACAGCAACTAAAATGAAGAGTTTATTATATTGAAAAAAAATAGCAAAAAGAGTTGTGGTTGGTTGAATGCAGCATCACCCTTATCATATACATATAATTGTATGTATTCTCTCATTTTTTGTCTTCTGTGAAGATGTTATGGTGAGTACTCTCTCTCTCTCTGGCTTGCAAGTCAAAGGATTGACTCGAGTAGGAGGGGGGTGGGAAGTGGGAGGCAAAGTTCTCTTGTACGAGGAGGGATTGTTTATGGGGAGGAATCTGTCCGTGGGAGCAATTGTCCGTGCAATGTGGCTTGAAGATTGTGTGGCTTCATTTTGATACTTGGAAAAATAAATGACTGTAAATTTTCATTCGGTGCACTGATGTAATCACCTTGTGTGCCAATATGATGGAAAAAAATCGCGTGTGATTTTAAGTGAATCTATGTAATGAATTTGGCCATATCTGACATGCCATATCAGCTGGTTACAGAAATGTTCCTTGTACTTAAAAAATAAAATTTGGAAGTTTCATAAAACTTAAAGATGTATTTGGAATACAGTATGAAACAAGAAATATTGTTGCAGTTTTTGCACTTCATCAAGTGCCTTTCTGTACTCTTCATATTGACTGAGTCATATCTATTTGTGCTTTACTTGCATATACCGTATGTATTTTAGAAAGAGAAAATTGGTCAAGATGTTGTCTGCATTGTCTGTTTGAAGTAATAGAGCTTTTATCTATGAGTATGTGCTTCACTTTGGCTACATTCTAAAGTAACTCAGAAATGATTCTTGTACAATAATAGACCACAATATTTTAGGGGAATAACAAGGTATACTTCTGAGGAGTTTCATTACTTGTAAAAGCTCTTGAGTCCATCTTTGTACAAAGTTCCCATGTGCGTGACAAATAATTGAAGACTGTTCTGTATGCCATTATTTGGTAGATGCTCTGTGCCATTCTTTGTCAAACTCAAAATCGACACAGAAGACCATCTGGCGGTTCAAGGTCAGAGCTTTTACCGAAGGTTGTATTACTCTCTGACTCCTACGTTGAAGAATTTTTCATTTGCAATTTATATACAATTACGAATTTTTTTTGGTGTGTTGATATATTTGCTCTTGACCAAGTTTTTTAATTCATCTAATTCGTTGGTTTTTTGCATCCTCGTAGCAATGTGGACACATTCACCACATTACCATTGTGATAGGTCCTCTCATACCCACCTGTTTTTTTGACAGTTTGTGTGAATGTAAAACTTTATCTTTTTATTTTTGAGTGTTTTATACATAGTTGAGATTCTGAGAGCATTTTTACGTCCGTGATTATTTAGTTGCAGAGTTAAGTGTTTAACACTAATTTGTACAAAAAAAGGTTCTATATTGCCAAGTTGCCATATCTCGTGTGAGAAACGATTTTTATGGGATGATAACTTGAATATCCGTCGTGCAGTGTATGATATGCTCTATTTAGAAGTGACATGGATTAAACCTTGTGCAATCTTTTTGTTGGAGGTGAATTTGATATTTTATCAAGTGTGTGTGTGTGTGTGGTTTATCTTGCTGCGTGCTTGAGTAATGTATTTGTCATGACCGAGTGGTCTAAGCAAAAAGTTGTTTGTTGTGTGAGAGCATCCATCCACAGTTCGAGGGGATATTCATTGGAAAATCACTGTTGAGCCACTATCAAGTGATACCTCTTATTTCTGTCCTAAGAGGTCGTGTTTTGTGATATCAATCCCAATTCTCACGTCTTTGCAGCTTTTCTTTACGGTTTTGGGTTTAGTTTGGTCTCTTGTAGATTGTAGTTTAATTAATGAGTCGCCGAGGAAGTTTGGGTATGTTTGTCTTACAATCCACGAATTTGTGGCTGCCAAAAAAAGATATGCAAATTCCAGACAATATTTTGTACAGATACATTAAAATATATTTGAAAATATGGCTTTATTTGCATCTCATGACTTCACCTCCACCTTTTTCATGTTATCGGTCCCTAAGGAAATTTTTTTCTTTATTTTTCACTAACTATAAAAATCCATTGTTTTCCTTTATTGATGTTACTTTTGTTGTTTCCAATGGTGGGAGCATTAAGCAGGTTCAGTAAATGAAAATGTTTCTCACTGATTTAAAAATTCTGGTGAAAATCTTGCATAGGACAGAATGTTTTATGCAAGTATATCATTTTGTAAAATGTTTTGATAATTTATGATTACAGTGTCTGCAGAAATTGATGGCATCTCAGTTTGAAAGTGGTTGTTCAGATGTAGCCAGTTTTCTGAGTCGCTACCCTGTCCATTTATGATGTGTAGAGCATTAATTAACTCTAGAATATACATTTATAAATTCTTTCCTCATAATCTACTGCTATTTTCAAATTTTTTGTAAATTTATTTGAATGAACTGGAGTTTACATTTCTATTTCATAAACACATGTTGAATGTTTAACAAGATATTTTCATGGAAAATTTTAATAAAATTTTTTATTTTGAGCTTAATTTGAAAACATCTTGATAATTTACTGTGGATGAAGCAGAAGCTGTGCATAGTTTTTGACATAAAATTCAAAAATTGTTAGTGTATCATTATTCATAGAATACTGGTAATTTTGTCTTATTGTATGACCTTGACTATGATTTGAAACTAAATAATTAGTTATGATAGTAGAAAGTTAATCTGTAAATACTTTTTGATGGAAAATTTCTGCACTTTATGATGAAATCTGTAAGTAAATAGTCATCCATGTCTTCCAACTTGAGTAGGTAAAGCATACAAAATTAGTAATATACTTATTTGAGACTCCAGGATATATTTCAGATAAATAAAAATTATTTTTATAATATGGAATTAAATTTCTTTATATAAAGGTCTGTATGGTAACATTGACCTTTGATATTAAATTTGAAAATCGCATTTCTTATAGAATCAGCCGATAATAACATATGTTTTACTTAATTGTATTGAAACTTCACTCATTTAAAAAAAATTGTTTGATCTAAGGAAAGAATTCTATATTTGATTTCACATTGCAATATTACTTTGTAACAATTATTTAAAAAGAACAGTTTGATTTTACCTTGTTGTATGTTAATGGAAGTGTCCTCATTAGTCAGCTATAAGGTTGTAATAACAGCTATGTTTTGCATTACTTAATTTTTAATATAAAGTATTAGTTACTGAAGATGAAAAATGTTTTATTTGGAGTTACTTCTGCCTCTTTGGTAATTTTTAAATGATTTTAATACATACATTGCCTCCTCTTGTGGATATTTAAAGTTATCATAATTAGATTCTCTTTTTACTCTTAGCTTCTCCTATAATTCTATCCTTGAACCAAAAGATAACAAAAACAAATTTGGTATTGTTAGCTTATAAGTTACTTTACTCAAGAAGGATTCTTTGGGATGTCATTACTCCATATGTAGCAAGTATAAGCAATGATGCTCCTTACAGTATGCATCATACAAGATAGGGTGACAGAAGCTTTGCTACATCTGATGCAAGTATTTATAACGGTTCCATTAACATATAAAACAAATTATCAGGTACATTATGGAAAACTTATCGCATGCCATTTGATTGTGAGGAAAGATGCCACTTGTAATTGTATTTATAAAAAAATATCAAAACTTACTCATTTCCCATTTGGAGGTTTGCTTGGCATTTTTACTTTGTGGAAAGTATGTTTTTTGTGATGTTATATAACTTTCAACTTGATGTACACGAACTTAGTAGGTGAATTAGCCTGAACATATGGGGGCTGGTGCACTATGATGGAATCATTTTTACCTGATTGATTAAAGTGCACCTACAGCCAAAAATTTTGAGTGGTTGAAAAAATTCATGAGACATTTGTGAAGTATGTTTTTTAAAATAAATTAACTGATTTGATGGCTTTAGTTTTGTTATTTTAATAACCTTTATTCGATTCCTAGACTTACTCGACAGAGTTGAAAAAATTCATGAGACATTTGTGAAGTATGTTTTTTAAAATAAATTAACTGATTTGATGGCTTTAGTTTTGTTATTTTAATAACCTTTATTCGATTCCTAGACTTACTCGACAGAATAAGATTAATGTATATAACCAATTTTTCGCAATAAATTATATATGAGCTTTTCTCACACTTTCCAAACTAATGTTCAATTTTGATACTTCTGATGTATCAATAGAGTATATCCAGGGACGGGTTAAAGGTGTCTAAACTCCCCTACTCCAATTCACCTGTGGACAGAGAGGGTGGATAGAGAGACCCAACGTCCCTTAACAATCTTCGCTAATTCCTTCACTGTAGAGAGTGGTTGAAGATATTGTATATTCACCTTTACACAGACTTGGGAAAATATTCTCTCGACCTATTTACGCCCATAATTTGTCTCAATCGTCTTGAAAAGGATTTCTCCGTAATTTTGGAATGAGAAAGAGCGAAAATCCCATGAAAAGGAAAAACAGGCCACTGCTGGGGTCACCGCGAATAAGAAAACAGCACAGCTAACTGGGATGGACACCTGCATTATAGGGATATTCATTTAGAGATCGAACGAACAAGAAAAAAAGGATCATTTTTTCCTCTCATCTACGGAGAGATCTTTAGACGTAACCTACTTTCTCCTACGATCATCCAATTTCCACGAGATATCGTCGTCTGTTGCGACGCTTACGTAATACTACGATGTGCGTAGGGTGCTCTTTGTGATCAACGAAGTGATTGTTTTCCATTTTGCTTATTATTTCTCACCAGAAATCTCTCACGTTCATTATGATTTGACTCCTCCCGGTAAATGGTCTCAACCAACGAATTTGGTAGAAATGGGCAGCCTCGCACGATCCAAAGCTCTCTGCTCTGCTTCCTCACCTCTCGTCGCTATCTCCGTTCGCCTCGCTTCCTTCTCTGCCCTTCCTCTCTCCTTCACTGTAAAGGGCGCCTCGCTCCCGCTGTCTGAACCCTTCTCCCTCCTCTTCCTACCTTACTTAGTTGTCCATTCCTCAACACAACTACCTAACAAATTCGCCCAATCATAACAAGGCGCGAACTGGACAATGATTTGACGAACATTTTTCCCATTTCGCAAAATATTCAAATTTTTGACAATTAAACGATGCTAAAATTGTGCTTGTTTCACAAACTGACCAATATACTAACCATTTCGTGAACTGGCTTTAATTTCGTCCATTCCGTGATTCTTCCAATTAAATTTATCAATTTCTGATCTAATCTGCAATTCGCCGTTGCCGATGCAATTCACGAAGAGAGCAAGGGAAACATCTGATCATTTAGGCCAATTTCTCCGACAGGCACATTGAACTACGACCTAACCATTGCTTATCGCCACGTCCCGGAGTTCACTTTCCTCTCATTATGTTTCCCCCCACGGCCCTCGAGATGGACTACCTAACCGAAAGTTTACATTTGACGGTATCCTGCGACATGAAGTGAATCTCACGAACCGCGGCTCTCCCAACAGAACCCTTTATCCTCGGTTGGAACTTTGGGAATTTTTACCTTTTTCCGTTTCAGGTGCGTCACTAATGCAACTACAGCTGCTCTGTTTTCCCTTTGGCCCATCATTCTACCTTTGCACTTGAGTTCACCTGTGACCGGCCTTTCCTTTAATTTCCGCTCGACTTCAGAACAAACCGCCCATTCACCCCTATACGCACGTTCTTACGACTCTGGCCAGTCAAAATTATCTTGTTTATCCCTCGAGAGACTTCTCGTCCCTCCTCATCTGCAAGCTTAACCCAGCAAATCATTGTGAATTGTGCTTTACATGTGTTTATAGAGATTACTCTGTGATTTAGTTATGTGTTTGGAAATCAGTAGGATTTTGGATCGCCGTTGTAAAGCTAGGTTCTTCCTCCACTGGAGAAAATTCCGCTTCACAGGTATATTCTGAAGGAACAAAACTTTCCAGTCCCACTATCTTTCAGCCTGAATAGTGGCTAAGTTGCATAAAACTTATGATCACAGTGTTAAAGCCCACCAAATGGACGATTAAAAATAAACGTTTGGGTACAGAGTCTAACTGGGAATTAAACTCTCAGAGTTTCCTTATGTGGACACATTTGTGAGAATGAAATGTCAGACAGCTGCCTAATCTCAGAATAATCATATCCATCAGCTAGATAAAACCTCAGCTCCTGGGAGGCATTCCCTATTATTCGAAATGTTACACAGTGAAATTAATAATTGATGGATATTTGGTTTCTTTCAAATTTATGGAGAGTTTTTTAGCTATCCACTGTGCTCTTGGATTATTAAAATTATATAATTCATAAATAATGCATAAAATATATTTTTGTCTTCATCTATTAATTTCTTGATGTCATTTATGTATTTTGTCACTTTGAGCATTATCAGTCAGAGTAAAAGTTAAACTATTCATGCTGGTATTGGTTTAATTGGTATACAAGCAGCATTCTATATTTGAATTTATAAATCATTTCCCTTGATTGTTGATTTTAGGTGTTTACTAAAAAAGTATAAGACAAAAGTGACATTGTTCCAGAACTGAGACAAAGGTATTTTTGCACTCTAAATAAGATTTGAAAATAACGTCCCTTCTAATGAAAGTATACAGTACTCAATTTTACCTCTGAAAACAGCATTTTTTACAGTTTAGAAGTAAAATAAAATATATTTTATAATACATATATAGTGTTACACTTAAAAGTTCAAATTGTCATTTGTTATAATGCTAAGTGAGTTGTGCCCTAGGCAAGTGCCTCACTCGCATAGCCTTTGTCCCAGCTCTGGGTTTCATCACTTCATCTGAGTAAAAATTTTGTAAGGAACAACAAATGAGTACTTTGCCTTAAGGGGTAAATTTTCTTAAATTCCTTTTTGAAGTTTTGAGCAAGGCAAAATAAAATTTTCCTATAAAATATTTTGATAAAATACCTGGTATATGAAAAAATCTTAATCAAATTTTTTATAGCATATATGTGACACTGAGATGCATCTATTTGGGCAGGGCTATGGTGTGAGATAAGGAGTTTTTGAGGCATCTCAGATGGCCCTTTTATTGTATTAGCATTATAGTACTCTTGCCTCTGATCTTTTCATGTGTTGTGATCAAAGGCTACGTTTTGTATTTTCATTTTTCATGGTAGATTTGTATGCCAGTGCACTGCATTTCCGCATTTTATATTTTAGCTTTATTTGACAAACAAAAGGAATGTGTCATATATGTACTATATAAGGAATGCCAATTTACATTTACTTTAAAAAATAGGGAGTAACATAATGGGTCTTGGCGCTATCTTGACCATCATTTGCTTAAATTGTGTTCATTTCCTTATAACAGAAAATAATATTTGAAAATTTAACTTATGAATTTTATTATAGAATTTCATCAAATTTGAAAAATTACAAGATTTTTAATAATTTGATCTTATAGAAGCATACTATAAAACAGTGGTCGGCAACCTATGACACGTGAGGCAATGAGTGATCCGCCATCATGATTTGGGTGACCCACAAAAGTAAACATGTTCAGAAAGGTTTACATTTTGAAAATAAAAGAGTAATTGAATTGTTAAATATAGCATATATAAACATCTAGGTTTGATTTTTCTTTTCATTCAAATTTTTTAATTGACCCATCGCATTCCCCCAAAACCTATTATTGACCCACCATCAAAAAAGGTTGCTGACCACTGCTATAACATGACACTTAATTTAAGGCTGAAATGCATTGGAAAAAAGGTAAAATATCTATTCCTTAATCTACAGAGCTGAATGCTTGGCCTCTACATTAACACTACTTGTTTTATTTAGAATGAATTTCTTCAATTCATCATGTAAGAGAGCATGTAAAATTTTCAAACTACAGCATGCTTTAATTTAATAAATGAATTATGCTATTTAAATCTTTAATGAATAGAGTAGGGAATAATTTAAATAAATGTATGTTTTTGACACTTTTCTGTAAATATTATAATTGTAGTCCCAATTAAATTAGGCATTTTGCTAGCTTAAAAATATAAAATTTTATGTACATGCATATAAATATAAAACAGAAAATGATTCTATAAAATCATAAGAATAGTTTAAAATATTTGTACAATAGCACATTCCAGATTATTAAAAAACCATTCTGTTCATGTCCTGATTTGAACCTGGACTTGGAATGCTTTTGGCACCAAAGTGAAACCACCTTCTGGTTCTTCTGATGGTGGAGGATGGCCATCAGGCACTTTCATGGAATATCTTTGCATCAAACCAGTGAAGAAAATGAAGAGATTATTCCTGGCAAGAGATTCCCCAAGGCATACTCTTTTTCCTGTGAAAATTTCATGAAGGTATCTTAATAGGAATGAATTCAAATTCTTCTTAATGATATTTTGCAGTGTTACATGTAAAATATCAATAGTTGCTTTAAGAGGCAAATACCACACAAGATAAGTTGTGAGATTGAAGAGATAGTGAAAGAATTGTTAAAGAAACATGCTAACTTTAAATGTAGTTTTGAAGGGTTTTTTAATCGAAAAAATATTTAAACAACACTGGGAGCCAAGATAACAAAAGTTTCTATAGACACCATAATAATCTTTATTAAGGAAGCTTAAAATACATTTTGTGTTGCAGGCACCATTTCCCTGAAAAAATGTGATGGATCTGTTGTCTAGATGTATTTGTGAGATACCTCATTGGAATACAGTTCTGTAAGACAACTATGTGATGAATGAATTAAAAAGCATAATGATTTCAATGAAGATTTCCATTAGATTAGCTACTTTGAAGGTGTGAATGAGTTATGGGACATAAGAAATCAGTTCATAGGAGAAGCAAGCTACTGAATTCAATGTGACCAAAGGAGATAAGTAAAAATGAGCACAAGAAATTGTAGGGGCGGATTTTGAGAAAATGTTACGGGAGGTTTTTAAGGATGAAATCAGTAGATAAGTAAACAGTGAAGAATGAAATTGTCTTGCTTTGTAAAGAATTGATTATATTATTTCGTTTAATTAAAAATGTATTCATGTTATTGAAATATTTACCTGTACCAAATGGTAGCAGAGCTTCATGCCTGAAGAATTTGCCATTTTCATCAAGAAACCTCTCGGGCCGAAAGTTTTGCGGGTCTCCCCATATCTTAGGATCATGATGTAAGCCATGGAGGTTAAGGATCACTCTGGATTTCTAAAATGATGTGAATTTATTATTTATGAACTTCAAGAAAAGTTGGATTATTTTAAAGAAAAGTATAAATGTTTCTAAGGTTTTTGTATAAGTGGCTTGCAAATATGCATCACTAAAATTTATTTAACTTAGTTAATTTAACCTCAGAAAGATGTTACTTCAGAATACCTTTAATTTTACTGGGAATGAGATTTGGAATTAACATTCAAGTGCCTCACATGACTAAGCATGAAAACATCCGTAATATGAGATATCAATAATTATTAAAAACGATTGTCTTACTTTTGGTATAATGTAGTCTTGTAACTTGATGTCTTTTTCCGCATACAGAGGTGCATGAGGAACAGCCAATGGAGCAACAGAACTTAAACGCAGCATTTCATGAAGAGTTGCTTCTACATACTGAAGACTTTAAATATGAAAGGTTAATGCAGCAATTGTTAGCAAAGAGTTTTCCAAAATATGAGCAATTATATCATTAGTGAAAATGCTTGCTTATTTATAATATTAAATATTACCTAGGCCTGTCATCAAGTGAGGGTAGTCTATCCCTCCCAACTATCCTGTCAAGCTCTTCTTGAACTTTGCACTGGACATCAGGGTACAGTATCATATATAGTATAGAGAAAGTAAGGGAGTTGAATGTTGTGTCACTTCCAGCAACAAACAAGTCAACACAAATTTGCACTAGTTGCCTCTCTGCAAGGAAATAAGTTTAAATTTTGAAGGATTTAATAATATTTATATTTACCGATAAAAAGATTTATTTATAATTTTATAAGGTTGTTATTTATAGAAATTTGTTCAAAACTTTTCATAAATATCACATCAGTATAATGTCTTAAAATATGCACAAATAAGATGGAGATAAATTTTCTAACCTGCATACCATGACGATGGATTTTCTTTTTGTTTGTCCACTTCAGTAATATATGTATCCATAAAATCTCTTGGGTTTTCATAATCCAAAGTTTCTCTGTGTTTTCCAATTTCTTCCTGCATTCAGTGAAATAATGGAATATTTTACTAAAAATGGAGCTGTATGTGCAATTGTTCCTATTTTCTATTTAAAAAATTTATGGTTGTTTTTTTATTTGATTTAATATAAATTATATTAAATCGGACAATCTGAATGATCACATTCCAGACTGAGATATTTAAAGTAATAATGGTCAAAATTAAAAACATATTGAAAGTGGGAAGTAAAATTACCCATATAAATTGGTGCAGTGTCTTCCGAAGCTCCAAAAACATAGGGAGATTTGTCAGAAATGGAAATATTTTTCCTAAGAGAGGGAACGATGATGCTGATCCTCCACTTGGCTCACTGATAGTGATTAGTTTCTTGACATTACTCATCAGTTTATTGAGATATGGGTCAGTGTGGCTATATCTCTCGCCAGCTATTATATGCCAAAGAACATTAATTCCTGCTGTTCCCAATATGTCATGCACAGGAACCTGTAAAGATCCAAATTTGAAATAGTTATGTTTCACTAAATTCTTAACATGTAATTAATTTAATTAGGCATGTGACCACAATGATTCAAGTTACAATAAAGATTTATTTATTGAATAAAATATCTGGTTAATATTATTAAGCAATGTAGCCGATTCTTTTCTTTAAATCAACTTAAAAATTTGTCCATTGACTAGAATGATTAATTAGAAATTTTATTCAAGAGAAAGACATTTAACAGGAAAACTGAAACTCAAGTCATTCTTTCTTGTGTAGGAAATAATTAAACCATAGAAATAATTATTCAATAGAAGGATTTTGCTTGATAATATTATTTATTTTAATTTCCCAGAAACGTTGCATTACCAAAGTATTTATTGTCACTTAAAAACATTAGATTATACTTTATAAAATCCATGACATTGAATGTTGTCCATATTTTGATCACTAGATTATTTTATCAAGAAAAATGCTTTAGATTTCAATTTGATATTATTTTAATTAAGGTATTACCAAAGGCAGTGGCGGCTGGTGACTAATATATCTGGGTGCTCTGCAGAAAAACTATACCCAAATATGCCATTCAAGAGACGCCACAAAAAAGTATTCTTTTACATACCTTTTAATAGTGACGATAACCAGGGCTGTAGTGGAGGGTATACAGTGGTATATGCCATATATCCTCTGCTTTTTTCGAATGAATAGGGTATATCCTCTGCTTTTACAAAAACTGGGTAAGACCCTCCTTCAAAGTTTTATTTCCGTGTACGGTATACCCTCTGCTTTTTTGCGACTACAACACTGACGATAACAGCTGTATGGTTGTCGAAGCATCGTTCACAATCCATAAAGCACTTCATCCAACACTCACAAGATACGAATACACAGTACATACACAGAATAACTTGTACACACACAAGTTAATAACTCACTTGATTTTTTAAATTTTAACTTGATTCAGCGATCTTTTTGTTGGTGAATTTGTCAATGACTGTTTTATAAAAATTGGGTATTCTATAAACAAACTTGCATTCTATGGACAGCATTGCCAATGCTGTTAATCGTTCCTCACTCATTGTGTTTCGAAGAAATGTCTTAATTGTTTTAGTGCAGAAAAACAATATTCAGCTTCAACCGATGTCATAGGTGTTGTTATAAGAAGCTCTAATAAATTCTTTGTTTCCTTTAGTGGTTCTTCCAAATTATTTTTGATCAACAATTTTAATAGGGGTGTTGCACCATTGATTTCATTAAAATCATTCCTTGCATATATCACTGAAAGTTCTGTTTTTAAACGATTCCTATTTAATGTAGGATATGCAGCAACAGTTTGGTTTAATTTTTCTTCAGAAAACGTGGCAGTATATTCAGTAAAATTTTCTGAGAAAAGTAGAGATGCAGCTGCTAGATGGTGTGCAAAATCAAAACGATCTTTTGCACTGGTTACAATTGTATCACATACCTCTAACACAGCAATCTGATGGTTATCACAATTATCACCACTCTGTTTCCTTTTTACTTCAACAAAATCTGTGCATAATAATGTGGATGCCTGTCACAATAGAATAAATATTGTTTCTAATAGCAACAATACTTTCTTCAAACATATTTATAGTGTGCTTTACTTCAATTGAGTCAATTTTTCTTTTCTGTAGTTGACAAAATAAAATATCTACATGAGGCATAACATGGTGGAAGAATGTAAGCCAAAATATAAGATTTTTATCATGCAGCATACGTTGAATTGCAGAAGCCTGATTTAAAGTAGTGGTGTTGTGGTTACATTCTTCTTGTATTTTTCCATGCATTCAACCAGAGCATTCCTGTGTTCATATACAACATTTACAGCTCTAATATAAAAATTCCAAGTTTGTAGCGGTGTGAGGTACTTTTCTTCCAACTATTGTGTCAAGTACAGCCACACATTGAGAAGAATGAGAAAAAAGCTAGACATGTCTTGCATATTTGCAAGGAATACATGCACCCGAGTGTTTTGCGAAGCTGCTTGTAACATAATTAAATTGAGCTGATGTGCATAACAATTCACGAAATAAGCTAAAGGATATTTTTCCTTAATCTCTGCCTGTACACCTCCGTGTTTTCCACTCATTACAGCCGCTCCATCATAACTTTGAGTAATCTATTTATTAGTGTAGATTTTATTAGGGGATTGATCACACTTAAAATAATTTCAGCCAATGTTTCAGCATCATGTTTGATCTGTAACAAAAAAACCCCAAAATGCTCAACTGTTTCACCATCTTTAACATATGGAAAAACTGTCACTAGCTGAAATTTTGAAGAAACGTCAGTTGTTTCATCAGCTATCACTCCGGGAAATGGTGCTTCATTTATTTCCCGAATTATCTCTTAATGACACACTTATAACATGCAATCCAAAAGATCGTTCTGAATTTATTTAGATATTCCTTTAAATACACTTGCATTTTCTAAATGGTAATGTAAAGTTTTACCTAGCTCTGCACGAAAGTTTATTAGTCCACGAAATATTCCTGGGTTTTCAGAAGTTTGTTTCGTCATGACCATGAAGAGCCAATTCAAATACTCCACAGAACTTAACACAGTTTATTATTTTAGACAAAACATACCGATTTTTTGTAATTTTATCATTGCATTGTTGCACATTTATCCAATAGGCCAAATCAAGTTGAGCACGAGTATTAATAGAACCAAAGAAGGCTAACTCCACTTGGTTATTGAGATGCGTTCTCGAATTTTCATGTGATTTTATTTTTTTACTTAAATGCACCAAATCTTTGACTCCAATTTCAGTCCACAATTTTTCACCACCAAACAACAAACATGGGAAACAGAACAATGCAATCTTTGATAAAAGGTAACAAATCTCCAAATGCTGTACTAAAATTTTAAAGTTGAGATACTCCACTAATAAACGGGAAAAGGAATTTTTTTTTTAATTAAAAATTGAATACACGAAAACCTCACCCATACAATCAGATACTCCACCTGTCGTTTGGGGGCTTTTTAAGGCCAGCGTCAGGGACAGCAGGTCAGCCAACCAAGGTTTACGGTAGACTCCGCGCCTGAGACCTACAAACACACACAACATTCACACAGATCGGGTATGCGAAAATATTAGTGACCCTTGTCGCAGATAAAAAACAAAACAAACCGAAGTCAGGAAAATAAAATATAAAACCTCGGTGAAACTGATTATGAGAAATAATTAAAAGTCATTGGAACTATCGGGTATGCGAAAAAAGGGGTGCAGTGACCCTTGTCGTAAGTTAAAACGAAAGAAGGCGGAAGAGAGCAAAAAATAATCAAAATAAAACAAAGAAGCGCTGAAGCCGATTCGAGGAAAGCGTATGGAAGGGAGTATAGATTAATACGCGTATTTCGGCTGCCAAGTAGTCCTCTTCAGTCCTAAAGGTAAATAAACCTGCGGCATTAACGTTCGCCCGACTGAGCCGGCCACATGAAGTACTGCAGAGGCTGCAGCAAGATATCGCCTAGAAAACACGTGCTTGCTAGCGCCACTTGTTGATGGGTAAATGTGGCCCACGGGTATTTGCGGGGAGTAGCTGTTCCTGTTCACAGCTCGGTTATAGTGTTGCAATGTCTTGTCCATAGAGCTATGGGCTCGACAAGCGCCAAGCGAATTTGGCTGATGCCACATAGTCATTCTTTGTCTCGTGCATTGAGCGGCGATATCTACCGAAAAATGGTGATCTTTTTTATCAATAATTTCACATACAGCGTAATAGCCAATTTAAAGTGAAATACCAACAACATAATAATAAGGACAATCACAAACATCCATGCCCTAGGCGGGATTCGAACGCACGACCTTCGGATTGGCGGGCGATGACGTTACCCTGCCGCCACCGGCCGGTTTTCAAATACTATTGTGTAAAATGAAACGAATGAAAATATTATAAATAACTTTGACATTTTCATGTTTAGTTGGCAATATTTCTGCCGGCTTTGCAGCTCTGTAGCTAGTAAGCACCAGCTGCCCCTGACCAAAGGGCTTGGAGGTTATTCAAAATTTCTCACCGGATTGGCCCATCCAGCCTTTTGGCCACCGGACATCGTCTCCACCCTTGCAAAAACGGCCTGAAGTTCCTCGTGAGCAATTCCTTCCAAACTGCGTTTTCCGAATCCCAAATCACGCAAATGACGAAGCGTGAATCGACGCTGGTCCTTCCACTTTTCTCCCGAAATCATCACGACTCCTGAAAAAAAAAAGGAATGTTAATACGTGCATTGCTGCATATCTACATAGGGTTACTTTGTTTCACAATAAACATGTGAAAGATTTACTTTAGCTAAAGCGATATCTGATAACGACAACAAAGACATATTTAACACAATTAAGATAAAGTAACAGCGGAAATGTATAATTTAATACAGAATATATAGAATTGTTTTTTGGTTACATCTCTGACCACAGAGGAACGTATTTTTGCGCGTCTCATTTTACAAATGCACTTATGTCTGTCTGTCCTTTTGTCTATGCAAACAGTTAAATTAAAATATCAAGTAAATGGTAAGAGATAGAAGACTGAAATTTGCAGTAGGTATGTGATCTATCATGCCATTTACTACGCTGGCAAAGGATTTTTTGGAGAAATTGGAGTAAGGCAGGAGTGCGTTTAAACATTTCAAATCAAGATTCTGAGCAAATCGTTATGGATAGAAAATGAAAAAATTTCAGTTTATGTGAACTTTAATGCCATATATAAAATTGCAGAGGAAATGTTTTTGAAAAATCGATGAACGGCAGAGGGTGCCTCAAAAGTTTCAAACCAAGATTCTGAGCAAATGATTATAGAAAGAAAGTTTATTTTTTAAATAAATTATTGAATAAATTACTTTATCATATACTTACATTACTAAATTTATAAAGAATATGAATAAATTTTACAATTATAAATAAACTTCAATAAATAAAACGCGTTTTTTCATATTGCGTCAGCAAATGAAGCTCCATTTTTCAATAATTATTATTCTTACCATATTCGCCTTTATCTATTCTACTGTGAATGACTGATATTGGCCTCCCCGATAAGTCATCCCTAGAAGATACTTCTTTAATGGCATCCAAACTTGAAACCAGGATCAGGGGAGTTTTACCCGAATAAAGACCGACCACGTCGCCGTAACGTCGAGCTGCCTCAGCCATCGCAAGGTGCGGCAAAGATCCCCATCTTAGCAACTGGAATCTATTTCCCACGATGGGCCACCTTGGAGGACCTAGATGAGCAGGAAGAACAAAAATTTCAGTATGGCAGATTAACTGGACGGAAAATCGTGCGAAGGGGAAGCGAAATGAGGCCACCATAGGGCTGCATATAGGAAAAAATAACAAGGTTTTATTCGGAGACGTATTTCATTTAGAGAAAAGTGAGAACACGGCATTGCCAAAATATACCTTTAGGAAATACGTTTTATAATGCGTGAAAAGAGGTATTTTTCAATTGTCAACCGTGATGGATAAAAGGGGAAGGGAAAATAAGACGAACGTCCTTTCCCCCTCCCCCCCGTTCGAGTCAAATTTCGTGTAACACTTAGTGACCTAGATCAGGAGCCACCAAACTTCTTAAAGGAACGCCTCATGGGTCAATGCAGATCATTGAGCGAGGCCAATAATATAATGGATATGTCAGCCGTATGAAAGTTGTAACAATTTTTAGAAAAATTTTCAATTTGTGTAACTTATAATACACAGATTTGAGACAAATCAAAATCAAACAAAAAAACATCACACCCACATACGATGTAGTTCTAGACCAGGCATGTCAAACTCGAAGAGACATCCGGCCGCATTAAAGCGATGAATGTTATAAAAACGCCGCATTGCAGGAATGGATGTTATAGAAGGGTCGCAGTTTTTTAATATGGGCCAGAGCTGGGACGATAGACTTTCGCTAGAAGGTTGGACGCAGGGCTGAAGTGGAGGGTATACGGTGGTATACGCCGTATACCCTCTGCTTTTTTCAAATGAATAGGTTGTACCCTCTGCTTTTTAAATAGAACTGGGTAAGACCCTGCTTCAAGGTTTTATTCCCGTATACCCTCTGCTTTTTTTGCGACTACAGCACTGGTTGCACGCCTGTTTTGCAATTAAAAACAATAATTTAGAAAATGCGTTCTATTGTAATTCGGTTATTATGAAAAAACTACCGTCTTCTTTTCGCTAAAATAAAGCGTTTGTTATCAATCCCATACGGTTCACTTGAGGAAAAAATTAGCTATCGGGCCGCAATAAGTCGCAGAAAGGGCCGCAACTTTGACATGCCTGTTCTAGACCTGGACACGAATATGTCCCTTTATGAAATAGATAATAGTTGAGGTCGGCGAGAAGTATATTTCTAGCTAAGAATGCTTCGTATTGCCATTTTGAGATCTTGTGTCATTAAGTGAAACTAAAACCTTAACCCATTTTAGTGCAAATTCTTCAAAAAGAAAAATTGCCCGATCATAATTTTAATTAGCAAATATGAAATTGCTTGAAGCAGATTTTGTGCATACTTCTTCATCTTATCTCCGCAGGTGGCATAAAGTTTAATTGGGGATCGAAATCGACCCCGTAAGTCTTAAGTTTGCCCACCGCTTCATAAGTGTATGGAAGAACCGGCGGAAATCATTCTGCGGACCGAAAAAGTTCGTGAGCAGGAATTTGATGACCCCTTCCTTGCATATAGTGACGCGGCGTAAGTAAATACAAATCTTTGATAATTTACCCCAAATTTTATTTTCTCATCTAAGTTTACCGCTGTTACCGCAATAGTTTGTCCCGATACAAGGTTCTTACATAGTAATTTTTTGGCAAAACTAATAATTTTTAAGCCTACGGAACTAAAACCTGTATTTGCAGCTATTATTTTAGGCGTTCAATGCATCTAGTTCTATATTAAAACATAACGATAGATTACTTATGTTTGCACTTACCTGGCGGGAATTTTTCAGGTTTTCGTGTCAACAGCAGCAGAACGAGAAGAATAGCGGCTGCGAAGAGCAGAAGTTCGACAAACATCTCTGATAATGAATGACACTAAATCGTTTATTTCGGCGATGCTTTTCTATTGGAAAAAAGAAAGCAAGAGTAACATTAAAAATCACTATTTCTGCGCCTAAGAAAAAATTTTAAAAATAATTTATGCCATTTACAAATATTTTCCCTCTCCAAATACCAATAAAAATAGAATGATGTACAATTGACTTCTTATAGTCTGAAATGTTCAGTACACCAATAAATTACCCTATTCCCGAAATAAAGTTTTACATTTAACAAGTTAGACTCGTATTTTATTTATTTTCTCGCAAATAACTTCAATTTCTTTTACAATTTTACATTTAATATGGGGTTGTCTACAACCATAACTTAAGATTTTTTGTGTTATTGTTTACTTTTCCTCAAAAATGAGCCACGAATTTTTCGTATAAACTCGGGAGCGGATTATCTGATCATCTGCATGCCAACCCCAGTCATTAAGCCTTGAGTTGAAGATGCTAGAGAAATGCAGATGAACCCAGAACTGAAATTATTTTCAGATGTAAATTTCAGTTCGAGGTACGACAAAAACTCTTGGTCAAGGGGGTGGTGAGCGTGTCTAGCTCCCAATTCAAGTGTCGCGGCTTCACATCCTGCCGAGGGCATGATTGTCTGTGATTATCATAAATATTTTATAACAAATTTAATTTGGGCAACCATTTGTGTTAAAAAAAATTAGAACCGGGATGCATGCATAACCAAAAAGAATCCAGTTTTAATTTATCCGAGGTCGTTTGATTTTCTCCAAATTATCTCAAATAATAGGACGGAATCCGAATTAAATTTAATTACCAATTCGCAGATCGCGGTACATCGTAATCTTAGCTTGATTCTCCTTCGCCCGGAGGCAAGTCACAGAGATGCGCCCCTCACTCATTGCCCCTGTACAATTTTCCAGACAAATGTAATGTGGGGAATGTCATGGAAACCCAACCATACTATACTAGCATTTTAATTCGGCATATATTATAATATTATTATTGTTTATAAACAGAAACGTTAATTTTCGGTGTATGAGTTTGCGCCCCTTCAGCCCTGCGCTTGGGGGCAACCCCCCCCCCCCCCCCCCTGCTCCCCCCTCGCTTCGCCACTGATCTTACAATTAGTTGCAAGTCTCATGGAAAATTTAAATTGCACATGGTTGCATTTGTAATTAATCGGGTTATTGATTTGAATTTCAGCACTAGAAGTTTCCATAGTTAAATGTAGATAATTATTTTTGTTCAATTAACGCGTTTTAAAAGTTGCTAATGATTTCGATCGTCGTTCATGATGAAATAAGAAACCGAATCCATCGAAATTTAAGCCGTTAATTTTTCTGCTCCTGAAAATTATGGAAGAAATGCAATATTGTGTGACTCAAATAGAGTATCGTACAAGAATTCGAACTTACCTCCGCTTGAGAAGCGGCCGCGGAGGCTCCGTTGTTCACTCTTCCCGCAGTTGACACAAGTGGCGGGATGCTGCCTTGGAGAACGGTTCGCTGAGAATGGAGAGCTACGCTGTGTTCTCTCCCTCAAAAGCATAACGTAATCCTCGATCATCGTGACGCGGCAGAAAGCGCTCTCGCATGCTTTGACAGGCTCCCAGGAACACTCGGGCGAATTCGAAACTTTGGACGGTGTGACGTCATTCTACGCTTCCCGTTCGCTTCAATCAGCAGTCGGAACGGTTTCCCTCTCCACTTTGTTGACTGTATGATGAAGCATTTTGTTTGTTTACCGATTTGGCGCATTGCGAATTTTTTTCGCGTATTATCAGATTCGATGCACGTTATTTTCTCTAACTGTTTCAGAAGAAAAATTGGAAGCGAGTTCGAGCTACCGTCTTTCCTTGC
The DNA here is from genome assembly GCA_028673005.1 of Tanypteryx hageni. Lineage (NCBI taxonomy): Eukaryota > Metazoa > Arthropoda > Insecta > Odonata > Petaluridae > Tanypteryx > Tanypteryx hageni. The sequence continues at coordinate 172,526,696 of CM054114.1, forward strand.
TGACGTAACATTTAGGAAATTTTACGAGAAATATAAATATTGTTTGGGATATGTCAAACGCGTTTCGAACAAATGAGGGAAGACACAGTAGACACGATCTTAAGGGTTTTCTCTACTTTGCATTCGATTCACTGTCCTCGGTTCTGTTACTCGGATATCTTTCAGAGCCTTATACTTATCGGTATCAATCCGAAAATTGTGAATTGTGTGAGAGACTTCCTCGGGAATAGAGAGCAGACAGTGATCATCGATGGAATGCACTCGTCCCTCGTTCAAGTCGCGTCAGGTGTTCCTCAGGGAAGTGTATTGGGCCCTTTACTATTCCTAATTTATGTAAATGATATTTTTTCGGTAGTAGATAGTAAAATTAGACTTTTCGCAGATGACACCGTCATAGATAGGGATGACCATCAGTCGCTGCAGGAAGATTTAAAAGCTATTTCCGCGTGGTATAAGGAATGGAAAATTGAAATTAATTACAGTAAATGTGCCGCAGTATCGTTCTGGAGAAGTAAAAACAGAGAAATAGGTTTAGAGTACGAAATCGATACACGGAACCAGCTGAGTATGTAAAATATCTAGGAGTTACCATTTGTTGCGACCTGTCGTGGGACATGCACATTCGACGTGTTATAGGCGCAGCTAACAAGAAACTGGCGTTCATAGACTGAATAGTGAGGAATGGTACATACAGAGAAAGTACGCGAAGCGTTTTATTTTTCACTAGTTAGAACGCAGATGGAATATGCCTCCCGTACATGGAATCCGTATGAGAAGGGTCATATAATTCAATTAGAAAGGCCACAGCGGGAACAAAAGTACGAACATATGTAAAGCGCCAAATCATTATTGAAGGACTTAAAATGGGTATCTTTGGAAGACCGTAGAAAGTGCTCAAGGTTATGGCTCCTAGAGAAATACAGATCAGAATGTCTAGCAGAGGGTGTATTGGGAATAATTGAGGCTCCACCGTACATAAGCGATAAGATACGTGAGATCGATCGCAGAACGGAGAGTTTTAGAGGTTCATTCGTTCCGAGAATAAAACGAGACCATAACAGGAAAGACAAATTTGCGAGTGATAACTGATAGATAGACCCTCGGTGCATTGCACCTCCTGCCACCCACCAGTTTGATGTATTGCAGGGTAACATATAGATGTCGAAATTTGAAAAAAAAATACTGCTAAAAATCATCTCTGATGGGTATTGTTTATCTCACATGTTTTATGAAAATTTTGAATTTTTTGGGAAATTTGAACTTTCTAAAGCAGAAGATTGTATCAAGTTGTTCCTAGTTGAAAATTTCAACTAAGAACGCATAGATATGGTATGAGGATCATTATAAGAACGCATAATTCATTAAAGTGCGGGGTCACTCCAAAAAAACAATTGCATAGATACGGATTCTCGTGAAGCGGTTCATTTTCGATAAGAGCAATTCCCTTATCGCAAGAAAGGAGTAAAATTACAGCGGGCGCCAATTCAAAAGAATAAGTCATCGTTAGATAGTGTTAAGTTAACCACGACTACGTTACATAGATAAAGAGTATAAAATAATGCATCCAACAACACTTGAGAGTTTCAGAATATGCCAGAAAGCTTTAACGTGACTAAGATGTCACCAAATAAAATAATAGTTTCATTTATTCTAGACACTTAAATAGCAATTATATTAATATAAAAATCCTTAACTTGGATTCATTGTATAGCATTTATATTCTGCACTCATAATGGCGTCAATTGTTATAATAACACCAAAGATTTAGCGCTACCTTGGATGTTTAACAATGGCCATAGTGCGTTATAATAAATATCCCCCTCCACAAGTACCTATATCGTACATTGCGGAGTCTACTGATACGATGAACCAATATGTCGGAGAATTCAGCTTTTACTGACTTTGCCAACGTTGCCAACGTTTTGGTGAAGTTCGTGACAAACGCGTTCAGCGCGTCAGTAACGCTCGGAGGGTTAAATTACTCTTTCAAATCTTCTGTGTGGATACAATTATTTTAATTCCGAGTATGCCGCAGCCTGCCGTTTGCTGTCCCACCTAACAAGAGGCAACCCTACATGACGTCCTACCAGTGGCTGATTTGGAAATTTTCCGCCCCTGGGCTAAATTATTTTTCCGCCAAATATTTTGTGCTTTTTCCAAAAAAATCGCTCTTGTATTCCGTTTGTCTGTCAGACCATCCGTCTAATTCGTCGAAAGCCTGCGTGACACTAATGTATTTTCATTCCCTCTCTGAAGTCCCGTTTTGATTGCTGTCTCGAAATATCGCCGCCCCTAGGCCATTGCCTACTTCGGCCTAAATTCAGACCCGCTAATGCGCCCTAAGCATTATCACTTATTTTTTGGAACGTAATACTCTAGACTTTTGTTTAGGTAAGCACTTCTTTCCACCAATTAGAAACGGCAATTAAAGTTTTATTTAATCTACTGTGAAAATTTCTTTGCCGCCTACAGGCGCTCCTCACTTTATAGTTGAACCATCGAAGTTCATTGCTATCTCTGGCTGTAATGGCTCTGGAATATTTAATAAATTGGATTGCATATTTTTGTTCGCAGATGCGGTTATTGTTTATGATTTAAAAATAGTGTACTCTTTTTAGACCTTTTAAAAGCTGCTTGTTTTAACCTTTTATCCGTCTCTGCGCAACATTTTGAAACAACGAGAAGAGCCGGGATGCTAAGATTTTCAAAATAGTTATGGCGGACAATAGACATGAATTATATTGATTTTGGAGTCAGTCCATTTGTCCGTTTGCTTTTTAGAAGGATTAAAGAAAACTTTATGACCTGCCATACGGGCCCGTTACCATGGTAAAGTTTCGTTTTGTTTACGTTGCTACGACTATAAAAGCGAAGCGTAAATACGTTCAAATTAGTTTCGATAAGGGATAAAGATCATATTACAGCTGCTTAAATGTGGTGAGGCATGTTTTAAATAACAAGGGGGAAAGGAGGTCGAAGATTCCGAATATTTATGCATTTTAAAATAAGCGCTTTTGGAATCTACTTTTGCAGTTATTTTTTACTCATTCTTATAGTATGATTTTATTGTAATTTAACACTTTATGCATGCATACCCGTCATTTTAAACTGGCAATTACACTAGTATACTAAAAAAATGGGCTAAAATACAGTATAGTAGACCACTTACCTGCGCACCGTCTCTTGGCAAATAACGGAATTATAATTTGTTAATTCATCTTAGAAACGTATTAGTTCGGTGCATTATTGTAGACCACTAACCACCCAGCGGGGGTTTAAAGGAGGTGGCAACCCCCTTTATTATAAATAATTTTTTATAATAAAACAAAGTTTTTCCGAAATTTGAATAACATTTATTTCCAAAAATAATTTTAAATTATTGATCCTTTTCATGAGGCACATGAACTTTTGATGTCTTGAAAAACAATCTTTCGTTTTTCTTATTAATTTCGTGACGGTACATATACTCAGCTAAATAAGAGTCAAATAAATTTTTTTGACTATTTCGATCAGGAAATGTTGTTTTCACTTGGCGCCATAAACCTTCTATTGTATTTGTATGACATCCGGTGACTTTATCTTTTAAAGTCACCGAATGATTGACTCTCAAGTGCTCATAACCTTCTTCTCCTAAGCAATCATATGCTTTCCAACAATCTGAATATATTATTGTGCCCGGTTCAGTCTTTTTTCTTATTATTTTCAAAAGTGTATCAGACGTTTTATTTTCAACTGTCTCCAACAAGCATTCTTTTGTTTCTCTACATATTGCTCCGAATACCCACTGACCTTCCATTCTTTTTCCTCTGTGGTATTTCCGTTTCCCGAATTTGGATTCGTCGATCTCGACTGCCATTCCTCTTCCTCCTATTTTTTTTTATCTTTTTAGCAGAATTTCCATAGAAACTTCTCTGCAGAAATTATATCACTCGACAACAGTATGCTGAGCTACTTCTTTGCGGATATTTCTCAAACCAGTAATATGTTAATAACAAAATATCTTCTAAACTCATTCGTGAGTTGTAGGACCACGTGACTTTTCTTATGTCATGTTTAATTTCGGCTTTTCTGCTTCGACATCTCCATTGATAAGTATCACTTTCATGGAATTTTACTAATTTCATTTGTTCTCCGCAAATTGGAAATTTGTATGAGCTTGCAAGAAGCCCCTTCTCTTGCAAAAATTCTATTATTTGCTTCTTCGGTTTATTAATTAATCTAGAGATGTGTTTTAGATTTATCACTACTTGCTTTTTCCTATATTCTTCCTTATCACCCATCTTACTCTTTGCAGCGTTTTAATCACTAATGAGTTTATTTATATTTTCCAGGGTTTTGTTGTTATTATTGTAGATTATTTGAATACGTTTCTAAGGTGAATTAACAAATTGTAATTCCGGTATTGGCCAAGAGACGGTGCACAGGTAAGTGGTCTGCTATGCTGAATATTTTCCCAAAAATTGGTCGTGCATGGATTCAGTTCGTGGGCCGCAATTGGTCCACGGACCACACTTTGGGAACCCCTGCAATAGGGGAATTACTTTAAGACTATACAGCAACTTAATTGACATGAATTAAATTGTCAGAAAATTGTTATAAAAACTTCGTTCAAAGACAGAAATAAAAATAAATTTAAGAATATTTTCTTTCAAAACAAATTTTGTTGTGTCATTATCCATTCTTGAAATAATGAGAAATATTGACTGCTACCACAAGAACCGCAGGTTGAGCTCCGTCTGAGAGATGAGAGGCAATTTAGTTCATAATTATCATATCGCTAAAGAATATATTTAGTTATGATGTTCACGGTGTCTGGGTGTTTCCGAAAATTTAGGGTACAGCATATACTACCGTTTCGAGGTCATCTGCTGCCTTAGAATATCGTTATCGAGGTAAATGAGTCTCGCTTGAATGTCCTCTCAGGAAAATAATTTCTGTTCAATGTTTCAGAACTAAATAAAGTTACAGAAGCAGACGCTTTTCTTTTAAAACTTTCGATATACTCGCTCATTATAGCCAAATGCAGCATTATTTTCTCCACGGTCCACTTCTTTCCCCAGTAACCCACTACTTCAGACTGTTTACCTCACCCAGGGGCGGCCCGAGGAATTTTGGTGCCCCGGACGAAATAGAATTCCAGCGCACCCCTCCGTAAATTTTTTTGAGATATTTTCAAAGTACATGTTAATTTGTTCATCGCTCTGTAAAAATTATTGAAAATGAAAAAATAAAAGGTATGCCATCAATGTTCCAGCCTGTTCTTCGATATAAATTGGTATCCAATATATATTGCAGGTAACGCATAGATATGATCGGGATAGCGTCCACAAAACTTTGGCCCCGCAGGCAGCCGCCCGGCTCGCCCGTAGCTCTGGCCGGCCCTGACCTCAACGAAGGCATTCCATTTGACGAATACATAATTCACGTTCTTCCTGGTTCGCTCTTTAAACTACATACTCAGCATCGCTGACGCGTCTTCCTTCACTTCGATTTCACGAACAACGCTCAGAGCTTCTCTTCACTATGTCCTATCAACCCTACCGTTAACTTTACTTCATGCACACCTGCTGTGATTCTACTCGAGGTTTTGGTGTTTTCAATAACCCGTTTTCCTCCGACTTAAATCCCTTTGACTTCCTAAAATAAGAAAGCGTGGCCAATACCGATTTAAACGCCTATTGCTGTTTATCTTTCCATTTTCCATTTACCGATTCGTCATTTAATTAAAATCGCATTATACCTTATATCGCGTTCCCTTTAGAGGGATAAAATCAAAGTTGAGCCGCCTGTAACATCTAAAACCATGAAACTGATTGCAGTTGACAAAGATTTCGTCGGGCTAGGAGCAATTCGATATTTTCCTTCCGGAATTTCGTTTCTCTGTCGTTACCCTACCCCCCTTCCTTTACAATCTTCTAGGGGAAGCTAGCGACCTCTTGCGGTCTGCGGGTTTAAGTAATCATAGCCTCATAGTTTTGCTGAAGACATAACTAAGGGCGTTTGTGATTTGGAAGCAGCGATCTTGAATATTAATGTTACAGGTATATAGACAGCAGGGCTGAAATATTTTAGTAATACTTGGGTACATTTTTACGAGACTTAATGATAATAATTTTGGCTATTTGATAAATTTTTATTGAAGGTTTTGGCTAGTAAGAATGTTATAAACATATTCAATGCTATTATTTGAAATATTGCAGTTCTAAAAACTCCAGCATGCATGTGATACAGCCATTCTGTAATGACGTTTGGGCATTCGTCTTAATAGGAAAATTCTTTCACCCTAGAGAGTGATATCCCACTGCTGAAGGATTTTCTCAGAAAAGGTAGGAAAATTGAACTCATATCTCTTTTCAACGTTGATTAGCTAAGCGGTAATTCATAGTAAACATAGCCTTCTATGAAAGCAATTGCAATTTACTAATGAATAGTTTATAGATTTAACAATAATCTATACGACCCCACAGAGTGCTTACTCGCCATATGCTGTTTTAAGTAAAAACCTTCCTTATTGACAATCCTCTTTTGTCACTGTTGAAGTTTTCATGGTTGGCATGCATCTATTTTTTGAGAGACAGTTCATTAGTGAGCTTCATTACGCTAAAGTGGTAATAGGTCATTTACTTATTTGGTAGCAAGAAAACTGAAATGGTTGATATTTAGTATCGCTCGTGTGGTTTTAGATTATTCTGCAGTCATGTTGAATCGCTACAAGTAAAGCTAAATAAAGAGCAATCTCACAGTTACAGCTGAATTTGCTTTAATATCTCCCGAATATTATACCAATGTCTTACATTTAGCTTGTTGCCAGTCATGATTTTGGTCTATTCATACTTACTGTTTTAGGCTTTAAGTTTTTCTATTATCTCATTGATGGAAGTTAGTTCCCCTCCATACTAGTAATATAAACTTGGGAGACTTTAGACAGAGATAGTGGGAAGGTGATTTAATGGCAATTTTATAATTCTTTTGTATGGTTAAGGAGTAACAATATTTCAGATTTATGTAATGTGTTTATGTTTACTACTTTCTTACTCCTATCCACACATGTGCTTGTGGAAAAGTGATTGAATTTATTAACATTTCTGAATTTTAATTTTAAATTAATTTTCTCACTATTAGTTAGACATGAAAATTGGGTCAGTATTTCATCTTGTATTTCATCTGTAGCAAGGAGTGACACTTAGTTACAAGTATTTGATAAAATATTCTTCTTGAATTGGAGTTTCTGTACATGCAATAATAAATGTAATATTTAAATTATTTGACTTAGAATTCAATTAATATGTACTCCTATAACTGTGAAAGTCTGGGGAAATGTTCTTAGGTCTCAGCCTGGATGTACAGCTTCTTGCCACAATGCTGAGAGCATTCCATGTTTGATATGTGTTGTTGAATTAATGTTGCCATAAATACATTTTCATTGTCATACAATTGGATATTAAGGACTTGATTATGCAAGGATATTAAACTCAAGATGAATATTTATTGGGCAATATCCTTAGTTTAGCATTAATTAAGAGAGAGTCATTTGGGATAGATGCAACATTGCATATCTTTACTGATTCAGATTTTCTCTGAAGTTTTAATTGTACAGATTTTGTTCCACTGAGCTAGAGGTGACATTTTCTTACTCTCAGAGCAGTTAAATTATTGCAAAGAATTATCTTTGAACAAATTCATAAATATTGATCATGTATATGGTTATGTTGATATCAAGGTTTGTAATTAACAAGTAAATATTGTGTGCTTTTGAGCCAAAAAGTATAGTTTACCTGACCAACTTTGAGACTGTTTTTATAAATTTATAAAAAATAACTGTATTCAGTTTCTTCTTTTGAAACCTTTAAATTCAAGGGGAACATGTTTTTGTACAGAAATTTTATTCTTAAAAAAGGTAGAATGATTTAACATGAGGGAGGAAATAATATCAAAATTATCCTGTCAGCATGACAACTTGTGGCACAAGATTTCTGATTTGATTCTTTTATTGTTTCAGAAGCATGGCTCCAAGAGATAGTTACCAGGTCATTCTGAACATGAAGTCTACAACACAACTGACATCCTGGATCTGCCTGGACCTGTTCTCCATTGTGATAGCAGGAAAGAATAGGGGTGAGCGTAATAAATTTGTGCTAGGAAGTAGAATGAATGAGCTTTCCGCATTACATATCATATTTATCAGATTGACTTGTGTGTGATATTCTAGTTTGCATTTTGCAAGTTTCAAGTGATATTCCAATCTGTCCTGTTGATCTTTTTATTCATGCAGAAGCGATGGTTTTTAGAATGTGAAGCATTTTGCATATTTTTCCGGAATAGATTTTTGCATGTTCAGGCAGGAATTTTGCCTAATGAAAACAATAGAGAATCTTATACTTGTGATCACCTGGTACCATAAATAGCATATAAATGTATGCAATATAGTTAGAAGTTAGACAAAGTATAGATAAATGCAGTCAGTGACAATGTCAATACATAAAACTGCACCTTATTACATATTTTTGAACAAAGATGTTTGCCAGCATGCAATTGCAGTATACCTAATTTTATGATCATGAATATGCAAGTGTGAAGTATAAAATTGGTTGTTAGTTTAGTGTGATAATATTTGAAAATATTATAACATATTTAATGTTTTGATGGACTATCCTATTAGAGTATTTTTAGTTTTGTTTCATCTTTCATTTTATTTTCGTTATACAAAGTTTTTCATAAAATTGAACTTTATAAAATGCTGGATTTTTGAGAAGTCACTGCAGATATTTTGAATCTGTGTTATTGAATAATATTATCATGCAACAAATTGTTGAGGCCACTATTGGGGATGTGACTAGCCTTCCAAATTTGGATGGGCCAGCATGACCGTCAAAAATATTTGGAGGGGTACACCAAAATTTAGAAAAATACAATAAAATAATAAAATGAAAACAATGCTGTAATTAATATTCTTTGGAATAGTCAAATAAATGAAAGTTAATTTTATATCAAGAACAAAAACAGTATTTTATATTTATATTGCAATAATAATTATAATGCTCAGCAGCAGGGCCAAGGGGAGGCTGAGCATTTATAAAGTCACTCCCCCAGTTTTGTCCCTGTTCTCTACTCAGCATAGGTAACATAGTGATAACTTAGGACCATGGCTAGTATCAACTAAAATGAGCTAATTCTACTGAATGGGAGATATTAGAAATATTAATTATTTTGAATTATGGTACATATAAACTTTTAGTTGATGTACATCCATGAAGCAGGAGCAGACTGGCGACCAACATAGGCCCAGGAAATTATTTGAGAATGGCCCACAAACCCACTATTTTATATTATAAAATATTTTTTTTAAATTGCTTTTTGATGCTAATTCATGAAGAACATCCTCATTATTTATTTGATTAAGTTTTTTCACATGACATTAACATGATATTATAAATATTTATACATTATTTTTAATTATTAATGCATATTATAAATGCATATAATTTATTTTTAAAGAAATTTCATTTTGACACAAATCAATTAAGAGTATCCTCGTTATTTATTTTATTGAGTAAATCTTTTTTGCATGACACTAACATAAATGATTCAAGATGTGATTGTGTAAGACTATTTCTCAGTCTGTTTAGAATGTATTTTAATTTTGATAAGACCTCTCACAGGATGCCTGGTTTGAAGATAAGGTTAATAAATATTTATAGGCTAAAAAAATGTGCCAGTATGCCAATGTGTGCAAATTAAATTTAGTTAAAACCTGATAACAGCATGATATGCAGTTTTTGCAGGATTTACAATTTTTCAGTAGCAGTAACAGTTTCATTGCAGTCATCATCGTCAATGTCAATATTTCCATACAGTACATCTTTAGTAAGAGTTGAACTGAATTTGTTCCATTTTCTTGCAAAATCCAACAGCTCTGCTTGCAATATTTATTTTGTGATATCGTTGCTAAATTTTTTTAATAACTCTCTTAGATTTAGAAGGGCATTTTCGGGGAGACGATATTGAATATTTTCAAAATTCTTTGGATCTAAATATGAAAATTCTTTGTAAAGATTACGGGGTTTTAAATAACTTTTATTAAAACAATGAAGTACTCTATCCATTGTTACATTATACACATTTATACGATAAGTTTCTTTATGATTTCACTGTATGTAATTGGAACTAATTTCTCCTGGAATCGTTTTTTTAATTCTAGTCCGTTTATCTTTAAAATCTGTTTCAACAAACATCTCTCTTTCTCTGTCTTTCGCCCACCAGAGAGTTTCTCCGAGAACAGAAATGTACTTCAGTTTACTAATTTCGTGCCACACATTCATGCATAGGTATGATTCTCTAAGAAAAACTGCACAGGTGTTAATAGTTCCAAAAAGTGAAATAGTTTCTACTGTTGTCTGTGATATTTCACTTATAATTAAGTTCAAAACATGTACATGCATTTGGCCTGGTGCTTCGTTGTCAAGCCACGCAGAAAAACCATTGTATTCACCTTGCATATTGGAGGCTCCACCAGTAGAGTTACCAATACATTTTTTTACATCGATATTTAGATTTTTTTATAACATTCCAAACTAAATTGCACAATGCATTTCCAGTTATTGATGTACAGTTGACTACCGCCACTAAACGTTCATGGATAGTACTATTTGTCACGTATCTAACAACAACCAAACATTGATCATGAACGTTAATGTCCTGCATTGTATCTATTTGTATGCTGAACATTTCTGCTTCTTTTATTTCATCATCTAGCATTATGTAGCTCTGCAGTATATTAAAAAAGTTCAATTTCAGTGATATTCATATACCTAATTTATTTTCAAAACTTTGTTTTCAAGCCGACTATCTCCCATTTTTTTGATCTTGAGTTTAAATTCACAAATGCATAAAAAATAAGTCATGTCTTTATAGCTTCCTGCTCACTTCTGCCTATTCAGAAAGAATTTTCAGTAAGATGGATATAAAATGGCAAGAGGATATAAATATAGGTAATAAATTTAATTTGAAATGAACTATTAATAGCTTATCAAAAATTATCTGTACCATTTAAGGCTTTCTTTTATTCACTTAATATATTCTTGAAAAATATCCAATATTTTTATCTTTTCATCCCTGACCTATCCCTAGAATCCTTCCTTCCATGTTCTTATAATAGACTTTACCCCACCAATTTCTTGTCTTTACCTTAGTTTTCAAACTCCTCACTAATTGTAACTCATGTTTGGCTTCATTTATCCCTCCACAGTTAAACTATTTTCAGTAATTTACCTGCATCTCAAAACCCTCATCTTCTTTCCTCATATCCTATGTCTTAAATAGTAAATAGGTAACTAATTAATTAACTAATACCATTTTATTATTCAACCCCCTAGGTATTCATTCAAATGCATCAATATTGCTCACTGGAAACTTAAATATAGCAGCAAATGATAGTGATACCTAAAAATATTTAATAACTATATGTAAAGGGAAGCTCAATAAAATTAATTAATACACACCATCAATATTTATTGGTATCCAATTGCAGAACATGGTCGATCAGTTCCAGGATGCCCTGTGTGGGGCAGACTGCAAGCTGAGAAAGGCAGCATATCTTCGATATATGCCTCTGAAACAACAAGAGAGTCAAATCAGAAATCTTGCACCATGTAATTTCATGCTGAATAATATTGGTGATTCCTTGAGAACATTATGTAGTGTCCCTACTTCCCTCATGCTAAATCATTCCACTAACATTTGTAACTGGAGTTATTCAAGGATAAAAAAGATAGAAATTATATCCCATAAGTTGCATAGCTAAGGTTATTTAAAAATCATCTAACTAGTAATCATTGAGTTTGACTAAACTAAATCACCACTAAATATATCTTTGTATTCAAGGAAATTGTTCATAGAAAAATATATGCCATAATTCATGAAATGCTCCAAGACTAAGTTACCTACTCATGGGTACAAAATCTTCAAGATTAAAAAATTATGAGAAACTGATTCAGTAAAAGCATGTTGGGTTACATCAACATTAGACAACCAATGACCAAGCTTGGATGGAATCACTGTATAACCAATGCGATCTATAATGTATCATTCGTCCAAAACAGCTATGTTTCAACAAGAAAGTGGCAATAATATACATTTGACCGTACTTAAAGAATGCGATCGAATTTAAACTTGTACTTAATATCAGTTCTATCAGACTGCACCAGGGGTGCCTAACCTGTGGCCCACTAAACAATTTCATGCAGCCCACCGCCAGTCTTTCAATTTTCCAAACTTATTTCATTTTTATTTTGTCTTACCTATCAAATATTTTGTAACTGGCAAAATCTGTTAATATATCTAGCTTTATAATAGAACTCCTTATTAAATATTTCTCAATTGAAATAAGTTCTTTTTATGTCATTTCTAAGATTAAATTCCATCATGATTTTTAATATTGAAATTTTAACCATAAAAAAAATTGATTTTCCCTCATATGGTGCTTAAGAATCTCTAGGTAACTTCAGATTCAACTTAAATCCAGCCCGCTGAAGCATTGGTAATTTCCAATGCGGCCTATCATGTACAAAAGGTTGCCCACCCCTGGACTACACGATAATCGCATGCAATTTGAACTTTTCTAAGTCCACCCCAAGTACACGCATTATACTGAAACTGATTTCAACACGGAAATAGAATAGCATCGATTTTAAATAACAGTGTATCCTAATCCACGCTAAGCTAGGGTTATGGCCCCATTAACATTCGTATCAAGTTCAACATCTTTGTGTAATTAAGTCATTCGATTTCCAAAAAGTTAAAACTCGGCATCGGAAAAGTTATTTAAAACTTGAGAGACAAAGAATATACATGCACCCAAGAGATTCTTATGTCAAAATTAATGCTACGGAATTCATCCAATACCACGTGCCGATAACTAGGTATAGAATCAAATTTTTGTTAGTATTTCTAAAGCCGCACTCTACGATAAGTAAAACCAAGGATGCAATCCTGCATTGATTATCGCTCACAGTAAGATAATTATGAACAAACCGATTACATGAATTTCAAAAAGCTATGTCCAAAGATTTCATTACCTACCTAGTAAATCCTGCACGTGCTCCAAACCATTCCTCAGCAAACTGACCGTGATTGATTGGTCGTGTGTAATCATGTGTAATTCCCTAAAATATGATCGGAGCATATATGATATCGAGAGAAAAAAACAAGCAACGAAATTTTACTACAACATTACGGAAATGAATAGAAAAAATGGGATGCTGCTAAGTGTAATTTATCATAAATCCTTGATTATACTCGGATTAGTAAATTTATTTATTACAAATTATGGGGAAAATAGAATATTTAAATGCATAAAAACAATGGTTTATTTAAAGTAGGCATGTATATTTAAAAAAACGTTTGCATGGGTGTCGACTGAAACTTTTCCAGAGGGGGGATAGGGAATAGACAAGCTTCCACAGTCGGGTTTGGTGGACTTAATATTTTAGTGGTTTTTGCAAGCATATTGCTTGCTTGACTTCAGAAAAATTACTGCGTTAATCCTCGGACCTAACCAGACATCAATGGTTGTTTTCCCATGACACAGGCCTGATCCAGAGGGGGAAAACTGCCTGCCTTGCCTTCCTCTCTCAGCGTACACCCATACATATATGTATTATTTCCTACTCATCTAAATCATAACAGCTGTTAAATAGTTGATCATAAATTAATATTCAGTGTCTAAGCAATAAATTATCTGAACTTGAAATGTTGTCTTACGATGAAAATCCAGATGTATTATGCATCTGTGAACATTGGATGTGTCATGTTTCTGTCTCCATCCCAGGGTATACCTGTGCTAGTTCTTATTGTCGAGCAGTGCATAAACACAGTGGTGTTGTCATTTTGGTGAAAAACAATGTCAATTTATTTATTCTCTTTTGATACATCAATTCTGAACCAAGAGTTAAACTTTGAGTGTGCTGCTATCAGCTTCAGATACATAAACTTAATCTTCTATGTTATTGTATATCGTTCGCCTCATGGCTGCCTCGACTATTTTTGTGACATGCTTCTATTCTCAATATCAAACTGTGCTAAGAGGCCACTTGTAATAATTGCTGGTGATTTTAATGTTAATTTATTGCATAACCGCGCAAATCATTAAAAAACTTATCAATATCTTTTATTTGTACAACATGAAGGCTCTTGTGAGCAAGCTAACTAGGCTTACTCCCACATCCCAGACTCTTCTTGACAACATATTCACTAACTATGATGTCTCGAAAACATTCATTTCGGTTTTTGATCCCTGATTATCTGACCATTATGCTATTCTTTCTAAGTTCATTTTAGAAGAAATTTTACAAAATCTCAGTCCTCTTAGTATTAGAATTTTTTATGACTCCAAATTCCAACTTTCTCTTATCTTCTAAGCAGCCAAGATTGGACTGCTATTTATAATGATAATTATCTTAATGTCAGCTTTAACCTATTTTATGATAAAATTTTGTATCTTTTCAATGTCACATTTCCACTTATCTCAGCTAAACTAAATCCAAACTCTACAAATGATTGGATTTCACCTGAAATTCATATGCTATCTTGCAACATCAAAAGACTATTCTACGATGACAAGTATCATGGCAATGAGCAAATCCACAAGATATTCGGCTCTCAAAAAGCAGTACAGAGATCTAATAAAAATAGTAAAATAACTTTAAATGATTCTAAAATTATGAATACACCCAATCATACCGAGACAGCCTGGAAAATTATTAATGAAGTAACTGACTCCACAAAAATGATGCCCTTACCGGTGGTAAAAAACACTGATTCGGATGAAATTACAGATCTTCCACTCTTAGCAAATATTCTCAATAGATTCTTTCAGCACCGGCACAACTTCACGCAGGGTCGCGACACCCAACATTAGAAAACAAGGACCGTCTAAACGTGGCGTCACATTACCCCCCTTTAGTACATAATTCATGAGTTTACAGGTAATTTAAATGTGCAAAATAGAGAAATTAAATTTTTTTCGTCTTTTTCTAAAATTCCTTTCAAAATACTTGGGGTCGCACTATATTCGGGCTCGCATTATATTCGGGCTAATACGGTAAATGAGGTTTTCAAGATCCAGAAAAAGGCTGTCAGGTCAATGTGCAATGCACCATTCAGAGCACACTGCCGGCCCCTTGACATTGAGTCTTTGAAGAAGAGTATTCCATAGTATAAGTATGTAGTGTGTTCTTGTAGTCATCAAAAGAGTTGTACAATTTTCTAGTTGCAATATTCCCAAGAGGCTTTTCAGAATCACTCACATATTTGAAGCAGCCTCTTTTATGCATTTACAGTTCAACCTTACTGACAATATGGCATCTGCTCTTGCAGATCATTTAGTATCACACATGCATTTAATGGTAAAAGCTTGTTTGAGAACTAATCAAAATGTTTCACCATCATGTTGAGGAGAAAAGAAAACACATGAACTATTTATTTATTTATTTACATACTCTCATTGCAGGTTGGCTACTTGCCAGGTGGCAATGCTACATCAAATTCTGTCATAAATTTAAAAGAGATTTGAAAATATTAAAAACTTGCATAGTGAACATAATCACTTGTCAAAAAAAAAGAAAAAAATAATTAAATTTATATAAAAAATATACAATTTACAATCAAATTGCTTTTTCCATTTGGCTTAAATGCCATATCCCCTCAGAGCCAAAGTTTTCGGAGTTCATGGTAGGCCTTAATGGTTACCGTAGCAGTCCCGGGGTCCATGAAGTCCCCACTGTACTTCACCCTACCTCTACTTCCTCCGGCTCAACCGCCACCCTCAAAAAAAAACATTTACATTTTAACTTAAATTGCTTTACCATTTTAGGATAGGGCTTAAAGATTTCCTTAGGTAACTTATTCCATTCACAGATTCCTCGATTTAGGAAAGATTTCTTGGTGGCATCAGTTTTCTGTGACCTGTATTTAATTTTATATCTATGGTCATTTCTTCTGATGTAGTGCAGTTTCTCGATTCCAATTAATAAATTTTTCCATGCCCCTTTCTTATTTAATATTTTAAATATCCCACATAACCTATTGAGTTTCCTTCTGTTTTCCAATGATTTCCAACCTAGCATGCTTATCATTTCTGCTACACTTTCAGTCCTCTTATGCTTCCTCATCACGTATTATGTATCACAAACTATGAATTTATAAAATGAAAAAATGTACTGCATTTGCACAAAATTCTGCTACTGCATTGCCAATTACATTCAATGAATAGCTTGAACATGGTATGACATATGCAGTTGGGGAGTGTTTTTTAATCTAGCTTGCAAACCAGAATACTGACCTGCCATATTTGCAGCATTATCATAGGTTTGCCCATGGAAATATTTGATATTGATAGATAAGTCAGTCAAAGTCGTAATTACAATTTCTTCTAAATATTTGACTTTGTGCTGAAGAATTGGTATAAACTCGAAAAAACTTTCTTGTATTTCATTATTTTTGTTTATACTACTGTGACTGAGAAATAACCATTTTCTTTTACATCCAAAATTAATTTTTCTTTTGCATGGTTTCCTATTAATGTAATAAACTCATCACATGTTGAGTGTGACATATAATTTACATTACCTTGACCACATTTGTCATAGTCTTTAATGACTTTTGGGAAAATCCTCAAATTCTGCAAACCAGTACAAACAAGTTAAAAAGTTACCTTTTCTATCAGAATCACGTTCCCTCAAAAACTTCATCCTAAAGAGGTTACCATAAATATCCATGTATAATGTGCACCCTCGTATAATGCGCGGGGGGGTTTTCAGCCTCGTAATCTACGATTTTTCTATATACCTGCATATGTCACGAAAAGATTTTTTTTAGCATTACCATTCCAGAATAAAGTAGATGGTGTAACGTGGTCTAAAGCAATGATCAAATTATTGGTACTATGTATTGATAACATAGCGAAAGTGCGAAATGAAATTTTTGAATAACGTTCCAAAAGAACGTCAGCTAACTCAATCATTACATACTCTGTTTACTTACAAGGTGAAATTAGGATATAGACAATAATCCATATCCATATATTAATTTCATAGAATGGCATATGACATTGAGCTAATAAATTGAAGGAATGACAATAATCCTATGTCGAAGTTTTTTACATACATTTTAGTCACGCCTGAGGTGGACGGGTTCTCCGAACCTTCAGTTTTAACCTTATTAGAACACTCGGGGCATGTAAAAATGATAGCAAATAACCATAACTAACTACAGACTCTAAGAATCAAGAATAAACCACGTATGAATGCTGAGAGAAAGGTAGGGAATGATAACTTGATTTAGTTCTACAAGAAGCATCAACTGCCATCGTACTCAAAGGCATCAGCTGCCATTGTTTCTAATTGTAACTAGTACCAGTACCTCACCACCAGGCCGGGCGCTGGTGTAGGGTGAGGTCATGCGTAAGATGACGATTCCGATAACATCATCGAAGAAGAATGGTCCAGTGACAAAGAATTTCTTGGCTTTTAAAATGAATAAATACTTAATTCATTCTTTTCATATCTAATTAATTTATGTTTATAGAATTAGTTAATAAATTTTTACTATTATCTATCTTACTTTTCGTAAAAATTGCCAATAAAATTATGAAGATACTCGGGCAGTAATTAATGTGCCGAAATTGTAGAAATATGGGGTCAAATGAAAATAGGAAGATTATGTACCCTCGCATAATACGCATCCTAATTTTTAATTCAAATATTTCGAAAAAAAAGTGCGCATTATACGCGGGTATTTAAGGTAGTAGTTTCACTAGTTATCTATAAAATAAGTACACTTTTACTGAAATAATTTTTTTCTTTTATTCAGTTTTTTGTTTTTCAAAACGAAAAAAGTTTATTTTTCAGAGACTCATTTGCTAAAACTTTGGCAGATCACCGCAGGTGAAATCTTATGCCATAAAAATAGCTGCACATAATTGTGTTGGCAAGAATACATGTGTAAAGGAAAGACTATAAAAAAAGCCAGACAAAATTTCTTTTATTGAGTTACCTTATAATTAAGGTATGGATTTTTTGGGGTTTACCCGATTTTTATCAGATTTTTACCCTCCGATTGCCTTTTCTTCAATTTCAGGTAAAACCTGAAAAAACCCGAAATTATAAGTTTTCTTTAAACAATTTTTTTTAGATTTAGTCACAGAATTTCTATTCTGGCACTTGTAGGTGCACCTGAGAGCAGTCCGAGATGTTCGTGATCAGTCTGTTTATTGTCTTTGTAAACAATTTATTCATAAGCTTACCTTGTAACACAATCTTAATCTCCTTAGTTTGCTTGTGCCACGATTAGTCAAGGATGCGCCTTGTCTAGTCACTGTTAGATCTTTGATAGGATAAGGAAAAAAAGCCCTAGTGTCTGTTAGTTGAAAACAATACGAAAGAAAAATCATTTCACTAATATTTGTTGTGCTTCAAAAGTAGTTGACGGGAAGCAAGATATTTGTGCAGCCTGCAAGGTGTTCCTCTCCACCTGGAGGCATTTAACACAATTTATCATGCTGTCAACCATACTTAAAGTATAGTGAAAAGTTTTGATTGTTGATAAAACTTTTAAATTTATAAACAAGATTTTTATTTTAAAATCATTTTATTCGAATTAAAAAATAATAAAACATGAAAATTACACGAGATTGAATTTTTTTAAAACCTCGAAAAATCTGTAGCTTATTCATACTGGATTTTAACCCGAATGAAAAGGAAAATAATAAAACCCAATAGTTACCCTCCGAATGAAACTTTTTTGAACCCAAAAAATCCATACCCTACTTATAATGTAAGATGACTTTACCATTAAAAGCTAAACTTTCAAGTAAGGTATCCCGGAATACTGCCATGAAAGTGTCTTGATTTTTCATGTCTTGTAACATAGTATTATTAAATTTTAGATTCTCTTATTTAATATCTTGAGCACTTAATAAAAAAATAAATTATATTTTTATTCTGGGGCAGAGGTTTTATATATACAGCTGTGACTGAATATCACATGTCAGGTATATCACAATGACAAACCTTTACGGATTACTTCTATCTTTTAGAGGATGACATAAGTTATACAATTGCTGCATGAAAATGAAGTTCTGCCAAGGTGAACATAGATATTACTTAACTTATAACTAAATGACAGGATCACCCATTGGGTAGGGCAATGGAGAAATACTTCCATTTGCTTAGCAATTAAACTGGGCTTGGTTGTTAAGATTATATACAACTAGGACCACCGCAGCAAGTTTTACATATGTGGGCGAGGAATGATTTGGCCACCGTATAATTCTTAAAAACGTCGAGGATGATTCAGTTTTGACTAGATGAATCATCCAAGGCTAACCATTTGGGTGCCCACAGAGCTTGGCTGCCCTGGACGATCATCCATGTAGCATATGCCTAGAACTGACCAAGTGTACAACATAGAGGATATATGCACTTGAAGATTATTAACGACTTTATCTTAAAACTTCATATAAAAATGTAAGACATTTTGGCTGACTAATAAAAACAAAAAACAAAAAGGGTTTTAAAAAAATTCTATGTACAGCTACTAAGAGAAATTCTATAGAAAACAATATTTTAAGCCTCAAATTCATAAACATAAGATTGAATATTTTTTGTTATCGGTCACTGTTGAATGGAATTTGACATCATCATTGTCTGACCCGGACCTGAACTTTGAATGGTTTGGGCACTAATGTTAGTCCACCCTCAGGCTCCTCTGATGGTGGTGGGCAACCTTTGGGCACCTTCATAGTGTAATGATGCATTAGGCCAGTGAAAAATAGGAAGAGATTATTACGAGCAAGAGCTTCACCAAGGCATGCCCTCTTTCCTGTTGAAAAATTTTAGAATTTCATTATTTCATTGGTGTTAGTTGCTGGTATATATTATACTCAAAATATATTATCAAAAGAAGCAGTCAAATGAATCTGGAATATTATCTAATTTTATAAAGAAACATAAACAGAATTTTCAACATTGAGAGGGATAACAGTATACACTTCAGCAGATACTAGATAAATAGTAGATTCATTCAGGATTTTTACCTCTCAAACAAAATTTTCTTCATTTAATTTTTAAGCATTTGGTTTTTTCCTCTGTTAACAAAGTTTCACTGCTATTATTTATTTTTATATTAGATTAATGTAATTTAATAACTTCAATTTTATTTAACAATTAGCCTAATGAATTTCTGTAAATATTTGTGTACAGGATATACTATCTTTTCGAAACTTATAGCCTCAAAAATTGTGTAAGTCCTATACAAGGGTATAAAATTATTTTGAAAGTGAAAAGACAAAAAATTCAATTTATAAATTTTAATATAAAAAACCAATAAAATTACACAACTCTTATCATTAAAAACCAAAATTATGTGCAGAAAGTACTAAATATAGTTTTAATAAAAGCAGCAATGAAATAGTCTGTATATACCTTATTTTTTGGGCTATAAGATGCACTGAGCTATAAGATGACTTTTTAGAATACATTTAAGGAAAAAAGTATTTTGCTTCACCAAACAATTTAAGAAGGGCCATGCTGTGTATCATTTCTAGCTGTGATTAAATCTGTATCTGGGAACATTTAAAGATATATTATGATGTGATAACAGTTAAATATAACTTTTAGATAAACTTAATTTGTGAAAGTAAATAGGGATGATCTAAAACATAAATAATTGCTTTGAAACTCATTTAGCTAAATGAAATGTGCCCTGTGTGCACTCAGCAGTCCTATTAACATGACATGCAGGCTATTAATCTTTTGGAAATAACAATTAGAAAAATCTGACCATCGACCACCAGATTTGAATTATTTTAAAGATAAATTAATAAAGTCACTTATTCTATTAATCTTTTTCCGTTTTTATTAACTTGAACCCGTCTTTTTTACGGACAATATACTAGTATGGTATATAATAGAAGAATATTTAAAAATCACAAAATGAAATCCATGAAATTCTTTGCTTAAGACCCTTTGCTTGTGACTTTGGTGCCTAGTGAGTGGCAGATCCACCCGTCTGTGACTGTCCTAGGATAGTGGAACACACACATGCCCTACTGGTGTTTCCTAAAATTTTGTACCAAAAACCTACCTGCATCCTATATTTAGTATATTTATATTTTTTAAATGAGATGATGACAGATGACTGAAATGTGATCCCACTAATAAATTACCTTGGCATATACTAAGTCAAATTATTGCCCATAACATACTTTTCATCGATAAAAACATGAAACATCTGAATATTTCATAAAATTTTAAAATCCAGAGAAATGATCAAGGATTCTTTTTCTAAGGCACATTAATGAGAATCACTTATACATAAATGTGTGTGAGTTTAATCCATAAAAATGATTGTTCCATATCATCCTTCGTAGAGGGGTGGTTAGCATGTCTGGCTCCCAGGATCTTTGTTAATATTATTACGCTCATTGTAAAAGGTCATTAATGGCTGTTTATGAGCTAATATAGAATAAATAAAAAATACAAGCATTTTCAATAAACAAAAATGTCTAGTTTCCTCATTCAGACTGCCCTAACATAACAGAAGGAAGTATGTATTTTTTGAGAATTTGGGATGCTGATATGATTGCAGGAAAATTTCACATCTATAATCCATTCTTTATTTATTTTTCTAATCAAATATAAATATAGATCTTTAAAGAGATTTTATTTTACCTGCACCAAATGGAAGCAATGCTTCATGCCTGAAGAATTTGCCATTTTCATCCAGAAATCTCTCAGGTCGAAAGTTTTGTGGATCTCCCCATATTTTTGGATCATGATGTAAAGCATAAAGATTAAGTATTATTCTGGAATTCTGAAAACATACAAAAGAAGAAAAATAATAAATAGAAAAACTAAATAAACATATAGTAAAAGATACCATATTATTTAAATAAAAAAGGACATCCAACAAAATAAAAACATGTTGTTACATATCTGAGAAAGTTATTTAATTGCTTGGGTTTCTTTTGTTATAAATATTTTCTATCTATTTAGAAATTTCAAGAATATTTTTAAGCCAATAATAAATTATATTCATGTATTTTTTTCTTATGTTTTAAATTCATCAATTTTTTTATCTTACAGCAAAAGTAAGAGGAACATATTTGAACTAAATTATTTTTGCATATAGGGAATAAAGATATTGAGATATTAAGAATAAGAATTGGATATAAATTTTATAAATGAAATAAAGGAATGAAAACTTTGTATGACATTGCAGATTCTTACTTTTGGTATAACATAACCTTGGAACTCAGTATCTTTTTCAAAATTCAGAGGTGCATGTGGTACAGCCAATGGTGCAACAGAACTTAAACGCAAAACTTCATGAATAGTTGCTTCTACATAAGGAAGCCTGTGAGTATATGAGAGATTGATTTGGTAAATGAAGATCTGTAATTTTCAAAAACATTGTAGTCAATAATCTTATTTATGTCTATTAGTAAAAGGACCAAAGATAAATGATTATTTTTCTGCTATTTATGTAAAATCTGGATAAGAATTCAGGATGTTTTTTTCCTTTACCTTGCTCGGTCTTCTAAAGAAGGTAGTCTGTCCCTTCCAACTACCCTGTCAAGCTCCTCTTGAACTTTGTGCTGCACATTAGGGTACAATATCATATACAATAATGAGAAAGTAAGGGAATTGAAGGTTGTATCACTTCCAGCCATAAATAAATCGACACAAATTTGCACAAGTTGTTTTTCTGCAAGAAAAATATAAAACTTAAAAGGAATTTTTTTAATTTACCATTTCAATGCAGTATTATTATTGATAGATCCAATGACTTATTTTCTGTATATAGTTAGCTTTTAAGTTCCATAGGTATTTATTGAATCCCCATACTTAAAGATATATTAATTTGAATGGTGAATAATTATAATACAAGTAGTAGGTATCTAAAAAACAATAGGAAGGATAGGCAAGAAAAAAATTAGGAATCTGTGGGTTACAGAAGAGATGATAAAAAAGATGGAATATGGGAGACTAATGCAGAGTATAGAAGGAGAACATTTAGAGAATTAAACAATATGTTAAGGGGGAAACAGAAAAGCAAAAGAATTTTGGTGGAAATGACAATGTGAAGACACGAAGGAACTACAGAGATGAGGCAGAATAGACTTGGTGTATGGAAAATGCTACTAATATCTGTAAGATAGGGTTACTCACTATCACTAGTAGGTACTCTTTAGTATTTATGCTGAAGAAATGATAAGAGAGGAATGGAAAGATGTTGATACAGGGGTAAAAGTCAAATCAGTTACATTTGGAGATTATAGAGAATTATTGAGTAATTCAGAATAGGGCTTGGAGATTCTGGTTAACCCCTTGAACAAAAGGGCAAAGGCATTTGGAAAGGAAATTAAAAGAATAAAACTAAAGTCATGAGAATTGATAGTAGCTCAATTACTTTGGCTAAGATTAATAAAGCTGAAATACTCCTTTAGCCAAACAATTAGAGGGTTACAAAACCCAATGCATTTTGCCCACAAGGTCGGCATCGTCAGGGGTAAAACCTGTTTCAACAGTGACTGGGAGCCAACTGCAAGGTTTGAAACGGAAAGTATTAAGAAGACGACCGAGAAACAAGTGAAGCGCGGAAAGATTTTTCGGCGTGTGTGTCGTTTAAATCTGTCAGTTTGTATAGGGTCTTTGTATAGGGTTTTTGTAAAAACCGCGATACACTTATGAACACGGGCACAGATTTCAACAAATGCATTGGGTTTTGTAACCCTCTAATTGTTTGGCTAAAGGAGTATTTCACCTTTATTAAAGTCATGAGAATTACCAAGAGTGGGGATACACAGGTCTATGTTACGGTGGATGGGGAAAGGTTTAAAAGGTGGAATGTATTATTTATTTAGGTACTATTCTAATTCAGAATGGAAGAAGTACAAAATAGGTCAGCACAAGGATAGAAAGAGCAAAGGAGGTATTTATAAGATGATGCAAATTGTTGACAGAGTTTTTGAACATAGATATTAAAAATAGGTTAGTGAAAACTTCGACATGGAGTGTAGCATTATGAGTGTGAGACATGGACTACTACAAGAAAAGAAGACATGAGCAGATTAGAGGCATTTGAGATGTTGTAGCTTGGAAAAAATTGGTTGAGGTGAGAAAAAACAAGTGAGGAAGATCCAGACGTAATAGCAGAAGAGAAGGAACTTGACTAGAGTAATAAAGGAAAAACAGAAGAAATGGGTAGGTCAAATTATGAGAGGCGAAGGTCTATTGAAAGAAGCCATGGAGGGGGGAGGATGCTAAGAAAGAGACTAAGAAGTAAGAAGAAAAAAAGGAACATCAGATGTATTAAAAGAAGGGAATGGGTATGAGAAGATGAAGAGAAAGGCCTAGGATAAAGCAAACAGGGTTAAGTGAGCCAAAAATCTACCAAAAGGTAAAAATCACATGACAATGAATTAGTTTAAATGATATTCCAACCTTCAAATGTTGATGGACCATTCTCTTTCTGTTTGTCCACTTCGGCTATGTATGTGTCAATGAAATCTCTTGGATTTTCACCATCAATAGTTTCTCTGTGGCTTTCAATCTCTTCCTGAATCCAACAAAATGCTTCAAATTAATGCACAAGTACCGTAACTACCTGCATATAATGCGCACCCTCGTATAACGCGCAGGGGGGTTTTCAGCCTCGTAATCGATGATTTTTCTATATACCCGCGTATAGTGCACACAGATTTTTTTTAGCATTACCATTCCAGAATAAAGTAGATAGTGTAACGTGTTCTAAAGCAATGATCGAATGATTGGTATTATGTATTGGTAACATAATGCAAGTGCGAAATGAAATTTTCGAATAACGTTCCAAAAGAACGTCAGCTAACTCAATCATTACATACTCTATGTTTACTTACAAGGTGATATTAGGATATACACAATAAATCGAATTATATTAATTTCTTAGTATGGCATATGACATTATTTGAGCTGTAAAATGAAGGAATGACAATAATCCTATGTTTTTTACATACGTTTCTGTCACGCCTGAGGTAGGCGGGTTCGCCCACCCTTCAGTTTTACCCTTATTAGAACACTTGGGAGCACGTAAACACGATAGCAAATAACCATAATTAACTACAGACTCTAAGAATCAAGAATAAATCACGTATGAATGCTGAGAAAAAGATAGGGAACGATAACTTTATTTAATTCTATAAGAAGCATCAACTCCCAGCATACTCAGAGGCATCAGCTGCCATCGTTTCTAATTGTAAGTAGTACCAGTACCTCACCACCAGGCTGGGCGCTGGTGTAGGGTGAGGTCATGCGTAAGATGATGATTCCGATAACAACATCGAAGAAGAATGGTCCAGTGACGAAGAATTTCTTGGCTTTTAAAATGAATAAATACTGAATTCATTCTTTTCATATCTAATTAATTTATGTTTATAGAATTAGTTAATAAATTTTTACTATTATCTATCTTACTTTTCGTAAAAATCACCAATAAAATTATGAGGATACCCGGGCAGTAATTAATGTGCCGAAATTGTGGAAATATGGGGTCAAATGAAAATAGGAAGATTATGTACCCTCATATAACACGCATCCTAATTTTTAATTCAAATATTTCGAAAAAAAGAGCGCATTATACGCGGGTATTTACTTATATTTCTACATAGTTTGACATGTACATCTAAAAGTATGTATGTCTGTAAACCATATTTAGCATAGTAGACTAGCTTAGTTAAACAACTATTGTATTAACTTAGCTTTACTGATTTTATTAATTTTTCATTATATTAAAGTACCCAAAGACAGCACTGAGGACCTTTAGATCAGGTTTCTAACAGTGCAAAAGAATTAAAATACTAATAACTAAATGTTATAAAATTTCAATATATCAACAATATATAACACTCAAACATATCAATAACAAGTTGAATTTAAATGGGAGAGGAAAGAGGAATTAAATGCTGAAGATAACCATGTAGGGTGCTCCACTGAGTTAGAAGTTATAAGGCTGAGGAGGTGGATTGATAAAGAGAACTGTGGTGCAGGATGGAACATGTACAGAAAAGATAGGGATCAATTCAATCTGTTTGTATATAAACTCATGAGCACATAAATGGCACAAAGCTACTTAGAAGATGTTTAAAATGCATTTTCAAGATCTTATTTCAGGATGTTGATAAAATTAGAACCATAATTTTACAAACAACTGGAGAAAGAGGAAAATGGCAATCATTAATCTCACCTGAATGAATTCTCGTAAAGTTTTACGTAGCTCTAAAAACTTCGGGAGATTCGTCAAAAATGGGAATATTTTTACAAGAATAGGGAATGCTGTTGAAGCACCTCCCCCAGGCTCACTCATGGCAATTATTTTCTTAACGTTGTTCATTAGTTTGTTGAGATATGGATCAGTATGGCTGTATCTCTTGCCAGCTATGATATGCCAAAGAACATTAATTCCAGCTGTCCCCAGTATGTCATGGACAGGAACCTACAAAAAGAAGGAAGAGAAAGAAATAATTTACATTAATTTCAATATTGTTTTTCATTGCCAAACAACATAATTAACAAAAGAATGAACCATTATAGATTAGTCCAGTGACTACAGTGAAACTCATAAGAAACATTTACTACTCATTAAAGGGACTTTATACAGATCAAGTACCATAGGTAATTATAGAAAATGCAGATAACTCGGGGTTATTTATGTGAACATTGTCAGCACTAAGCATAAGATGATCAAATGATTTGGATGGGTGATCTTGTTTGGTAACACAAGCAGGGTAGAGTCCAAAGTTTACATAAATTTGAAAAGTGAAAAAATTTATTCAAGGTAAATTGAGAAAGGATTTTTATTAAAAGCCAATGTTGATGAAGTAAATTACAAACAAAATATAAGCTAATCTGTTAGTTATACAATTTTCCTTTAATTTTTTAAAACATTTATTTATTCATGATTAACTTGAAATTGAGAGCCTGGACCAGCAGTGCTCAGTATGTGTTAAGACATATTCATGTGTCTCAAGGTTATTTAAAGATGTAGTGAACATTTCTGAATTTAAATTTGTAGTTAAGCTATATTCAAGGATATATACTATGGACCAAGCCCAAGGCATTTTCAGCACACATGTATGAAAATTTGCCAAATTTGGCAAATCTGTTCAAGGAGGTGAATATTACATTGTGTTAATAGAATACACAAAAAAATACAAACACACAAAGAAACAGTTGCATTTTTTTCTTTCTTTCTGTCTATACCAAAGTTTCAACGAACAGAACATGGCTGAACACAGTAACTTCAAACTGTGTTGGTTTGAACATCTTTTATGTTGGTACAAAAAGGTAGCTGTTTTTTGCCATTTTATGGACCTTTACAATAAGCAAAAAATTAAATATGAAGCATTCCAGATCAAAAAACTTTTTTTAGTTGCCCTTTTCTTGGAAATAGTACAAAACTATGTTCTTTAATTTTCATACAACTTCATCTGTGGAGACATTTAATGTAACAGCAATTTCCTTCACAGCATCATTTTCTTAATTTGTTTTTAAACTCCAAGTGCTTGGGATCCAACAGCAGGTGATTCCCTGTATAGCTACATTTATCCTAAACTCACAATCCAGTCTGACTTGGTATACAAATGAACAAGAAGTAGTGACACTGAAAACTACGATGCCAGTACATACAGCATAGACAGTATTCTTTGAGATGGTTTCAAATGATAAAACTTTTTAATCTTAACACCATGAGGTGGGACAGAAAACACTTTCCAATTACTGTCATTACGAACTCTTGAGTCACCTGAATTTTGAGACAATTCCAAAAACTAGTCCCAGTTTTGTCGAAAATGACACAGTTCCTGTTTTGTCAGCTTGGCCATATAGAGCCAAATCTAGCGGTATGAAATGCTGAAGTAAACACACTCATGATCAACCATGTGTATCTTATAGCATTTAAAATGTCAGAGAGGTAAATTTGAAGTGTTAATGCTTCAACACTATTTTCTGTAATTTATGGGGTTGGTGAGGCTACAATATGAGGCTCATTTAGAAGCATTTCAGATTCATTAATTGATTTATGTAAGCATAAGTCTTTTCAAGTCAATGACAAAATGAATTGGACTGAGGAATCATAGAAAGAATAATGTATAGTGCAGAGGTGGCCAACCTTTTCTGTAACGTGCCACATATTATGTCGAAAATGTGTCACGCACCACCCAGTTGTGGTCCAAGGGAGAGCAATTCCTCCCCCCTCTCTCCCTATGCACACAGCATGCACAAAACACAGAGCTGAGCCATATCAGTATTATCACAACTTTCATCAAGAACTAATGAAAATTACTTGCATGCAGATAAAAAAGAAGTGTTTTGTTTTTCAACATTATCAGACACATCATCTATTCTCCTCATCACAGTTTTCTTGAAAGTGCGATGTCATAAACCATTCTTTTTACTTTTGGGTTACCACTTTATTTTTTAATGTCAAAAGACTTGTTTTTACAATCCCTTCTCCATTAGAGTACGGCTTTTGCTTATAAGCAAGCAAGAGAGAGATTTCATATGATATTTGCACAATGCTTGTCAATTTCTCACCTTTTCTGAAAAAATGGCTGTTGTCCAGACAGCACACTTTTCTTTTTAGAAATTAAATCAGCACATAAAGTGTAACCATCAGGATACTTTGAGCCAAACTTGGGCTTTTGCAAAAATGTCGTACTAAATTAAATTTTTTAGACACAGCAACAGAGGCACCACAAATCAAACACACTGGATTTGCACCTTATTGCTTTGTAAACGAAAAACTATTCTTCCCAAGCTAAGTTTACTTCCTGGAAAGCAATATCATCTTCATATTTCCTTTTTGACTTCGAATTGGAACTGGGCTTATTGAGGAACATTTTATTTAAAGGGGTTCACTCGTGAATATACATCAAGTAACAAGATAATAAAATACACAACACAATCATAGGTTGCTCAAGACTAGCATACAGAGCACACTACTCAAAATTAATGTTCAAGTGTGGAGCTAAAAGACTATCGAAAGTAGGTATTGGAGTCAGTGAGTTCTTTTGAAATATAGTGAATGTTCTGGAAAATAGTGGATTCAAAGTATACACAATTGTTTTGAATACATTCTCTATTCATGGAATTAAAGAAGAAACTAGGTCTGTTTTCAAAGAACTACAATGTAAAACCTAGTATGTTAACATTGACATTTTTGAAAATCTCTTTCATTATATTTTAAAGCTATTTTTCCAAATTGGAAGGTGTGCCACTGACAAGAGCTATGCATGCCATTAGTGGCACATATGCTGAAGGTTGGCCACCCCTGGTTTAATGTGTTTTTGATGTATAAAGTGTAATTTAATCTAGAGATATTTAATGCCAAATTCTTTGGTCACATCTTACTGAATCTGCCCATCCTGTCTTTTCACCTCCAGAAAGCTTCTCGACTTCTGCAAAGACAGCCTGAAGTTCCTCATGTGCTATTCCTTCAAGGCTGCGTTTTCCAAATCCTAAGTCCCTCAGATGGCGTAATGTGAATCGACGTTGCTCCTTCCATTTCTCGCCATACGTGCCAATTACGCCTGCGAATGAAGAAATAAGTCAACATGCAGCTATATATCGGGAGGTTATTTTTTTATTTTGCCACATTTACACCACATATTTTTACTTTCTCCATATACAAAGTATAGGGAAAGTATTGTTTTCATAAAAAAATTTGAATTCGAGATTTAAACGGAAATACATGTTTTAAGGTTCCCTGAACAGGTTTTGACTATTTTCTCGATGATGTCTGTGATTGGAATTTTTTGGGTGCTCTAACTCAAAAACTATTAATCAGGTCAATACAATACTTTATATTTCACATTTTTGTGAAGGGACAAGAACTGATTAATTTTTGGTAGATATTGGTCAACTGGAAGTGGTTGTTTACTCTTGTCACATCTGTTTTAAAAAAATATTATCTTTAGTATTTGATGAATGTAAAAACTTATAGGAATAAAAGTTGTAGGAGATTTAATTTTCTACGTTTGTTTAAAACACTTTCCCATGTTTAAGAGATATTTTTAAAACTAATTGTTTAGCTGCCACCACCACACCACCTACCAGCTAATATTGTAAACACTTTATGCTCGGTTACATCTTAGTAATGCTACTTTTTATTTTCTTAATTGTTGGAGCTTTCTGGCTATATCAAATATCAGAAGGCTATGGTTTGAGTTTATTTCTGTTCTTTGTAAAGTCTTTAAATTTTTCTCGCAGTTCCTTAAAATATTTATTATCATTTAATCTATTTGGAATTTTTAGAAATATTACAGATATGGAGAAAGTCATGTGGTGGCCACATAAGATTTTTTTACAGTATAATATTTTTAAGTAAAACTGTTAGTGTAATAAAACTAATTTCCATGTCAATTAAGCTACTGACAATGAATAAATCCAGATAAAATCAGAAGAGGTGAGAAACATTTATAAGTTGATATTTATTAAACAATTGCAGATGGAGTTAGGAGGCATCAATAGGGACAGCTTTGCAAGACAAGGGACCCATAAGGAAAAAATAATCTGGATTCATGTTTGATTCTTTTAATATGCTTAGTTAATGTTTCCTACTTCCATAATTTGCAAGTCCAATGTGCAGCACTGAATTAAAACTCAACATATCTTTTTGAGTTCATTATTTCCTATCTTCTGAAAATTTAATGCAAATTTGGTTACTCACTGCTTTCATCTCGTAATGACTAGGTCTGACTTATTACATCTAATTTCATCACTGTCAGAGACAGCACTATTTTAAAGGCAAAGAAAATTGTAAGCTTCCTAATATAACAGCAATATTTTTACTAACTTTAATCACAAAAATGGATTTTACTCACCAAATGAACCTTTGTCTATTTTCTTCTGAATTACTGAATAAGGCCTGCCAGAAAAATCGTCTCGGGATGACAATTCTTTAATAGCATCAAAACCAGAGACAACTATAACTGGAATGTTTCCAGAAAAAAGGCCAACCACATCACCATAACGACGAGATGCTTCAGCCATTGCAAGATATGGCAAATCTCCCCATAGTTTCATCTCCAATCTATTTCCCACAATTGGCCATTTCAGAGGACCTATAAGGTTATACAAGAATTTATAATTTTCTAATGTAATTGCATGTCATATGAAATGATGGGTGGACACAAATTAAGTATTAAATTAAAAGTTCTAGATGTACACCTTAGCAAAGCATTAATTCAAAATAGCAATTAAAATAAACAAATACATGGCTCATTTATGAAATTCAATGAATCTTACAAAATAAATGTTAATCATATCATTATTAACATACTTTAATGATCATAAACAAAGATATAATTTGTTTACATAAAACTTTCATGACAATTTGCTTTGGGACACTTAATGCAACACAAAAATAATTGAAAATAAAGTGAACAACTTCTGTGCTGCTATCTAAACAAAATTGTGCACAGCAATTAAAAACCTAAATATGACAAATATATACAGCATTGCAACATACACAAACAAAATATTGTATTTGTTATAAAATAAAAATTTGACCTTTCTATTAATACCACCAGCTTTTTTTCATACTTACATTATGCTGCAATCACATTTCCTGTTACTACATTGCTATGCCATGTTCTTTTCACTAATTAGTCATTCTAATATTTGGTTCATAACTACTTTACATTATTATTCCATATTTTTCATTTACATTTGAATACACTCAACCCTATTCACTTTTCACTGCTATTGCTTATGCTTTGTTCTGCTGCCAACTTTAAAAATTTCCATCAACATCATCTTACAATTCCTGTTGGGGGTTTGTTTGGTGAGGTAGTATTTTCCTTAGGTTGGGTTACTAATTCACTTACTATATATCCAAATATAACAAAATTCCAGCTTCGTTCGTCCGTTCGTGCGTAACTGGTGGTAAAAATACATTAAAAGATGGATAACTTGATCAAATATGTACATATAACAATCAAATTTGATGAAAATGGTCTGCACATAAGTAAAAATGCTCTGACGAAGAAAAATTTACGAAAAACATCCAGAGTTCGAGTCCATGGCTACATACATATTAAAACATTCAAAGCCTGCTTTCCTTACGCATCTATAATAATAAAGCTACTTGTGTCTCACTCACTCACTGACACAAAACTCTTAGGTACTTCTAGAAGGGTTAAAAATATAAAATTTGGCATTTTGGTGGGTCGAGTGGCATAACCGACGTGAAAAATCGAAAATCATAAAAAAATTAATATTTAAGGGACCTTTTAAATCCCAATGTTCCATTTCAATACCCCATAAAAAAAGCATAGGATTCAATGCAAGGCTTTCTAAAAATGAATTTTTAAATTACTTAAAAGAGACACGAATTCGAAAAAAGAGCAGTTGTTTATCTGAAAGAACGAAGTTCTTAATTTTTTGAAGGCAGAATTCAAAGACGTACCGATGTAGCATAAACATTTGCTTTTAATCAGAAAAAAGTGTGAATTTTTCTTCTTTTCAATAATGGAAATCGTGAAATACTATGAAATACTATGGCAACGACCTCAATGCTTTTAAAAGGATCTGATATTATACGTTAGAGGATTGCAGTGATTTAATGCTTTTAATGGAAATTAATGCCGTCATAACGAACTTCGGTAATTCAAATCTCAAGGGAAAGTAAAAATTATTCGAGTATTAGAAAACTCAAGTTATGGAAATATATCTGAAAATATTTGAATACATACACTGGAACTTCTATAACTCGAATCTCAAGGGAAAGAAAAAATTATTCGAGTAATACAAAATTCGTGTTACGGAAATATATTTTTTCGTTTTTCTTTATTCGAATTGACATTAAGTTTATTCCGATAAGCATCTTATTCTAATTTTCAATATCATGCATATTATGAAAACATCATCTTATAAACATTTTAGTGTGTGTGTGTGTGCGTGCGCGTGTGTGCGTATGTATGTATCTATGTTCTTTATACGTTTTTACACTGTTGAAGCTATCGGATTAAAAAGTTTCATGGGCCATCCTATGGACCAAAGGAATAACTTCGTCTAGGTTTGCAGACCGTGGGGTCTCTTATATCCCATTGGGCCAACACAATTCTATTCCCATAAGAATGGATGGGAAAATGGTGTGGAATAACCGCAAAATGCCATGCAGCCCTTCACTGATGTGGATATAAATATCCTCCAATATATAGTAAGCAAATTTTGTTGGTAACACAATCTGAAGAATCTAATTGGCTGCCGAAAAGTCAATTATATCTTCAGGAAGTTTAAACTAATTTCCCTTGAAAAAATGCGATAAATAAATAAGATGTTAAATATGTTTAATTTTAATATTTTAAGAAATTAATGAAAAACACGATTTTAATTATAAATAATTCGGGGGCCTTCTCTATCTCGTACGAAATCATTCAAAGCATAATTTCCTTACGTATATAGTATAAGGACGGCAATACAATCTCGAGATTTAACGATCACACGGTCGGCAAGATTAAAAAGCTTAAATTTTCCAATAAATAACATTTAAACGTAGAACTTGAGCGATTTTGTATCGTAGGCAAAATGAGACGATAAAAATAATAAACTTTATTTATTTTTCTTTAAAATGGTCTAGGTCCGTAGATCGTAGGTCAGTTATGTCTAATTTTAATTTGCAAAAGAGTAAAAGTCTTTAAGTCGAAAAATCGATATTTACGTGTTATTTTATGAAAAATGGCACCCCTCCCCTCTCCTACCAAGGTTCACATCCTCATGTTCCCATTAGTAAGTGTACCAAGTTTTAAGTCTTTAAGTTTCTTGATTTTCGAGATATGCTGTCCCCCCACACACACATTGCCTTTTATTAATAGAGACTAGCGTAATTGGCCGTCAAATATGACGGGTATGCATGAACTAAGTATTAAGTTAGAATAAGATTTAAATAAAATATTAATGAAACTAAGTTTTATATGCACTAAATAGTAATCAATGGATATAAAATTCACATAATTGAGTGTTCCAGAGAGTAAAAATAGTTTTAGGCGAATAGAAATTTTATGACAAAGACATTACGCTATACAATTGTTATATGGACAAAACTATTTTTAATTTATGGTACATTTAGTATCAAACTCCCTTTCTCTCAACCTCTCTCTCTCTCTCTCGTATTAAAGCATCATAAAATTATTTCAAAGATATTTGATTTCGTTATGAAAAATCTGTAAAATTTACAATGATCTGGCTTGGCTTTCATGCACAATCAAATCAGCGTTTTTAAAGTTAACTTTGTTTTAATTATATTATTATCACAGGCGAAATTCTTATCCAAATATTTGCTGAAAATGAGTAAAATTGAAATAATAAGATATTATGTGTGAAGAATCAGCAGAAATTTACTTAAAATATTTGAGCAAATTATAGGTTATTTAAAACGTATAGAATTTAACTTGATAACTGAATTATTTTACTCTTTTTTACGTGTAAAACAGGATACAACGTGAAAGAACAGTCAATTTACCATCAAATGAAAAATATGTAGTAAATTACTATGAAATAAATACTTATATAAACTGCAATGAGTTTTAACTATATTTTAAGATCGCAGTTTTCTTTTTACTACATATTATAGTAGTTTTGAAAAATATTCAGAAAATTGGCTTTATTTAAAGAATTTTAAATAAGAATCATAAAATGTTATTTTTTCAATCCTATTAGAAATTCGGTTCGAAATATTTTCTGTTTTATCATTTAAAGAAATCCATTGAATATAACGTTATATTTAGTTTTATGAAGTCTCACCATTTGTCAGTGGCGTATGATTCGAGCGTATAAAATATTTTAGAATGCATTATAATTTATTATTGTAATTTTTGCACCGCACCTCATTTTAATCCTATGCAAATGCCACGTCGTCCTCTTCCTCCATTTCTGCTCATTTCCTTTCCCCTTTCCTTCCTCCATCTAACTATTTAATAGATTTAGTATGTGTGTTATAGCAGTGTATAAAAGTCTGATCCGTATTAAAGCATTAAATGGTGCATTTATTAAGCATTGATATGAGGCGAAGAATAGAATTCAACACTCGGGAACATAATATAATGTGAATTTTATGTTATTTAATTTTCTGTACACATAAAATATTGTTTCATTAAATTAAAATTTATTAGTTTTATTCGAAGGAAGTGCAATATATCCTCCCCCCCCTAATAGCGCCACAAACGGACATTTATTTCTTAAATTACCATGCCAACCCTAAATAAACGAATTCTGATTACATCATTATACAAGTTTCTGCCAAATTTCAATTTTCTATCTACAACCTTGTTCGAGTTATTCGCGTTTTAATAACTTTACACTCAGACCAACGGACGAACAACATAGCCTTTATTATTATTTTTCTGATTCTTTGATATTTTTAAACTTCTCTTTCTCTATTTCCCAAAGCTTCCTCAAGATGTCCATTCTTCTACGCAACTCCCGTAACATATCGCCCAATCCTTCACTCTATACATTTTTTACATGCTCGGTTTGTTTATTAAAACATCCAGCACGTTTCTTAGATTACCATACCGTTTCTGTTTCATTAATATTGAATTTAGCTCATTATTACGATTTTTAATCTTTTTCAATAGTATTTCAGCTCTTAAGGTATTCCTTCTAGTAAATAACGCAACGAATGTTGTTTGCAGAAAATAATTTCTCTCTCATTCTGCCTTTCTCTCCATCTCGTATAAAAAGCCTTCAAAAGCACTCTTAAACACATAAGGATTGGAATAACAATAATATTACGAGATATAACAATGTAATTGGTAGGCAAGGTAATATCCCATTAAAATGGCATGATTTCCACAAAATATGCGAATTTTACGTATAACATGAGGGATTTCAAACTCTAGGCGAAAAAATATGAACAGAATATGAAACCTTATAATTGTTTCTTTAAAATATTTTAAATATGAAGATCGTAGGTTAGTTTTCTCTAATTTTAATCTCAAAAAGAAGAAAAACCTGCAAGTCAAAAATTCGATTTTTACGTGTTATCTTATGAAAAACGCAAATTATCGCATGTAGTCGAACCCTGGATGTTTTTCGTAAATTTTCCTTCATCACAGGAGTTTCATATCTGAATAGATTATCTCTG
Source organism: Tanypteryx hageni (assembly GCA_028673005.1). Lineage (NCBI taxonomy): Eukaryota > Metazoa > Arthropoda > Insecta > Odonata > Petaluridae > Tanypteryx > Tanypteryx hageni. The sequence continues at coordinate 172,562,873 of CM054114.1, forward strand.
CCAAATTTCAATTTTATATCTGCATATTTGACAGAGTTATTCGCGTTTTAAGAGCGTGACATGGACCAACCAACCAACCAACATAGACTTTTATTAAAAGGGAGGAAGTTTATATCTGCAAATTTGACCGAGTTTTTTGCATCCTAAGAGCATGGCATTGACAAACCAACCCACCAACCAACAAACAGTGCCTTTTATTAAAAGGGGGGATACTCTATAGATTAGGTATTGTTTATAACGGTAGTCAAGTATATTGTTAATTCAACAATACGCTCATTACCGTGTTATTTAAATGGCAAAATTAAAAGAGAAAAACTTTTTAAAAATAAAAAAATACAGTTCAAATCGCTTTAAAAACCCACCCATTTTGCTTAGCTTTTTCTTGTGGTTAAAATGGCACCTTCTTGCTTCTACGTTCTGTAGTTTTTGCGTTATAAATTCACAAACATACAAAAAATTCTTCAAAGTATTTATGGTAGAGAAGAGATAGTCATGATTGTCTAAATATCGCCCTCAATAAAGACGAATTATTATTATTACGAAGATAGCAAAATTATGTTTATCCGTAATGACGAAATATTTTCTCTGCCTGATAGAATTACATACAAAGGCTGTTATTTTAATAGATATGCTTTTATAAATGGACTAAGACACGAGTGTAATAACTGCTCACTGCATATAAGTTAAGTTAAATATCAAAGTGCATCATGAATAACAAGTAAACTGAAATTCAACATTTATTTATCATCAGTCTTTATTAGTATCTCCAAGGAAAAACTAATTATTAATTTATAAAGAATGTAATTTATGGTTTCATTTCTGAAATTCAGTTGCAATCAATGGATTACTTTATCAGTAAAATGGGAAGTCCAATTGCCACAGGCAGGGCCGTGGAATAGGTTGAGATTGGAAGACCGTTGCCTCAGTTGGCACTTTTTTAAGGCTGATGGGAGCATGGAATTACATTGGCGTCGTAACCGATTAACAATACTGTGTCTTGGTCTGGGGCTGATTTTTCCCTTTTCGCCTCGGGTAATAAATTTCTGTCATGGAAATCATTTCACTTATATTACCTGTTAGAGGAAATAATTCTGTATTTGGCGTGTATCATGATATATATATATATATATATATATATATATATATATATATATATATATATATATATATATATATTGTTACTCTATCGCTGAAGAAGGGCATAGGCCCGATAAGCTTGCGTGTTTTTTGTTTTTTGTGTTCGTGTGTTTGTGTCTCTTCGACGCCCCCAGCAGCCTGCCAACTTGGTCTCCGACATGGTAAGTGTCTGCTAGGCTTCCTTCAACACCTTGTTGCCACCCTAATCACTACCTTTTCATTTCCGATAAAATAATCTCATTACCCCAAAAGGTATACAGTGATAAGAACTGCTGTTGCGCAGTTTGTCAGATTTTGCCGTTATCGAGTATAAATGCGCAAAAGTTGAATTCCTGGAGTAATAATCGCTGCTAGCTCTGAGGTTCACGTTTCTCTCGCAGTTAGATTTATTGATACGCTCAAAATGCATCCCCATAGCCGACACCATTACTAAACGGTTTCCCGTTTTGTCTTCAAAGCAACTAAAACCAAACACAGCTGACCGGAGAGAGAACAGAGAAGGAAAGGTTCCGTTACTGCCTCTGCCGCATTATTTTAGGCGTTCGGGTGATTGCTCTCCATAACGGAATTACCGTATATACTCGTGTCTAACACGCAGTTTGAAGACCAAATTTTTAGGTTATAAAGTAGGAGTGCGTGCTATACACGGGTAACACTTTTGTGCAGTTAAAATAAAAAATTGAAGTGTACCTACCTCGCACCAGATTCTCGCTTTGTGGGTTAATTTAAGGGAAAACCACGCTAATTATCGATAATCCAGCTTATAAATAGATTAATTAAACGTATCAAACACCTAATTACTTCCATACAATTGTATTTTCACTCTCTCCAAATATTCCACATTTCACTATCTAATCAGCTGATTGCTGTAGTTTTCCGCAAAATCACCAGGTAGTCTTCCCGCAAAACAGGCATCGAAAACAAAAAAACGCAAATTGAAATCATTATTTAGTTAATGGATAAATAACAATAGGTATAAGTACTTGAACACTCAGAATTCATCTTCCTCGTCATCTTCGGCACCAAATAGCTATGCGAAGAAGGAGACCGCGATACGCAACGAAATTTAAGATTCATTAAATACTGTCATTAATTATCTCTAGCCATTCAATATTCCGTGAATAAGTGTTACGTGTAGTTTGATAAATTTATAATAAATTGACGTGTTTCAACTTCAATCAATATTTTACCTTTAACCCTGAGGCGTTTTGCCTTGTAAGCAAATTTTCGCAGCTCGGAATTTTCGGATTTAAAAAATTAATTTTCGAAGATTTTTCTTCAACTCGGATTTGCGTAAGTCTAGTCTTCTGTTCTCCGGGACGGGTCTGTATCTATTTATTTATGGTACTCTAGTTAATACCTAACATGACATTATTATTCTAAAATTTTGTCCTTATATCCCTCAAAATCTAGAGTGCGCGTTATACACAGGGTATACGAAAAAGTCGCGATTTTTTTGCAAAGATTATACACGATTATACACGAGTGATCGTTATACACGAGTGAGCGTTATGCACGAGTATATACGGTATTAATCGGTGGCGTTATTCCTGGAAGAGGCAAAGGTAACGGCGCTGCAATCTATGGATGCGTCTGTGAAGTTGCGACTTCGTAGATCGGGTTCGCAACCATTTCAATGCGGCGAGCACCAAGTTACACTCTCGAGCACTAAGCGAGCACCACTATAGTTTTCTAAAAAGTAAGAGCGATCATAAAGAAAATCAGATCAAAGTCAATGTGATTGAAATGCCCTTGCTTACGCTTAGAGAGAAAATAGGCGAACATATGGAATTATTGTTACAAGGAAAGACGGATTTTAGCATCGTATAAGTGCATGGCAAGATTGATAAAGAGCACCACGGTGCTCGCGAGCACCAGGTTGCGGACTTCTGTCGTAGAGTATTGTTCTTTATTGCAAAAGCTCTTATCTCAGGCCTATTTTATAAGTTTGCACAATAACGCTTTTGCCCGAGCGTATCTCTCTAAGCCATGGAATGGTAAACATTTGGACAGCGAGAGAAATAGCGGGAAGTGAAAAGGTTAGGAGTGGAATGAGGCAGGGATTCGGTGCTTGGAGACGAGCGTAATCAGTGTCGTATCTAAGGGGAGGGGGGGGGGGTGAAGTGGATGCAACGCACTCGGGCTTCCGGCTCTTTTAGGGCCCGGCCCCAAAATGCAAAACTTTCATGCAATAAAAAATTCCATTTGGGTCCCAAAATAATTTTGCATCCGGACCCCAAGAATCTAGAGCCCTGAGTTAAACCATGCAGAGAAGTATCGTTTTCATCGTCGAAAGTGTTAAACCGAGCCAGGGTGAGTGTTGCGAGGTGGTGAGATGGGGCGAAAGAGGGCGCGGAATGCTATATTTCAATAAAAGAGTTCCACATCAATGCAGACAGGCGAATTGAATCGTGGAAGATAGCGAAAATAATTATATGTTTTGGCGCTCGAGTGCAAGTGGTCATTGCGAATTTCATTCCCTTAGCTTACTACAGTGGTTCCCAACCTATTTGGCATTGTTACCCCTGAGATAATCAATAATACTGGAATTACCCCTCGTCCCCATTAATTGGCGAATATGAAAAAAGGAAAATCATAAATAATAAAATTTATTTATATTTTTTAATTCTCATAATTTGCATCTAATACTTTGAATGATGTTGGATAATTCTTATTATATTGTTTACTAGTAGAAGGTGCTTGCATACTGCAAGCATTTAATCGCACCTTGAAAAAAACATTTATTTTCAGAGTGGTATTTCATCATGAGGAATATTTTTTTAATTCTAAAGATTTCTCCTCCTTTCGGGTTTTTGTTTTTTCATTATGGAACAATAATGAGGTAAAACAATTTATAATTTTTGAAATTTTCGAAATATTATACTTTTCCCACATTGAGTTAATAATGCCACACATTTCTGCCAAATTTTAAATTTATAGTACAATTAAAAGTGAAATAACATTTATCTAATTGTTTAAATTTTAATAATTTATAACGGCCAAAATAACAATTTTATGGATAAATTGAAATGTTTATTCGTTTACATAAATTAACGTATAAATAATTTAAAAATTTCAGCTCCCTAACTTGCGGCGTAGTGTCAAAGCATCTACCTATTTGTTTAAACTTTAAGAATATTTAACTGCCAAACAAATTAAAATATCAAAATTTCTATAATCCCTATTTCGTTTTTTTACAAATCCTACATCTAAAAAAATTTTCAGCTCCGTAGCACATACGAAAATGCATAAACCTTGAAAATTTGCTCAAACAATTGCGAATTTTTAGCGGCCGCATTGTTGCACTTTTTCAAGTCGGTTTTGCACAAAATCCTACCTAAGAAAAAAATTTCGAATCTCTAGCTTATCTGGAAGTGCCTAAACATTAGTATCCTCCTATATGTTATATGTTATCTCCTCCTCCTCTGTAAGAAACGTCTATATATAATGACTAGCAGATGTACCCGGCTTCGCTCGGGATATTAAAGCGGAACAGTATTTATTCTGTTGACGGTTAAAATAACATAACTGAAAAAGAAGTCCGATAACGAAATAAAACACAGATACCGGAGGCTGTCTGAAAATAATCTAAAATAGTGATATATCACCATACTTTACCTTTCGTTTATAATACTTCCTTGTAAACAATGTTTGTTGTTTTTCCTCCAGGTGCTAGGATGGTTAAGTTACGTGGGCTAAAATCTAAAATCAAAATCTAACCTGGATTTATTACTCAACTTTGGCACAAATGGAACACTCAGAAGGACTGGTGCACTTTAAAAAAAATCCAAAATTTTCTGCCTGCAATACACACGGGTGAGCCATACAATCGAACTTATCTGCAATAAATTAAGTTGCAATCTATTGCGTTTGCTGCAACAATAATTTCGATTCTTCATAAAAAGCGCGAAGCGAATACCGAATTTTTTCGTCTATTTGAAGGTTTGATGGACGCTAATTCAATCGGAGGCGGGAGCGATAAAATTTCGAAAAAAATGCGTATTTCTGGCAAATTCCTCCGTATAACATCTAAACATTGCAAAAATAAGATATTTGATAGTTTTAGTCGTCGAATAAAGCAAAAATGGAGAACATTGGTAGATATTTACGTATTTTGATGGATGAAAGATAAAATCTTGCACCTTAAAATCGAAAATTTCGTGTCAACTTATGGGAAAATATAATTGTCTGCCGGAGTCGAATCCGGGACTTTTTCCGGGGTGTTTGATTTTTCTAGGGACTACCTCATAGGGGTTTAACGATTGTGAACATTTCAGCTCGTTAGGCGTAGTAGATCAGAAGATATTAAGCGAGAAATATTTGAAGGAAACGGCAGACTCCCAGCCAGCCAGCCAGGTTGAGTTTTATATAGAGAGAGATTAGCTGTATTACCCGGCGTTTCCCGGGACGTCAGGTAGTTCACATTACTTCAACACTTCTTTGTACACGATATTTTTGGTCTTTTCATCGGGGGCACAAACAAACAGATACCTGGTGCTACTCACCCTCGAGCAAGCCACATAAAGCTGCCCGTGTGAGAAGCAGTTTGATCGTAAGTCAACACCTACTATTCGGAGCGTCTGCCCCTGTGCCTTATTAATTGTCACGGCAAAACAGATGCTCACAGAGAACTGCAGGCGTTGGAACTCGAATGGGTAATTAGTTGGTATAAGGGATATTCGGGGGATGAATACCGATTCCCCTTTACTGCATCCAGTTAAAATTGTCGATGATAAACCTGACCTTGAACTTGAAAGGTGTTTGGATTCAGCTCTTCAAAAACCGTTAAAATGATGTGTCACAAACCACGGTTAAATTAAAGTGCATAAGAAAGTTACATTTTTGGATTCATCTCTTAAAAAACCGTTAAAATTATGTGCCACACCAAACCAAAAGATTTTGACTACAGTACATAGCCTATATTTTAAGTTGGACTACCCTAAAGATACACTGCAAGTTACATGAAAATCCGTTCAGCCTTTTTTGCGTGATGCGGTAACAAACAAACAGACAGACAGAATTTCAATTTTATTTATATAGATATATATTCAGAAAATTAAAAACATGAAAAATGAAATTTTGGAGATGAAATTATCAGTGTGATGGTTGATGCTCCTGCTTGACTAGCTTAGACACACGAGGCTTTATCACAGCTACCGCACATTACAAATCATGAGTAAGATTCAACCTAGTCCTTGCCCTGGTTTATTGCTATAGAAAAGTCAGTCTCACAGCAATACGTTATGGCAAATGGAATGAGAACTTTGATAGTTTTGTCTGGGAAAATCGGGTATTAACCAAAAGTTTTTCATCAAAAGGTTGTCAGATTAGAATCCTGAAAATCTAATTTCAATGTGTCATCTTCTCGCCGGCTGAGGAATTCTACTTTTGCTGTAACATCCTCGTCTTTGATGAGCCTTTCCTCCACTGAAAAAGGTCTCACAATCCATGCATTCATTTCGCCGTGTTCGTATATGAGAAAGGTGTCCAATAATGGATTCTTTCATGGATAGTAAGTGTCGACTGATATCATAAGCAAATGAACACTTTTCTTTGGTTACCTCAAGCAGTGTTGACAATTCTAAGAATATAGATACATCACCAGCTTCAACCCTACGTTGGTAAAGCTGGAGCTTGCCAAGAAAACTGGCAACCTTGTCTTGAGCTATGAGAATAATCACCACATTTCCTTTTAGTGAGAGGTTTAACTTATTAATTTCACCAAAGAAATCTGTGGAATAGACCAACTTGAGAATGAATGTATAATTCGGTTTTTCATATAGTAATAATAATAAAATATTCTAGTGTCCAACAATCTGCGCATGGATAGTGGAATAATGTCAATTTTTAACAAAGAAACCAACTCATTAACCTCTGAAATAAGCCGAATTAACCCTCGGTAGGTTGGAAACTACTGGTCTACTACGCATCGTATAGTTCGGCTTCAGTCAAATTAATTTACACGATTAGGGGCCTATTTCATTTTCTCTATCATTTTATTCACAAAATTTCTTTAATATATACAATAGTATTTGTAACATTTGGTCCTTGTTTACGAACTTTTACTATTTACAATTTTAAAGAGTTTTTATCTTTAACCCTTGAAAAGCCTATATATGACTCGATTTCTGCGGCATTGTTTGAAGATTTTTTTATTTGAAAGTTATCAGTTTTTTTGACGTACGACGGCGATTTAATACAAAGACGCTAGACGTAATATAATATTTAATAAAATAAATTTTGAATTAGACGATAGTAGTGATAACACGCTGGAATCACTTCTAACATTAAGTTACTGAAATAAAAACAACAATTTGTCTTATATTTACTCTTCTATCTATAACATAAACATATATTAATATTTATATGTATTAGTGGTACCCGCAAGAACATTTGCGAAGTAAATCAGAAATCTACACGTTTAAAAGTAATAATAGCCCACATCTTATAAAATTAGACAACTGACATTTTAACGAAAATAGTTTTCTCGAGGTCTCCTAAAAATGGCGTTTATAGCATTTCTCTACGACAAACTGCTCTAGAGATAAAAGTAGGGACGGTCAGACAAACGAACGGACGGACAGAAATAGTGTAATTGTAAATAAAAGATAATTTATATCTAATATAGTCTTCCATGTTTTAAATGTAGTGTGAATTATTAAAATTCTTACCTTTAAATTGCACGTGATAATGTAAAAATTCAAAATATAAACAAATGAAATTTAAATTAAAGTTTTACTGCAGCAATATAGAAACAGTATCTAACGGAAGTAGCACATGTGCAAACAAAGAATGGTTTCACCTTGTATGTACAATTTAATATAGGTAAGAAACGTAGATGATGTTGCATGCGAGATTTCAGTTCTTATTGTTAGTTCAACTTGGAAGAATTGCTATATTTACGCCTATGTCGTCATGAACTTACCTGGGGGAAATTTATCAGGCTTTTGTGTGTAAAACCGCAATATGAGCAAAACCGCAACGGAAAAAAGAAGAACTTCCAAGATCATATTGGATGAGTGCGCGTTCCCGCCACAGACGTTGATTCTTCGGTTGCCTCGTAACGGAAAAGGAAGGAAAAATGAATGAATCACTGAGGTGGAAAGTAAATCATTAATGCAAGCATTAAAAACGGATTTATCTACCGTCGATAATAAGAAATCCCATGCAACCCAACGCCTTAAACTTAAATTTTAATTATACTAAAGAGAAAAAATTTATTTGGAATACCAAACATAAGCTATAATTTAAAAATTTCCTGCGACACAAACGACAACCGGTGCAAACGAGCGAAAATGATGACGCCTTACGCGAAAAAAATTGGTCGACGTATTCTGCAGCTTATTCTGATTTGCTTCTAATATAAGGGCTTTCCACTGCTGTGCCGGGCAGCTTTCAGATTTCGTTACGGCCGGTTAAGGTCGGCGTATTAACTCATTGGTCACATACTAATGTATGTTCCCAGTTGATTCACTTCTTGCCTACGCGCAATGGGTATCTAAGAGAGTGCAATGAATAGCTGGATAGCAAGGAAGAAGAGAAACCCGATGCCGGCATTAGCCTACTCTTAACCAAGAACACCAAGGGAGCCAACGGCTTAACGTCCCTTCCGAAGAGCGGAACGCTTAATTTGCGCGGTCTCCTCAAACCTCACAAACAGGGAACCGGACGACCTAGGAAAAAGTCCTACTTGCGCAGGATTCGTGCCCGCTACCTTTTCAAGCAGCCAGCGTCCTAACCACTACACCACCGTCGGCGTATTCCGCGCAAAACGAAAAGCACCAAGTACGGCACGCGGGCCATATCCGGTCCGCGCAGAGATGTCCCCTTGCCTCGCGAATTCCCTTAATACATACATATTCGTATATTTGACAGCAGGAGGTGTCATTAGATATCATTTATGAAATCTGAAGGGTAAATTTCTAGTAATTGTATGCAATTTACTTTTAATATAGGGGTACGGCGCATTACACAATAAAAAAAATTCTCTAAAATGCCCTGAAATTTACCCACGGCTCGATCGGTCATTTGATATTATATATAAATCCTCACGCGTTTCTCATAAGGCGTGATAATTGCTACGTTGTTTACACTCACCAGGAAATCGGAGTTGTGCCGTTCGTCTCGTGACGAATGGGGAGAGGTAGACTGTTGCTGGCGTATTTATTCAGTTTGCGCGAGCGCACGAGAACGCATCCTTCGTAATCATGACGAAGCAGAAGACTGCTGCGGAGCTCTGTAGTATAGGCTCGGTCGTAAATGTTCGGGAGTGTTCGGGTGCATGAGTCGCCGACTCATTGGCCTCGGCTCTATTTCGTCGGCGCGAAGTGACGCAATATTAGCGCGGGAAGATGAATCGCATCATTCTCGCTATCTCGCTATGTAATCACCAAGGGCAGCTGATTTGTAGCCGAAACGCGCATTTGTTTTTTCCAACCGTTTGGTGGCTATCGGAGTTAGCTCCATCACCAAGAAATATATTTTATTTCCTCTGTTTTCCCATATTTCAGTCATAAAACAAAATTTATTAATAACTTTTACATGCACTTCTATTTGGTAATTTGTATATTTGAGCTCTTGTATCCAAACCTTAAAGTATGTCAAATAACTCAAAAACGTCTTAATCTATTTTAACCATTCTTTCATTTTTAAATAGACCGACACACAAAGAAGCTTATGGATAAATACAGTATAATTAAACGGCCCGAGTTCGATTCCAGGACCGTTTAATTACTCCATACGAATAACATGGAAATTGATGCTGCATATCTTTGATTTGCTCCTTTTAGATTACTTAAAGTAATTATAAAACGTCGAGATTTGAACCAAAGAATGAAAATTCGTTTTCCTACTATCGGTTTTCAAATACGCTTCGATTTCTTTTGAACACGAAAATTTTACGTTTTTCGATGAGAAAATAATTCTTTGTCAGGGAAAACTCCATTTTTAGGCGTTCTTTACGAGCAAAACGGTAGGAGGGGAATGAATTCCAAAATAATGTTTATTAATTAATGTTATTTTTTATTTAAATCAAATAGATCTCACTATCGCAAGTCAAGAAGACAAAAATAGATATCCGCACGTAACATATACCCATACGCGGATCCAGGGGGGGGGGGGGGCGATCGTCCCCCCCTGGGATACTCTCTGGGACAAGAGAATAAGCAGGCTGTCAGGTGGCGCGATGGTTTCTTCAGTAGGCTTAGGTTATTGAATAGATTCTTCTTTGAAATTTCCCATTCTTCTTGTCTTTATGTCGCTGCCGACGTATTGTCCTAGCAAAAAGGGTCTGTTGGAGATAGTGTCACCCTGGGCGGTGATGAAACTTGCTAATTGGGGTGGTAGGGAGGAGAATTGGATTCCCAGGATTTTCAACGAATGGCGAGTGAAGGGGAGGGAAGCTACCTACGTGGGACATTGCCTTCGAATGCGCTCAATGTGCGCACTCCGGTCGCCTAGCCTTTTGGAGAACCCTCGCACCGGGTGCAGTAAAGATAGTATCATATGAATCTTTCGAACCGCGAGTAGGGGCGATGGCCATGTCAACGACCTACGCTATAGGCTAGGTGCCGGTAAAAGGATGAAACAAAGCCATCGGTTTATGCCTTAGTTCTCCTTCCACCCTCATTCACTGGTGTCGGTTCGTTTTGTTCATACAAATGGCTATAATTTAAGAAGCTTTTTAGATGTCTCTTCTTGGGTTTACCCAAAAGGACTACGATGATATTTCTAAATACACATTTTGGAATTTACCCCTCCCCCCGTTTGCTTAGAGTGCTTCCCCACTTCTGAGCTCTTCCATCTCCCAAAATCCTTTACAAGGGGCCTTTCTCTATCTTGGGTTTTCCCATCATTGTTTTCAAGAGCTTACGAGCGTTTTAAGATCATTCATTCAGTCATTCGCTAGCGCGTGTGTGACAGTTTTCCGGAGAAGGGCTATAAGTTACAAGTGTCGCAAAAGTATATATAGTCGGTACAGGCAATCAGGTTTTGCGTTTCATCGTGTCCCACAATTTAGCATTACAGCAGCAGTTCTACAAGTATTCGAAATACCATCACTTCAAGAGTGGTTATTACCTCTTTGGAGATAGTCGACGAACATGCAGCGGAAGAATATAAAACTCAGACCGGGGTTTTAGTTTCAAAGCCGCTTACTGCATTTTCAAAATTATTGGGCAAGGATGGTGTTCTTGAAAAACACCAAGGCACACCATTATAATAGCTCTGTGGAATCGGCAAAAATGTTTTTAAGGAACTTTGGCAAGTCCCAAACTGAAGTTCAAAACATGTTAATTTCAGGGAGACTGAAGTAAGTTCAAGAGAATCGAAGGGGCGTCTTTTGCCTATTATTGACACGATCATCACTCTAGGTAGACAAAATATACCATTTCGAGGCTATAGGGATGACGGCAATTTTTCAGACAGGCCTGAGAGCAGTGAAAGCATTACGAACGAGGGAAATTTTCGCGCTATATTAAAATTACGTATCCGAGGTGGTGATCAGGATCTTGAAAATCATCTGAAATCCTCGAGCGCAATTTCAAAAACTACTCATAACTCGATTATTGATTGTTGCGGCGATGAAATTTTGGAAAAAATCCTAAACTTTGCGAGGGAAGGAAAATATTATTCCATTTTATTTGACGAAACTACTGATATAACTATGGTGTCTCAATTAAGCCTTGTTATTACGTATGTTTATGAAAATAAAATTAGGGAAGATTTTATTGGTTTTGTGGATTTGCACGATGAAAATTTCACATCAGGAATTAGACAAGACCTAGAACCTAAATTAGGGGGAAATGTGCTAGGAAAATCAGTTGTTCAGTTATTAGTAAAAAATAATCTTGATATGAAAAACTGTGTTGGTATTTGCACCGATAACTGCCGTGTCATGGCTTCTGAGCAGCGTGGTGCTGCTTCAGAAATCCGTAAGGTTTCTCCTCATGCCTCCTTGCCAAAGCCATTCATTGAACTTGACTTTGTCGAAATCGTCCGAAATTAGGGCAATTAGAAAATGTTTTGAATTAATGGGCGAGGTTATTAATTTTTATCATTTTTCTGCTAAGAGAAGTTTTCTTTTAAAGAGAGAAATGGTTGGGGGATTAAGTAGCTTGTGCGATACACGCTGGGTAGAAAGGCATAATGGTTGTTTAATGTTTGAGAATTTTTTTCCACAATTACCAAGATATTGAACGATATCAGTAATTGGGATGATAGGACATCTTCAACAAAGGCAGATTTACTCCTCAATAATCTCATGATAAGCGAATTCATTGTTTCGAGGAAATGCATTACTTTTATTTTTTCCTTAACACTTCCGGTTAGTAAGTCATTACAAAAAGAATCGTTAGATCTGTATTCAGCTATAAAATGCATTGAGGACATCATTTGCTTATTAGATTGTGAAAGGAAAAGGGTTGATGAAGTATTTAATAGAATTTGGAAAAGCGCTAATGAATTTGCAGATATTTTGCAATTAAAGCTCATTAAGCCCTGGTATGCATCAAGACGAATTAACTGTTCGGAAACCGCTGAGGAATACTATAGACGTAGTGTATTTATCCCAATGATTGATACTCTCCTAGTTGATTTTCGAAGCCGTTTTTGTGATGATACACTGAAGGCATTTAATTTGGGAAATATATTACCGAAACAACTATTGTGTTTGGATCAAGTTGAGTTAGATAATACTGTAACGTCATTATGGGAAAAATATTCTGACTATTTGAATGTTTCCATTATTTCAAATTCGTTTACTATTTTTCTAAGCGAATTAATAATGTGGAAAACCGAATGGGAACGTGAATATAAGTGCAATACCATTAAAACTGACATGAGTGCCTGTGAAGTTTTCAGTATGGGTGACGAGGAAATTTATCCAAATTGCAACATTTTATAAAAGATTTTACTCACTATTGCTAGCTCTGAACGCAGCTTTTCGGCTTTGCGACGATTAAAAACTTGGTTGCGGAACAGAATGAGTAAAGAAAGACTTGTGGGTTTGGCTTTACTCCATATACATCAAGATATTAATCTTGACCCGGAAGAGATTTTAGATCGTTTTGTTAATTCTGGCAATCGACGACTTGATTTTTTGTGATTTTAAAAATAAAATGTTAAGAAGTGCCATACAAAGTTAATAAAATGTCACAGATACCCGATTTAAATATATATTTTTCTTTTTTACATTATGCGAAATATAAACCTTGTACATCATTTTCGCAAAATATGGTTTATTATAAGGGAGGTAAAATAGGGTTTATGATAGAAAATATACTATATTATTATTTCTTGTGATCATCTCTTTAAAAAGTCCTGAATATAATTTTGACGAATATAGGGAGTTGTATTTGAAAATTTTCCTAATTACGAGGAAAATAGTACTTAATCGCCCCCCCCCCCTTGGGAGGTTTCTAGATCCGCCCTTGCATATATCCCGCCTTGTAACGAACAGTAAAACGTATAAATTCCCTTCTTACGTTTTAAGTTATTCAATTTGTAAACGGGCCCTTTAATACGAATTTAAAATTTATTTTTTCCTTTTTAGCGCGTATAAAAACTGTTAAAAATGTTATGTATTTTATAGTCTTTAATTTGATGTGAAACCGTTGTTATTCTCTCATTATCATAATCATTTTACTCCAACAGTACTCATGCACGTACTTGAACAGGTAGAATAATATTAATTCACATTTGAATGTAGAATATAATTCATAGAGAGTTTTTCAAAGAAGAGCTACCTGAATATCTTTCAAATACAATACTTTAGATGTTAATATTACATATACATATATTACATATATCACATTTAACAGACGCAAGAATACCTCAAAAGCACGACTGCGGAGCGGTCCTTCCTGGATAAGTGTTAGAGAAAGACTACCAAAATATATGAGTTCAATGCATATGGAGAAGTGATGAAAGTTTATGGGGGCACTAACCTCCAACTATGATCAAAATCCAAGTTAAGAATCGTGAAGCATTTTTACCCGAAACACTCCTCGGGGTAGGCTCATTGGCAGGGTACCAAGACGATTAGAGGCTGTCTTCAAAGACCACTAAGTTCCTTTCCACTAGCCCCGTTTAACAGGGTTCTGGGAAACCTCAGCAGGACGTATCACTGACCCTCTATATATTGGGATGCCTATGGAAAATCCCACCACTGAACCGACAGATATTTTCTAGGTCGGTCGGGCCTATCGAAAGATCTTCAGAGACGAACAACGCGCCGCGGAGGCTTCGCCATCAGTCTCGAAAAACTCCGTGGCGGAGGTGTAATAGGTCTGAGCGCCGCACGAATATTTTCAAAATTAAAAAATGAATTCGAAGTTTAAGGTCCCTTTGATTCCGTATTCCATTTTTTAATTTTTGGATCGTTTAAATTTCTCGATTATTTATATTATAAATATGAGCGAAGGTTCGAAAAATACGTAAATTTTTCGTGGAGCGATAGGAACATGAAATTGGAATCGACAAAATTGGTGGTTTATTCAACTTTAGAAATAGCAGAGAAAGATGTGGATAAATTTAGACAAGAATCCCAATCCAGGACTAATCCAGGCTGGTTTCCCCAAGTTGACGTCTCGAAGTGATTACTTATATTCACAGGAAATGTTTCAGTATGATTTAGTCATTCCAAGAAATTCTCATACCATAAATACCACTTGTAGTTCATAGTTTATCAATGATAGAGAAAAATTGGAAAAAACAAATTAAATTAATCATCATCATCATAAATCATCCTGACATTATCAGGTTTAAAATACTAAAAGAATGCCAAAATCTCTTTCTGACCTTATATTTTGCATGTATTTCTTTAAATAAACGGATTTAATAAATGTTACTTACTGTTTATACGCTAATATGTCTGGATCAACTGTCCATTGCTGAAGAAAAGTCGAGCGGAAAAGAAAATAATCCATTTGTTCACTCGTCTATGCTCAAGCCTAGTTCGGTAATAATCGTCTCCATGGCAGGAGTCCGATAAAATGCGATTGAAAACGCAAAAAACGCTGTTTTCGTAATAATTCAAGAAAATACGATCAATTATCAAAATTTGGTGATAAGAATTAGAATCTACATTCTTTTTTCCTTAGAACAGTACAAACCTCGCTTCGATATCACAATTTAAAGATATTTTAATGTAAAACATTTCCTATGTAAAAAAACCATCGCCAGCTTAAGACACGATTATGAACACATACTCATGTCTGGTGACTATAATGCCAATTTCGCCTCAAGCTCCTCCGATGCAGTCTTCTTTAAAAACTCTTTTACATCACACAACCTCAGCATACTACCATTAAAACCAACAAATAACACCAAAACCTCTTCCACTTGGATTGATATATTAGTTACCGCTAACCCAGATAAAGTCTGCACCCATGGTCAACTAACTGCCCCGGGAATTTCATCCCATGACTTAATTTTTCTAACCTACTCCCTAAACTCTCCAAAATTTAAGCAGAAATTCATCTCCCAACTAAATTTTAAAAACCTTGATTATGATAGTCTGTCGAATCGGAGTAGTTGTCGTTTTGGGGAGTTTGGCGGAGCGATAGTGACGCCACCTGTCGGTGGAACTGCGATCTAAAGTTAAACAAAAGATTATCGTAATGACGTCACAACAAAAGACTATTGTAATGCGCAATGGCGGAAAATTTGAATCGAGTTAAAATTGTGCTTTTGACAGCGTCTAATGAGCGGTATATTCGAATCGAATTTAACTTTCTGGGTTGATATTTTGGATGGCGGCAGATTTGAATACGTCAAAATGAAACAAATATTGCGCAGGTTGATCAAGTTTTTATTTCCAATAAAATACAATTATTATCACGTTATAAATACCCACAACACAAAAACAATCTTTTTTCAAAGGAGGTTGCCCATCGAAATGAATTTCTCCTTTATTGTAGTGTTCCAGGCATGGCTGATATTGTTTCCTCTTATGCCAATCTTCTAATTCTTGTAATTCGGGAAATGTGGCGGTTATCTGATGGATGTCACGTGGATGATACAATTCAATATAATCAAAAGGTATAGATTTCAGATCCTCCAATTTCATCCTCTTCCAAACAAGTTCATGATATGTCCGAATAGCCGACCGAACTTAATGTTTAATTGCAAGTTGTTTTAAGTCCATAACTGAAAAGTAATTATTTTAAAATCAATGATTGCTTAGATTTATAATATAATAATAATTTTAAATATAAATTAAATTACCTTTGGAGAGCGATCTGATGCGTAGAATATCTGGATGCGTCTTTCTTCGAGAAACTCACTTATGCGCGCGTCCGTCCTCTGCCGAGTCTCAAATCCGAATGAAACCTTCTAACTGCAAGATTGAAAAAATACTGAGGTTGAACGTCCGCCCACAGCGAGACTCTGCGTAGCGATCTCGAGTCAGCGAACAGGACGTGAGCAGCTGCATAATTACAAAATGCTGAGTTCGTGCCTACACCGGTTGTGAGCTGGAGAGTGGGGGTTAACGTGAACACTTTCCCAACTTGCAGTATAATTGAATCGAGGTAAAATTTTGTGCTCGGTGGTGATTTTAAATACATCAAAATGAAACATATTTTAGTCCTAACTCGTCTTACATGGTTTAACAAGTCGTAACTTTTCGAAGGTCGAATGGAAGGATGAGATGAAATAAAAATAGTTTTTAAAAATCAATATTACTCTATTTCTATTTTAAAATGTCTTATTGAAATTCATTTCTTTTTATTAAAGGACAAGTTATCACAAATCGATCTGTATACATCTTTTACCCGATGAGGGTAATTGTGAAATCGGAGGGCAGTGAAAAACGAGTAAACCGATGACTTTATTATCCGATTATATCGGATAAGAATTTAAATATTTCTAAACCTTTTACGAAAAAAAGATGATAACCTAATGCATATTTCAACAGTACATTTTCGAAATTTTCATTATCGAAAATTACTAAAATTCAGTAATCTTCAAAAATAATTAATATATCAAAACTCATTTATGATTATTTATATTAATTAAAATAAGAGAATCACTCGAACAATTTATGCACGCGTTTTTTGCAGGTCAGAGCGGTTTATTTACCGCGCTCGCACAAGGTCAAGATCTTAAAGGCTTATTGCAAATAACTCTCATTAAAAAGGTAGAATCTATGGCAGTTCGTAACTCGCTGTTGTTATATTAAGATAGTTGAAATTGTGCATCTCTTCGTTATTCATTACGCTCGTGGATTTCAACAGCATTCATATGTTAGTAATAAATAATAATAAACCACATCCATTTCGAAATGTGAGTTGTCTCCATAGGATATAATTTTGATTTTAAATTATTAGGTGAAATAATTATCGGTTCGATTTTCATTTCCTTTCAGTAATGGACTCGACTAATGATATAATTTTACAAAAGATCGGATAGGTAATTCGCTCCTATCATGAAAATGGTTGAAATAGTATTAAAATTAAATTAAAATACCTGGAATATATACCGCTTGATTATATTGAATTGTTTCATCCACGTGACATTCATCAGATATTGAGGATTTGAAGTTCGTCAACAGTTGGAAAAATATAAACTTTGCTTCGATCACTACAATAATGGACTGATTTGTATCGATTGACTTCCTCCTATGAAAAAAGATTGTTATTGGTGTAAAAGGTAATGATTGTATTTATTCTTCGCAAATGAAAAATTGCTCGATAACGTTTTATTTAAATTACTTACCTAATTCGAACTCAGGGTCTTCGTTGGCTCAGTTGGTAATGTGTTGCATTCATTGTCACTAGTTGTTTAGATTTGTGTAAAGATGAAACACATCTTGCGAAAAATTATTTGCCCTTGGGCTGTGTCGCGTCGCACGTGCCTCCACTTCCACCCCCAGCCGCCACCTCTCGCAGACCTTCGCATTTTTTGCCACTCATCGTGCTTCTGTCCGAAGACAGGTTTTAACTGAATCGCTGCCTCCATTTCTCTCTCCCTAGAAGCCTCTTTTATATCTCTATAAGTATTATACCCCTGCTTTATATTATCTAATATTCCTATTCTTTTTCTCCCTCTTCCTCTTCTTCCACTAATTTTTCCTTCTAAGATCGTCCTTTGTAAACACTGTCTTCTCAATATGTGCCCTATTCAATTTGCTTTTCTTTTCCTGATTGTTTTTATTAGCATCCTATCTTCTCCCACCATTTCTAATACTTCTTCGTTTCTCTTCCTCTCTGTCCATTTCACTTTCATCATTCTTCTCCATACCCACATCTCAAAACTTTCTAAATATTTTTCCTCCTTTCTCCTTACCGTCCACGTCTCTGCACCATAAAGAGCTATGCTCCATATGTAGCATTTTGCTAATTTCTTCCTTGTTTCTAAATTTATTTTCTTGCTTGTGAGAAGCTCCTTCTTCTCGTTAAATGCTGCTTTTGCCATTGCAATCCTACTTCTGATATCCTGTGTACTAAAAATACTGCCAAGATATTTGAAACTACATACTTGTTCCAATTTTTATCCATTTACCATTATATTCTTAATCTTAATTCTTTATGTTCCTTTGAAACCACCATGACTTTCGTTTTTTCAGCATTGATCTTCATTCCATATTGTTAGCCAACCTCCACTAGTCTGTCTGTCATCCTCTGAAGCTCTTTCTCGTCTTCTGCTATTTATCCCTGATCATCTGCATATTTAATGGTGGTAATACTTTCACCTCCTTTCTTAAATCCTTTCTCTTCCATCAACGCTTCTTCTGTTATTGTTTCTGCATAAATATTAAATATCGCTGGTGAAATAGGACATCCCTGCCTCACTCCCCTCCCTATTGAAGTACTTTCTGTTTCTTCTCCTTCAATCCTGACTCTAATCTTTTGATCAAAGTAAAGGTTTTTAAGCAGTCTTTTATCTTTCCAATCTATTCCAATTTTTTTTAAATACCCAGCATTTTATCCCATTTCACTCGGTCAAAAGCTTTCTCCCAATCTACAAAACAAAAATACATATCTTTATTGACTTCTAGCGCTCTTTCTATCATCATCCTCATACATCCTATAGCATCTCTAGTCCCTCTTCCTCTTCTGAAACCAAACTGATTACCTTGCAGCTCCTTTTCTATTTTACATTCAATTCTTTTGGTTATTATTCTAGTTAGAACTTTAGCTGTATGAGAAATTAAACTAATTGTTCTGTAATCCTTACAACATTTTGCATTGTTCTTTTTCTCCAATGGTACCATAACAACATCTAAAAAATCTTCAGGCCATATGCCAGTATCATATACTTGGTTAAAAAATTTGGTTAGTTGCTTAACTGCTTTCGACCACAAAACCTTAAGAACGTCCACTGGTATATCATCACTCCCAACAGCCTTCCTTCTTTTCATGTCATCAATTGCTCTTTTAACTTCAGACTCGCGAATACTTGGTCCTAGCTGATCTTTTTCCACATCCTCTTTTTCATTTAATTCAATATTTCTTGGCTTTCCTTCTTTGTCATACAGCACCTCAATGTATTCTTTCCAAACATTCTTTACATTGTCTGGCTCCGAGACTATTTTACCACTTTTGTTCATGATTCCTTTACGTCCTATCTTTCTTGCCTTTTTCTTGAATAGTTCCCTTGCTTTGCTATACATGAGGTCTGTTCTACAAATTCTTTCACACTCGACAATCTCCTCGCATTTCTCATTTATCTACTGTTCTCTGGCTTTATCTGTTTCCCTTCTTAAAGCATTATTTAACTCCTTGTATTTTCTTTGGTCTTCTTTAGTGTTTATGTTCTTCCACATTCTCTGTTCTTCCATTTTTTGCAGCATGGCTGCTGTGATCCAGGGTTTTTTGATTCTTTCACCCGTTACCTTTCCTACCTTCTTTTCCATTACATCTTTAATGTTGCTATGGATGTATCTCCACTCCTCATCTACATTCTTCCAATTTTCTTCAGCTCTCTCCCCCAACCTTTCCTCCAGCTCTATCATGATAGCCTCCTTGTTTTTAAGGAGTTCCTCTAAGTTCCATTTCTTGTTAACTCTTATGTTTCTCTTAATACTCTTCAGTCTACATTGTGTATTTGCCACCAAAGGGCTGTGGTCGGAATCGATATCTGCCCCTGGTAATGTTTTCATATTTTTAATGCTATTTATAAATCTTTCATTGATTAGTATGTTATCTATCTGGTATCGTCTCTGGTCCCCTGGGCTTCTCCATGTGTAAAGTCTCCGCTGGTGATGCTTAAACCATGTATTAGTTACAATCAATCTATTTCTATGGCAGAATTCCACAAGTTTCACCCCTCTTTCATTTTTCTTCCCAAGTCCATATTTTCCCACTATGTTATCTTCCTGTCCCTCTCCGACTACACTGTTCCAATCTCCCATTACTATGGTGTTGACCCTTCCTTTTCCCTCCTCCTCCAATATCTCCATAATCTGTTCATACATTTCATCTACTTCGTCGTCGCCAGCAGGATGTGCAAAATGAATATGATTAAAAGTAAAAAGTATGAATTTTATTCGATGGAAATGAATAAGGTTGCCTTGAGTGCTTCTGATGAAAAACGTTATCTTTGTGACGACGAGATAAACACCTTAGCGTGGGGACATCTCAAAATTCCAAATTTAAAGAGAAACTGGGAGAAGCCTTTGAAGGCGGTCTTTGAATAAATATTTTTGTAGTGAGGAATTTTTGTTCAGTAAGCATCATGAGTGTAAAGCGGAAACACCAATTTACTTGCATCTGTGTGGGTCCAAGTTCTTCTGGAAAAACAACGTTTGTAGAAACATTTTTGAAAATTTTACCGCATTTGGTTGAGGGAAAAATTGAATGCGGTGTGGTGCTGCAGCCCAGGTAGCGAACCTAACTTGAAAGGTGTTAAAATTGAAAATCAGGTCCCATCCTTCGAGAACGCTAGCGGAATACCGACATTATATGTCATAGATGATTTGATGCATGAAGCATATAATAAGCAAGTCAACGAATTATTCACTAGAGGTTCCCACCATTTCAATATTTCAGTCAATCCCATTACACTGAACGTATTTTATCAGTCCTCAATCGAGAAATATTTCTCTCAATGCGAAGTATATCGTAATGTTCCGAAATCCTCGCGATAAACTTCAGTGTAGTCAGAAATTGATGGAATAATAGGAAACTATGCAGAATGGCATAAGCTGTAATTTTGGGAATAACTTTGAAACAGAAAAAAATCTTCTATGTAGTCATCTAGCGAGGCAGGTATATCCGGAGAATTCGACCGAGTTGACGAGAGCATATAAGGAGGTAACATCGGAACCTTACAGTTAGTTAGTCTTAGACCTTTCGCAGGAGGCGGATGATCGCTTTAGATTTAGGATACGAATTTTCCCCGATGAAATTACAATCGTTTATGTTCCGAAGCACATGATTGAAGATGAAAAGATTGAAATCTAATAAGCATTTGCTGCATGTATTGAAAGTAGCCAAACCTAAATTGCGTAACGTGATTTTGAAAGAAGGTAGCGACGATTTGATTAAAACTTTGTGCGACTGCTGTTTGAATACCTTAAAAGGAAATATTAAATTGAGTCCCTCATTGAAGAACAAGTTATTTAAATATCGTAAGAATATAAAAGTAATAGGTAGTAAAAATAAATCATTAAAACAGAAAAGGAAATTGATACAAAAAGGAGGTTTTATTCCGGTTTTACTAGGCGCTCTTCTTTCTAGTGTTAGGAAGTCAACTATTTGGAAAATGAATCTTAAAAAGATGCTCTTAATTAACCCTGATTTATTCGATAGAGAAAAATCCAAAGACCTAGTATCTATATTGGATGATGAGATGCAAAATATTTTGAATAGAAAAGATTTGAATGACTTGGATAAATGGCACCTTTATAAGCATGCTTTTGATACGTACTTTAATATTGCTTCAGAAAAAAGAAAGCCCATCTCTTTTCCGATAGTGAAAGTGGGAAAACGTTCCAGTTCTCCTCCCACAACACCTAAGAGACATATTTTCAAAAGAAAACGTTTGAGTTCTCCCCCGAATACTCCTAAGAGACTTAGTATGAAGAGTATAGCGAAACGTCTCATGGTCGAAAACCAACGTATAGATAAACAATGGAGGAGTTTGATGGAAAGAATAGGAAATACAAGGGAATTTCTAAGAGACGAGGGAATACAGAACGAATGAGATTGGGAAGAAGCGAGGGAAAGCAAATTACCAAAAAGAGGGGAACGAGTTCGAAAACCAAAAATATATTGGAGTCCGATGAAATTTTAGCAGGATTTTTCACAACCGATAAATTGTATAAAGCAATGGGTAAAATTAAGTTATCGAAGAGATACGTTCAGGATTGCTTTAATTCACAGGACGCTTATACATTACACAGGCCTTTAAGAAAACGTTTCCAAAGAAATTTTTACGATGTTGATTATATCAATGAAACTTGGGAATGTGACTTAAATGATATGCGAAATTTGAAAAAGTATAATAGTGAATTTGCATATATTCTAACAATTATAGATTAATTCTCAAAATATGTTCGGGCAGTTCCATTGAAGAGCAAGACGGGGGAAGAAATGGTGAGGGCGTTTGATTATATTTTCAAACATAGAAAACCTTTAAAATTACAAAGCGATAAAGGCTCCGAATTTAGGAATAAAAAGTTTCAAGATTTCCTCGAGAGAAAACACGTCAAGTTTTACTATACTCATAACTCCGATTTCAAAGCTGCAGTAGTAGAAAGATTTAAGAGGACGTTAAAATCTAAGATGCATAAGTATTTTACGAAAAATAATGCCTATAATTATGTGAACGTATTAGCAAAATTATTGGAAGGGTATAATGATACGATTCATTCATCCATTGGAATGTCACCATCCGACGCGAACGAATCGAATGCTTTTCTCGTGAAAAAAGACTACTCGATAAAGGAAAGAGAAAAATAATGCCAGAATATAAGGTGGGCGATTACGTTAGGATGAGCAAGGAGAGAATGCCATTCGCTAAAAGATACACTCCGAATTATCCAACTGAGATATTTAAAATTAAATTCGTTGATTTAGGGAATAAGGTTCCTATGTACCAGTTGGAAGATTTGAATGGTGAACACATCGAGGGAAATTTTTACCGTCCAGAATTAAGACGAAAGGTTATGTATAAAACTACCAAATTTAAAATAGATAAAATATTAAGGAGAAGAGGAAAAGGTCACACAGACTAGAATATTTCGTCAAGTGGGTAGGGTATTCTGATTCTTTTAACTCATGGGTAAAAGCCTCTACTACTCTCTTTTCCCTTCATCTCCTCTCCTATTTCCCTTACATTTTTCACTTTTATTCCCTTCCCTCCTTTTCCCTTCCCCTCCACCCTCTACTCCCTTCCCCTTCTCCGTATCTTTCCCCTTCCCCTCCTTCCCAATTTTCCCCTACCCCTCATTACCTTCTCCTCCCCTCTTTACCTTTCATCTCTTTTCCCTTCCCTGCTCCCCTTTCCCCTCTATTCCCTTCTTCCCCATTTTTTCCCTCCCCTATTTTCCCTAACCCATCCTCCCTCTTTTCCCTTCCCCACCTCCACCTTCACTATTCCCTTCCCTTTCCCTTCCCCTTCACCCGTTTTCTCTTCTCCTCCTCCTCTCATATCCCTTTACCTTCTTCCCCCTTCCCAATCCCCCGTCTTTTCCCTTCCCCTCCCCCCTATTTTTCCTCCCCTCCTTTGCCTTACCCTTCACCCCTCTTTTTCCTTCCCCTTCACCCCTCTTTTCCCTTCCCTCCTTTCCCTTCCCCTTCACCCCTTTTTCCCTTCTCCTACTCCTCTCATTTCCCTTTCCCTTCTCCCCTCTTCCCCCTTCTACTGCCCCCATCTTTTCCCTTCCCCTTCCCGCCACATTTCCCTTCCCACTCTTCCCCCTATTCCCCCTCCTCTCTTGCCGTACCCGTCCACCTTTTTTCCCTTCCCACCCCCTCTTCTCCCTCCCCTCTTTTGTCTTCTCCCCCCCTTTCCCTCCGCTCTTCTCCCTCCCCTCTTTTGCCTTCTCCCTCCCCTCTTTTGCCTTACCCTCGCCCTTTTCCTCCTCTTATGCCTTACCCTCCCCCCTTTTTTCCTTCCACCCCCTCTTTTGCCTTTCCTTCCCCCCTCTTATCCCTCCCCTCTTTTGCCTTACTCTCCCTACCTCTTCCCCCACTCTTTACCCTCCCCTCTTCTGCCTTGCCCTCCCCTTTTTTCCCTACCCACTTTTGTATTACCCTCCCCCCTGTTTTCCCTCCCCTCTTTTCCGTCCCCTCTTTTGCCTTGCCCTCCCCACAATTTTCCATACTCTACCCTGTTTGCCGTCCCCACCCATTTCCCCATCTTTTCTCTCCCCTCTTTTGCCTTGCCCTCCCCACTATTTTCACTACCCTCTTTTGTCTTACCCTCTCCCCTCTTTTGCCTTCCCTTCCCCTCTCTTTTTCCTCCCCTCTTTTCCATTCATTCTTCTGCCTTCCCCTTTCTCCTCTTTCTCTCCCCCCTCTTTTCCCAGCCCTACTTCGCCTTACACTTCCCTCCACTTTTCCCTCCCATCTTTTGCCTTACATTTGCCCTACCTTTTTCCCCCTTCCCCTATTCTCTTTTTCCTTACCCTCCCCTTCTTTCCCCCTCTTCTCCCTTCCCCTCTTTCGCTCCCCTTTTTTGGCTTCCCCACCCACCTTTTTTTCCTCCCCCTCCCCCCCCCTATCCTCCCCTCATTTGCCTTACCCTCGACCCCTCTTCCGTCCCCTCATTTGCCTTACCCACCCCACTTTTCCCACCCCTCTTTTCCCTCCCCTCTTTTACCTTACCCTCCACCGTCTTTTTCATCACCTCTTTT
Source organism: Tanypteryx hageni (assembly GCA_028673005.1). Lineage (NCBI taxonomy): Eukaryota > Metazoa > Arthropoda > Insecta > Odonata > Petaluridae > Tanypteryx > Tanypteryx hageni. The sequence goes on from CM054114.1 coordinate 172,587,813, forward strand.
CCCTACTCTCCCTTGCCTTACCCTTCCCCCTCCTTTCCCTCCCCTCTTTCCCTCCCCAATTTTGCCTTCCCCTCCCACCTCTTTTTTCTCCTATCCCCCTCTTTTCCCTGCCCCTCTTTTCCCTCCTCTCTTTAGCCTTCCCCTCTCCCCTCATTCCTTCCCCTCTTTTGCATTCCCCTCCCATTTCCCCCTATTTACCCTCCCCCCTCTTTAGCCGTCCCCTCACATTTCCCCCTCTTTTCCCTCCCCTCTTTTTCCTTCCCCTCCCTCCCTCTTTACCCTCCCCTCATTTGACTTGCCTTCCCCACTATTTTGCCTACCCTATTTTGACTAACCATCTCCCATCTTTTTTCTCCCCTCTTTTGCCTTCTCCTTACCCCTTTTTTTCCTCCTCCCCTCTATTGCCCTACCCTTTCCCTCTCTTTTCCCTCACTTAATTTTCCTTACCCTCCCCACTCTTTTCTCCGTCTTTTACCGTACCCTCCCCCTCTTTGTCCTCCCCTATTTTCTGTCCCCTTTTTACATACCCACCCCTCTTTTCCTTCCCCTCTTTTACCTTCCCCTTCCTTCCTCTTTTACCTCCCCTCTTTTGCCTTACCCTCCACCCTTTATAGCGGGGGAAGGTAGGCGGGGGAGGGTAAGCGAGAGAGGGAAATCGGGAGAGACTAAGCGGGAGAGGGTAAGCGGGAGATGGTAAGCGGGAGATAGTAAGCGCGGGAGGGTAAGCAGGAGATGATTAGCGGTTGAGGGTAAACGGGAGAGCGTAAGCGGTAGAGGGTAAGCGGGAGAGGGTTAGCGAGTGAGGGCAAGCGGGAGTGAATAATCGGGAGAGTGTAAGCGGGAGAGGGTACGCGGTTGAGGGTAAGCGGGGGAGGGTTAGCGGTTGAGGGTAAGCGGGAGAGGGTAAGCGGGACAGGGTAAGCGGGAGAGGGTAAGCGGGAGAGGGTAAGCGGGAGAGGGTAAGCGGGTGAGGGTTAGCGGTTGAAAGTAAGCGGGAGAGGGTAATCGGGAGAGGGTTAGACAGACAGACAGACAGACAAACGACTTTATTAGGGCGAAATTGAGACTATGTAGTCCCTTCTTACATTTAATCCCGGGTAGCGGTTGAGGGTAAGCGGGAGAGGATAAGCAGGAGTGGGTAAGCGGGAGATGGTAAGCGGGAGAGTGTAAGCGGAAAAGGGTAAGCGGGAGAGGGTTACCGGTTGAGGGTAAGCGGGAGAGGGTAAGCGGGAGAGGGTTAGGGGTTGAGGGTAAGCGGTTGAGGGTAATCGGAAGAGGGTTAGCGGTTGAGGATAAGCGGGAGAGGGTAAGCGGGAGAGGGTAAGCGGAAGAAGGTAATCGGGAGAGGGTAATCGGTTGAAAGTAAGCGGGAGAGGGTAATCGGGAGAGGGTTAACGGTTGAGGGTAAGCGGGAGAGGGTATGCGGGAGAGGGTAAGCGGGAGAGGGTAAGCGGGAGAGGGTAAGTGGGAGAGGGTAAGCGGGCGTGGGTAAGCGGGAGAGCATAAGGGGGAGAGGGTAAGCAGGAGAGGGTATGCGGGAGAGGGTAAGCGGGAGAGGGTTAGCGGTTGAATATAAGCGGGATAGGGCTAGCGGTTGAGGGTAAGCGAGAAAGGGTAAGCGGGAGAGGGTAAGCGGGAAAGGTAAGCGGGAGAGGGTAAGCAGGGGAGAGTAAGCGGTGGAGGGTAAGCGGGGGAGGGTAAGTGGGAGAGGGTAAGCTGGAGTAAGCGGGAGAGGCGTAGCGGTTGAGGGTAAGCTGGAAAGGGTAATCGGGAGAGGGTTAGCGGTTGAGGGTAAGCGGGAGAGGGTAAGCGGGAGAGGGCAAGCGGGAGAAGGTAAGGGGAAGAGAGTAAGCGGGGGAGGGTAAGCGGAAGAAGGTAAGGAGGAGACGGTTAGCAGTTAAAGGTAAGCGGTAGAGGGTTAGCGGGAGAGAGTAAGCGGGAGTGGGCAAGCGGGAGATGTTAAGCAGGAGAGGGTAAGCGGGAGAGGGTAAGCGGGAGAGGGTAAGCGGGAAAGTGTTAGCGGGAGAGGGTAAGCGGGAGAGAGTTAGCGGTTGAGGGTAAGCGGGAGAGGGTAATCTCGAGAGGGTTAGCGGTTGAGGGTAAGCGGGAGAGGGTAAGCGGGAGAGGGTAAGCGGGAGTGGGTAAGCGGGAGATGGTAGGCGGGAGAGGGTAAGCGGGAGAGGGTTAGCGGTTGAGGGTAAGCGGGAGAGTTTAAGCGTTAGAGGGTATGTGGGAGAGAGTTAGGGGTTGAGGGTAAGCGGTTGAGGGTAATCGGAAGAGGCTTAGCGGGTAAGGGTAAGCGGGAGAGGGTAATCGGGAGAGGGTTAGTGGTTGAGGATAAGCGGGAGAGGGATAGCGGGAGAGGGTAAGAGGGAGTGGGTAAGTGGGAGAGGGTAAGCGGGAGAGGGTAAGCGGGAGAAGGTAATCGGGAGAGGGTAATCGGGAGTCGGTTAGCGGTTGAGGGTAAGCGGGAGAGGGTAAGAAGAATGAAAGAAAAAAGTCTTTTTTGGCGAGGTTGAGGCTAAGTAGCCCCCTCTTCCACCTAGCCATTACAATTTAGTTACATCAGGATTTACATATTTAACAATTTTTAAAAAATTTACAATCTTAATTCACAAAAAATGGTTACCACGAGAGCAACATACATATACATTCTCTTATACATATGTAGATAAGTACAACAGAGACAATTTTGAATAATTATAAATATGGAGAATTTTCATTTTATACTTTAGAATATAAATGCTTGTATTACAAATAAAATATGAAAAAGAAAGTTAGGAGAAAATTTAACAGAAATTTAAAAACTAAAATAAAATAAAAAAGTTACAATTGAAATATATTTTTAAAACCACACTTGATAGACTTGAGCGTCGGAGTATGTAAAATACCAGAGGCTGCGTACAATACAATGTTTCCATGTTGGAGTTGATAAATCTGGCAGAAAGTGAAGTGTGTGTAGGATTACATCATTCAGTTTAGCACTTGTTCATCAAATGAAGAAAGCAGGAGTTGCGGAAGCCTTCCAGTGACTTTAGCTTTGTTGTCTTTACGGGTAACTCATTCCAAAGTCTGCAGGACGCTACATGAAATGAATTACTGTAAATATTTGTTCTATGAGTTGGAATATTTAGCGTTCTTGAGTTACGGGTGTTTTTTTCGTGTAGGGAAGAGAGAAAGGAATAGTTCGACGAAAGATAAGAGGGAGAGTTTGAAGACAGTAGCCGAAATAGTGTATTAAGGATATGGATTTTCTTGCGGGAATCGAGATTAAGCCATGACATCTTTTTGTAATAGTCAGATATATGATTTGATTTTTTAAGGTTAAAAATAAATCTTACGCAGGAATTTAAAGTTTTTTGAATTTTATTGGACAGCTCTACTGATAGATCACTGTAGACCACGTCGCAGTAATCTATATGAGGCAGAAGAGAGGATACGAGTTTTTGCTTTAAATTCTGGGGTAGGAAGTTTTTTAGTCTCTTTAATGAATAGAGGGAGCAGTTTACTTTTTTACAAACACTCGTGATATGGTCTGTCCACGTGAGCGTGTCATTTATAATAAAACCAAGATTTTTTACGGATTTAAAGAATTGGATGGGTGCATTATCAACTTGCAGACAGTCGATATCGAAGTTGATGTGGGAAAGGAGCTTTGGGTATCCTATCAAAATGGCTTGTGATTTAGATGGATTTATTTTTAGGACAGGATAACTGCTCCAATCGGTTAGTGATTTAAGGTCCGAATTCAGTTTACTAACGGCGTCTGGAAGTTCTGAGGGTTTTGAATGTATATAGATCTGAAGGTCGTCGGCGTAGAGGTGATAGGAGCACGATGTAATGGCCGTGGAGATGTCATTAATGTAGATGGAGAACAAAAGAGGGCCGAGAATTGATCCTTGTGGGACGCCTCTGGGACGGGGAGCCAAGAGGAGGAGGAATTATTTAGAGTTACTTTTTGGTGACAGTTATTTAGGTAAGATGAGAGCCAATCTAACGTAGTATGTGAGAAACCCATGCCTTTGAGTTTGTTCATGAGGATATCCTTCTCGATTGAATCGAATGCCTTAGAAAAGTCGACTAATGTTAGAACTGTAATTTGTTTTGTGTCCATTGCTGCGCGTATATCGTCAGTTATTTTTAAAAGGGCAGTGGGTGTGCTGTGGTGTTTTCTAAATCCAGATTGGAAAGGATCTAAAAGATTGCGTCGTTGGAGGAAGTCAGTCAGTTGCTCGTGGACCAGTCGTTCTAAGACTTTAGATAGGGTTGGTAAAATACTTATAGGCCTGTGATCGTTTAAATTTTCAGGAGCTAATTTTTTCGGAAGAGGAATGACCATAGCTTTTTTCCATTGTGAAGGAAATTTGCCTTGCATTTGTGATGTGTTTATGATGTCAGTAATTGACGGCAGGATATAAGGTGTGAGTTTATTAAGCATTTCTATAGAAATTCCATCTACCCCGTAAGATTTGGACTTAATAGACTTTAAGCACCTGAGTGTCTGAATCTGTGAGATAGGAGAGAAGTTGAAATCAGTTAGACTAGCTGTTGACTGGAAGTTTTTCATTCTGTCATGGGAAGAGACGGTACTGCTTTTTTTAGTTAAGGGTGTAGTAGTAAAGAATTGGTTAAGTGCGTCGAGGGAGAAGTTAGGATTGGGAATCGAGTTTTTTTGTTTACCTATGCCCGTGTTCCTTAAGTTTCTCCAAATTGATGCTTGCGATTTGTTAGTGCCAATGATTGAATGGTAATATTTTAACTTGGAGTTTCTTAGCATCTGCTCGGTTTTATTGAGCAATTGCTTGTAGTATTCATGATCAACAAACCCCTTCGTTCTTTTGAAGTCACGAAAAGCAGCGTCTCTAAGTTTCATAAAGTGTTTTATTTCTTTCGTTATCCACGGAGTTTGCCGTTTGGAGACGCAAACCGTTTTCATAGGAGCGTGTCGATCATAAATGTTGATTATCGTGCTATTTAACGCCTCTACCTTGTCATCTACTTCCTCGGAAAACTCAGTGAAATACCAGGGTACGTTAGCGGCGTCCGCAAAGAAACTTGTGTCGTCTATGTTTTTTAAGTCTCTGTAATTAATGATTTTAGATTTTTGTTTTGGGACCTTAAGAGAGAAAACAATATATATTAAGTCGTGTAATGAAATTCCAGGAACCGGTAGTTGCCCGAATGATACTGTTTTGCTTATACTGGAGGTCGCTATTAAGTCAAGCCAGGTGGAAGAATATAGGGTGTGATGTGTAGCATCGAGAGGAAGAATATCTAGCCCAAAGGAATCGAAGGAGTTTCTTAAACAGTGTGTATCGTAGCTATTTGCGGAAAGAAGATTGGCATTAAAATCACCCATTACAATTATGTGATCTGAGTTAGGGATGTGTTCGGTTAGAGACTCAAAAATGTCCGTTAGGTGGCCTATTTTAGGTGGCCGATAAACCGAGCCGACGATGAGTTTATGCGAGTTTAATGTAATTTCGATAAAAATAAATTCTGGGCGTTTTGAATAAGGTGGTTTGCTAAGGCTAAGTATTTTATATTTCAAGTCCTCGCGTATGTATAATGCAACAACGCCTCCGATTTTACCCACACGGTCATTTCTAAGAATTCTGTAGCCTGGAATTTCCACTAGGGATGACAAAAGGTTTGGTTTTAGCCATGTTTCGGATATGGCGATGCAGTGTATTGTGTTTTCGGTCAGAGATGAGCGAAGTTCTTCCACATGTGATATGAGGCTCAGCGCGTTTATGTGAAAGGCTTTGAAACAATGCCGAAAAGTTTTGAAGGCTTTACTGAGTAGGTCCCCCGTAGAGTTCAAGGTTCTAGAAGGAGGGTTCCTTCCGGCTCCCTGGGGAGGGGAGGGGTTGGCGTCGTCCTGAGGTGAAAGGAAATCTGGGTGGCTTGGGTCACTGGTTGAGTCACTAGTTAAATCATTGCTTGGGTCGCTGGTTGGTATGCCCGACAAACTATCTGCTTTCTCATGTGATTTAGATAAATACATTGCTTACAAGCGTTTATAATAGAATATAAATCTAAATCAGCCTAGATTAGCGCTAAAGAGAATCCAATCAAATAATATACAATGCGACGAATAAATAAGATATTAAAATAATGATTTCAGAAAGAAAATACATAAAATCAAATAAACTAAAAAAAATAATAAAATAATTTAAAAAAAGATTAAATACAACGAGAAAAGCACTCGTACAGGATAATAAGGCAAAACACAGGACGGGATAAGATAATTATTACTGCAAGGGAAGACAATGAATAAATTCAATGTATATTTAAAAAGTAGGTATTAATGAAGTATTAAAAAAGTTAAAAGAATAAAGGAAAATAATAATAACACAACAGAGATTGGGACTAAGTTCCCCAAGACCAACTTACTGATGACCATTTGAAATATATCTATTTATTAAGCGTTAGAGGGTATGCAGGAGATGGTTAGGGGTTGAGGGTAATCGGAAGAGGCTTAGCGGGTAAGGGTGTTAGCGGGAGAAGGTTAGCGGTTGAGGGTAAGCGGGAGAGGGGAAGCGGGAGAAGGTAATCAGGAGAGGGTAATCGGGAGAGGGTAATCAGGAGAGGGTTAGCAGTTGAGGGTAAGCGGGAGAGGGTAAGCGGGAGAGGGTAAGTGGGAGAGGGTAATCGGGACAGGGTTAACGTTTGAGGGTAAGCGGGAGAAGGTAAGCAGGAGTGGGTAAGCGGGAGAGCATAAGAGGGAGAAAGTAGGCGGGAGTGGGTTAGCGGTTGAGGATAAGCGGGATAGGGTTAGCGGTTGAGGGTAAGCGGGAGGGGGTAAGCGTGAGAGGGTAAGCAGGGGAGCGTAAGCGGTGGAGGGAAAGCGGGGGAGAGTAATCGGGGGAGAGTAAGCGGGAGAAGGTAAGCGGGAGAGGGGTAGCCGGTGAGGGTAATTGGGAAAGGGTAATCGGTAGAGGATAGCGGTTGAGAGTAAGCGGGAGAGGGTAAACGGGAGAGGGTAAGCGAGAGAAGGTAAAAGGGAGAGGGTTTGCTGTTGATGGTAAGCGGAAGAGGGTAAGCGTGAGAGAGTAAGCAGGGGGAGGGTAAGAGGAGGGTATGCGGGGGAGGGTAAGCGGGAGAGGGTAAGCGGGAGAGGGTAAGCGGGAGAGAGTAAGCAGGAGAGGGTAAGCGGGAGAGGGTTAGCTGTAGAAAGTAATTGGGAGAGGGTAATCGGGAGAGGGTAAGGGGGAGACAGTTAGCAGTTATGGGTAAGCGGAAGAGAGTAAGCGGAGGAGAGTACGTGTAAGAGAGTAAGCGGGGGAGGGTAAGCGGTTGAGAGTAAGCGGAAGAGAGTAAGCGGGAGAGGGTAAGCGGGAAAGGGTATCGGGAGAGGGTTACCGGTTGAGGGTAAGCGGGAGAGGGTAAGCGGGAGAGGGCAAGTGGGAGAGGGTAAGGGGAGAAGGTTATCTGTTGAGGGTAAACGGAAGAGGGTAAGCAGGAGAAAGGAAGCGGGGGAGGGTAAGCGGGAGAAGGTAAGGAGGAATCGGTTAGAAGTTAAGGGAAAGCGGTAGAGGGTTAGCGGGAGAGAGTAAGCGGGTGTGGGCAAGCGGGAGATGGTAAGCGGGAGAGGGTAAGCGGAAGAGAGTAATCGGGAGAGAGTAATCGGGAGAGAGTTAGCGGTTGAGGGTAAGCGGGAGAGGGTAAGCGGGAGATGGTTAGCTGTTGAAAGTAAGTGAGAGAGGGTAATCGGGAGAGGGTAAGGGGAAGACGGTTAGCAGTTTAGGGTAAGCGGAAGAGAGTAAGCGGAGGAGAGTAAGTGGAAGAGAGTAAGATGGGGAGGGTAAGAGGTTGAGTGTAAGCGGAAATGAGTAAGCGGGAGAGGGTAAGCGGGAAAGGGTATCGGGAGAGGGTTAGCGGTTGAGGGTAAGCGGGAGAGGGTAAGCGGGAGAGGGCAAGTGGGAGAAGGTAAGGGGGAGAGGGTTATCTGTTGAGGCTAAGCGGAAGAGGGTAAGCAAAAGAAATAAGGCGGGGGAGGGTAAGCGGGAGAAGGTAAGGAGGAATCGGTTAGAAGTTAAGGGAAAGCGGTATAGGGTTAGCAGGAGATGGTAAGCGGGAGAGGGTAAACGGGAGAGAGTTTGCGGTTGAGGGTAAGCGTGAGAGTTTAAGCGTTAGAGGGTATGCGGGAGAGAGTTAGGGTTTGAGGGTAAGCGGTTGAGGGTAATCGGAAGAGGCTTAGCGGGTAAGGGTGTTAGCGGGAGAGAGTTAGCGGTTGAGGGAAATCAGGATGGGGTAATCGGGAGAAGGTAAGCGGGAGAGGGTAAGCGGGAGAGGGTTAGCGGTTGAGGGTAATCGAAAGAGGGTAAGCGGGAAAGGGTAAGCAGGAGAGGGTTTGCGGTTGAGGGTAAGCGGGAGAGTTTAAACGTAAGAGGGTATGCGGTAGAGGGTTAGGGGTTGAGGATAAGCGGTTGAGGGTAATCGGAAGAGGCTTAGCGGGTAAGGGTGTTAGCGGGAGAGGGTTAGATGTTGAGGGAAATCAGGATGGGGTAATCGGGAGAATGTAAGCGGAAGAGGGTAAGCGGGAGAGGGTAAGCGGGAGAGGGTTAGCGGGAGAAGGTAATCGGGAGAAGGTAATTGGGAGAGGGTTAGCTGTTGAGGGTAAGCGGGAGAGGGTAAGCGGGAGTGGGTAAGCGGGAGAGCATATGAGGGAGAAAGTAGGCGGGATTGGGTTAGCGGTTGAGGGTAAGCGGGAGAAGGTAAGCGGGAGGGGGTAAGCGGGAGAGAGTAAGCAGGGGAGCGTAAGCGGTGGATGGAAAGCGAGGGAGAGTAATCGGGGAGAGTAATCGGGGGAGAGTAAGCGGGAGAAGGTAAGCGGGAGAGGGGTAGCGGTTGAGGGTAAGCGGGAAATGGTAATCGGTATAGGATAGCGGTTGAGAGTAAGCGGGAGAGTGTAAACGGGAGAGGGTAAGCGAGAGAAGGTAAGGGGGAGAGTGTTTGCTGTTAATGGTAAGCGGAATAGCGTAAGCGAGAGAGGGAAAGCGGGGGAGGGTAAGAGAAGGGTAAGCGGGGGGGGGGGGTAAAAGGGGGAGAGTAAGCGGGAGAGGGTTAGCGGTTGAGGGTAAGAAGCGAGGGTTAGCGGGAATGGGTAAGCGCGAGTGGGTAAGCAGGAGATGGCAAGCGGGAGAGTGTAAGCGGGAGAGGGTAAGCGGGAGAGAGTAAGCAAGAGAGGGTAAGCGGGAGAGGGTTTGCTGTTGAAAGTAAGTGGGAGATGGTAATCGGGAGAGGGTAAGGGGGAGACGGTTAGCAGTTTAGGGTAAGCGGAAGAGAGTAAGCGGTGGAGAGTAAGTGGAAGAGAGTAAGTGGGGGAGGGTAAGCGGTTGAGAATAAGCGGAGAGAGTAAGCGGGAGAGGATAAGCGGGAAAGAGTATCGGGAGAGGGTTAGCGGTTGAGGGTAAGCGGGAGAGGGTAAGCGGGAGAAGGTAAGGAGTAATCGGTTAGAAGTTGAGGGAAAGCGCTAGAGGGTTAGTGGGAGAGAGTAAGTAGGTGTGGGCAAGCGGGAGATGGTAAGCGGGAGAGGGTAAGCGGGAGAGAGTAATCGGGAGAGAGTAATCGGGAGAGAGTTAGCGGTTGAGGGTAAGCGCGAGACGGTAAGCGGGAGAGGGTAAGCGGGAGTAGGTAAGCGGGAGATAATAAGCGGGAGAGGGTAAGCGGGAGAGGGTTAGCGGTAGAGGCTATTCGGGAGAGTTTAAACGTTAGAGGGTAAGCGGGAGAGGGTTAGGGGTTGAGGGTAAGCGGTTGAGGGTAATCGGAAGAGGCTTAGAGGGTAAGGGTAAGCGGGAAAGGGTAATCGGGAGAGGGTGAGAAGAAGCGGGAGAGCGTTAGCGGGAAAGGGTAATCAAGAGTGGGTAAGCGGGAGAGGGTATGCGGGAGAGAGTAAGCGGGGGAGGGTAAGCGGGAGATGGTTAACTGGAGAGGGTAAGCGGGAGAGGTATAACGGTTGAGGGTATGCTGGAGAGGGTAAGCGGGAGAGGGTAAGCGGGAGAAGGTAAGCGGGAGTGGGTAAGCGGGAGAGCATAAGAGGGAGAGATTAAGCGGGAGAGCATAAGAGGGAGAGGGTAAGCGGGAGAGGATTAGCGGTTTTGGATAAGCGTGATAGCGTTAACGGTTGAGGGTGAGCGGGAGAGGGTAAGCAGGGAAGGGTAAGCAGGGTAGGGTAAGCGGTGGAGGGAAAGCAGGGGAGGATAAGAAGGGGAGGGTAAGCGTGAGAATATAAGCGGGGGAGTAGTAGCGGTTGAGGGTAAGCGGTTTAGGTTAAGCGGGAAAGGGAAATCGGGAGAGGATAGCCGTTGAGTGTAAGCGAGAGAAGGTAAGGGATAGAGGGTTATCTGTTGAGGGTAAGCGGAAGAAGGTAAGCGAGAAAGAGCAAGCGGGGGAGGGTAAGCGGGGGAGGGTAAGCGGGAGGGTAAGCGGGGGAGGGTAAGCGGGGTAGGGTAAGCGGGTGAGGGTAAGCAGGAGAGGGTTAGCGGGAGAGGGTAAGCGGGAGAGGTTGAGCGGTTGAATGCAAGCGGGATAGGGTAATCGGGAGAGTGTAATCGGGAGAGGGTTAGCGGTTGATGGTAAGCGCGAGAGTGTCAGCGTATGAGGGTGAGCGAGACAGTGTAAGCGGGACAAGGTAAGGGGGACCGGGTTAGCAGTTAAGGGTAAGCGGGAGAAGGCAAGCGCGTGAGGTTAAGCGGGAGAGGTTTAGCGGGAGATGGAAAGCGGGAGAGGGTTATAAGGTGAGGGTAATCGGGAGAGGGTAATCAGGAGAGGGTAAGCTGGAAAGGGTAAGCAGGAGAGGCTTAGCTTTTGAAGGTAAGCGGGAGAGAGTTATCGGGAGAGGGTTAGCGGTTGAGGGTAAGCGGGAGATCGTAATATGGATAGGGTAATCGGGAGAGGGTAAGCGGGAGAGGGTTAGCTGTTAAGGGTAAGCGGGAGAGCGTAACTGGGAGAAGGTAAGCGAGAGAGTGTAAGCGGGAGGGGATTATAGGTTGAGTGTAAGCGGTTGAGGGTGAGTGGGAGTGGGTAAGAGCGAGAGGGAATGCGGGAGTTGATAGGTGGTTAAAGGTAAGCGGGAGAGGATAATCGGGAGAAAGTAATGGGAAGAGTGTAAGCGGGAGAAGGTTGGCAAGAAAGGGTGAGCGTGAGAGGGTAAGCAGTAGTGGGTAAGCGGGAGAGTGTTAGCGGGGGAGGGCAATCGGGAGAGGGTTAGCGGAGAAGGTTAATCTGGAAAGGCTCAGCGGGATAGGGTAAGCGTGAGAGGGTAAGCGAGAGAGGGTAAGCGGAAGAGGATAAGCGGGAGTGGGAATGCAGGAGTGGGAAATCGAGAGAGGGTAAACGGGAGAGTGGAAGCGGGATTGGATAAGCGAGAGAGAATAAGCGGGAGAGGGGAAGCGGGAGAAGGTAAGCGGGAGTGGGAATGTGGAATAGATTAAGTGGGAGAGGATAAGCGGGAAAAAGAAAGCGGTAGACGGTAAGCTGGAGAGGGTAAGCGGGAGAGGGTAAGCGGGTGAGGGTAACCGGGAGAAGGTAAGCTGGAGAGGGTAAGCGGGATAGGGTAAGCGGTTGAGGGTAAACGGGATAGGTTTATCGGTGTAGGGTAAGCGGCAGAGAGTAAATGGGTGAGGGAATGCGGGAAAAGGTAGGCGGGAGAGAGTAAGCGGGGGAAGGTAAGCGGTGGAGGGTAAGCGGGGGAGGGTAAGCGAGGGAGGGTTAGCGGGAGACGGCAAGCGGAAGAGGGGAAGCGGGATTGGGTAAGCTGGAGAGAGTAAGCGGGAGAGGTTAAGCGTGAGAGGATAAGCGGAAGAGGGTGATCAGGAGAGGGTTAGCGGTTGATGGTAAGCGGGAGAGGATAACGGGAGATGTTAAGCGGTTGAGGGTAAGCGGGAGAGGGTTAGTGGTTAAATGTAAGCGGGAGAGGTTAATCGGGAGAGGGTATACCGGAGAGGGTAAGCAGGAGTTGGTAAGCCGGAGTTGGTAACCGGGAGAGGTTAAGCGGAAGAGGGTAAGCGGGAGAGGGTTAGCGGTTAAGGGTAAGCGGGAGAGTAATCGGAAGAGGGTTAGCGGTTAAGGGTAAGCGGATGAGCGTAATCGGAAGAGGGTTGGCGGTTTAGGATAAGCGGGAGAAGGTTAGCGGGAGAGGGTTAGCGGGAGAGGGTTAGTGGTAGAAGGTAAGCGGGAGAGCATAAGAGGGAGAGGGTAAACTGTGAGTGTTAGCATATGAGGATAAGCGGGATAGAGTAAGCGGGAGATGGTAAGCGGGAAAGAGTACGCAAGAGAGGGTATGCAGGTGAAAGTAAGCGGTAGAGGGTAAGCGGGAAAGGTTAATCGGGAGAGGGTGTGCGGGTGAGGGTAAGCGGGAGAGGGTTAGCGGTTGAGGGTAAGCAGGAGAGGGTTAGCGGGGGAGGGTAAGCGGGAGAGGGTAAGCGGGAGAGTGTAAGCGAGAGAGGGTAAGCGGGAGAGGGTTAGCTGTTGAAAGTAAGCGGGAGAGGGTAATCGGGAGAGGGTTAGCGGTTGAGGGTAAGCGCGAGAGGGTCAGTGGTTGAGTGTAAGCGGAACAGGGTAAGTAGGGGAAGGTAAGGGGGAGAGGGTTAGCAGTCAAGGGTAAGCGAAAGAGAGTAAGCGGAGGAGAGTAAGCGGGAGAGAGTAAGCAGGGGAGGGTAAGCGGAAGAGAGTAAGCGGGAGAGGGTAAGCGGGACAGGGTAATCGGGAAAAGGTTAGCGGTAGAGGGTAAGAGTGTGTGGGCAAGCGGGAGATGGTAAGCAGTAGTGGGTAAGCGAGAGAGTGATAGCGGGGGATGGCAATCGGGAGAGGGTTAGCGGGGAAAGGTAATCGGGAAAGGGTCAGCGGGATAGGGTAAGCTTGAGAGGGTAAGCGAGAGAGGGTAAGCGGAAGAGGATAAGCGGGAGTGGGAATGCAGGAGTGGGAAATCGGGAGAGGGTAAACGGGAGAGTGGAAGCGGGAGAGGGTAAGCGGGAGAAGGTAAGCGGGAGTGGGAATGCGGAATAGATTAAGCGGGAGAGGATAAGCGGGAAGAAGAAAGCGGTAGACGGTAAGCGGGAGAGGGTAAGCGGAAGAGGGTAAGCGGGAGAGGGTAAACGGGTGAGGGTAACCGGGAGAAGGTAAGCTGGAGAGGGTAAGCGGGATAGGGTAAGCGGTTGAGGGTAAACGGGATAGGTTTATCGGTGTAGGGTAAGCGGCAGAGGGTAAATGGGTGAGGGAATGCGGGAAAAGGTAGGCGAGAGAGAGTAAGCGGGGCAAGGTAAGCGGTGGAGGGTAAGCGGGGGAAAGTAAGGGAGGGAGGGTTAGCGGAAGAGGGTAAGCGGGAAAAGGATAGGAGGAGACGGTTAGAAGTTAAGGGTAAGCGGTAGAGGGTTAGCAGAAGAGAGTAAGCGGGTGTGAGCAAGCGGGAGATGGTAAGCGGGAGAGTGTAAGCGGGAGAGGGTAAGCGGGAAAGTGTTAGCGGGAGAGGTTTAGCGGTTGAGGTAAATCAGGAGAGGGTAATCGAGAGAAAGAAACCTGGAGAGGGTAAGCGGGAGAGGGTTAGCGGTTGAGGGTAAGCAGGAGAGGGTAATCGGGAGAGAGTAAGCGGGAGTGGGTAAGCGGGAGATGGTAAGCGGGAGAGGGTAAGCGGGAGAGGGTAAGCGGGAGAGGGTTAGCGGTTAAGGGTAAGCGGGAGAGTAATCGGAAGAGGGTTAGCGGTTAAGGGTAAGCGGATGAGCGTAATCGGAAGAGGGTTGGCGGTTTAGGATAAGCGGGAGAAGGTTAGCGGGAGAGGGTTAGCGGGAGAATGTTAGTGGTAGAAGGTAAGCGGGAGAGCATAAGAGGGAGAAAGTAGGCGGTAGTGGGTTAGCTGTTGAGGATAAGCGGGATAGGGTTAGCGGTTGAGGGTAAGTGGGAGAGGGTAAACTGGAGAGGGTAAGCGAGAGTAGGTAAGGGGAGAGTGTTCTCTGTTGATGGTAAGCGGATGAGGGTAAGCGAGAGAGGGTAAGCGGGAGAGAGTAGGAAGGAGAGGGTAAGCGGGAAATGGTTAGCTGTTGAAAGTAAGTGGGAGAGGGTAATCGGGAGAGGGTAAGGGGGAGACGTTTAGCAGTTTAGGGTAAGCGGAAGAGAGTAAGCGGAGGAGAGTAAGTGGAAGAGAGTAAGCGGGGGAGGGTAAGTGGTTGAGAGAAAGCGGAAGAGAGTAAGCGGGAGAGGGTAAGCGGGAAAGGGTATCGGGAGAGGGTTAGCGGTTGAGGGTAAGCGGGAGAGGGTATGCGGGAGTGGGCAAGTGGGAGAGGGTAAGGGGAGAGGGTTATCTGTTGTTGGTAAGCGGAAGAGGGTAAGCGGGAGATAAGAAGCGGGGGAGGGTAAGCGGGTGAAGGTAAGGAGGAATCGGTTAGAAGTTGAGGGAAAGCGGTCGAGGGTTAGCGGCAGAGAGTAAGCGGGTGTGGGCAACCGGGAGATGGTAAGCGGGAGAGGGTAAGCGGAAGAGAGTAATCGGGAGAGAGTAATCGGGAGATAATAAGCGGGAGAGGGTAAGCGGTAGAGTGTTAGAGGTTGAGGGTAAGCGGGAGAGGGTATTCGGGAGAGTTTAAACGTTAGAGGGTAAGCGGGAGAGGGTTAGGGGTTGAGGGTAAGCGGTTGAGGGTAATCGGAAGAGGCTTAGCGGGTAAGGGTAGGCGGGAGAGGGTAATCGGGAGAGGGTGAGAAGAAGCGGGAGAGGGTTAGCGGGAAAGGGTAATAGAGAGTGGGTAAGGGAGAGAGGGTAAGCGGGAGAGGGTAAGCGGGAGATGGATAGCTAATGAGGGTAAGCGAGAGAGGGTTAACGGTTGAGGGTATGCGGGAGAGGGTAAGCGGGAGAAGGTAAGCGTGAGTGGGTATGCGGGAGAGCATAAGAGTGAGAGGTTAAGCGGCAGAGGGTTAGCGGTTTAGGATAAGCGTGATAACGTTAACGGTTGAGGGTGAGCGGGAGAGGGTATGCAGGGAAGGTTAAGCGGTGGAGAGAAAGCAGGGGAGGGTAAGCAGGGGAGGGTAAGCGTGAGAATATAAGCGGGAGAGTGGTAGCTGTTGAGGGTAAGCGGTTTAGGTTAAGCGGGAAATGGTAATCGGGAGAGGATAGCCGTTGAGTGTAAGCGAGAGAAGGTAAGAGAGAGAGGGTTATCTGTTGAAGGTAAGCGGAAGAGGGTAAGCGAGAAACGGTAAGCGGGGGAGGGTAAGCGGGGGTGTGTGAGAGGGAGGGTAAGCGGGGGAGGGTAAGCGGGGGAGGGTAAGCAGGAGAGGGTTAGCGGGAGTGGGTAAGCGGGAGAGGTTGAGCGGTTGAATGTAAGCGGGATATGGTAATCTGGAGTGTGTAATCGGGAGAGGGTTAGCGGTTGAAGGTAAGCGCGAGAGTGTCAGCGTTTGATGGTAAGCGAGACAGGGTAATCGGGACAATTTAAGGGGGAGTGGGTTAGCAGTTTAGAGTAAGCGGAGGAGCGTAAGCGGATAATAGTAAGCAGGAGATTTTAAGCGGGGTTGAGTAAGCGGTTGAGTGTAAGCGGAAGAGAGTAAGCGGGAGAGGGTAAGCTGGGGAGGGTATGCGGAAGAATTTAAGGGGTAGAGGTTTAGCAGTTAAGGGTTAGCGGGGGAAGGTAAGCGGGAGAGAGAAAGCGAGTGTGGGTAAGCGGAGATGGTAAGCGGGAGAGGGTAAGCTGGATAGGGTAAGCAGGAGTGGCTTAGATTTTGAAGGTAAGCGGGAGAGAGTTATCGGGAGAGGGATTGCGGTTGAGGTATAGCGGGTGTAGGTAAGCAGGTGTTGGTAAGCGGGAGATGGTAAGCGGGAGAGGGTAAGCGGGAGATGGTTAGCTGATAAGGGTAAGCGGGAGAGCGTAACTGGGAGAAGGTAAGCGAGAGTGTAAGCGGGAGAGGGTTATAGGTTGAGGGTGAGTTGGAGAAGGTAAGAGCGAGAGGGAATGTGGGAGATGATAGGTGGTTAAAGGTAAGCGGGAGAGGGTAAGCTGGAGAGGATAATCGGGAGAGGGTAATGGGAAGAGTGTAAGCGGGAGAAGTTTGGCGAGAAAGGGTGAGCGTGAGAGGGTAAGCAGTAGTGGGTAAGCGGGAGAGGGTAAACGGGGGGAGGGTAATAGGGAGAGGGTTAGCGAAGAAGGGTAATCGGGAAAGGGTCAGCGGGATAGGGTTAGCGTAAGAGGGTAGGCGGGAGAGGGTAAGCGAGAGTGGGTAAGCGTGAGAGAATAAGCGAGAGAGGGTAAGCGGAAGAGGATAAGCGGGAGTGGGAATGCAGGTGTTGGAAATCGGGAGAGGGTAAACGGGAGAGTGGAAGCAAAAGAGGGTAAGCGGGAGAGAATAAGCGGGAGAGGGGAAGCGGGAGAAGGTAAGCGGGAGTGGGAATGCGGAATAGATTAAGCGGGAGAGGATAAGCGGGAAAAAGGAATCGGTAGACGGTAAGCGGGAGAGGGTAAGCGGGAGAGGGTAAGCGGGAGAGGGTATGTAAGGGAGGGTTATCGGTTGAAAAAAAGCGGGAAAGGGTAATCGGGGGTCGGGTTAACGGTTGAGGGCAAGCGGGTGAGGGTTAGCGGAATAAGGTAAGCGGGAGAGGGTAAGCGGGAGAGGGTAAGAGGTTGAGGATAAACGGGATAGGTTTATCGGTGTAGGGTAAGCGGGAGAGGGTGAATGGGTGAGGGAATGCGGGAAAGGGTAGGCGGGAGAGAGTAAGCGGTGGAAGGTAAGCGGTGTAGGGTATTTGGGGGAGGGTAAGCGATGGAGGGTTAGCGGGAGACGGTAAGCGGGAAAGGGGAAGCGGGATTGGGTAAGCTGGAGAGGGTAAGCGGGAGAGGTTAAGCGTGAGAGGATAAGCCGAAGAGGGAAAGCGGGAGAAGTTAAGCGAGAGAGGGTATGCGGGAGAGGGTGATAAGAGAGTGTTAGCGGTTGATGGTAAGCGGGAGAAGGTAAACGGGAGAGGATAAGCGGCAGTGAGTATGCGGGAGAGGGTTAGCGGTTAAGGGTAAGCGGGAGAGCGTAATCGGAACAGGGTTAGCGGTTAAGGGTAAGCGGGAGAGCGTAATCGGAAGAGGGTTAGCAGTTGAGGATAAGCGGGAGAGGGTTAGCGGGAGAGGGTTAGCGGGAGAGGGTTAGCGGGAGAGGGTTAGCGGGAAAGGGTTAGCGGTAGAAGTTAAGCGGGAGAGCATAAGAGAGAGAGGGTAAACTGTGAGTGTTAGCATTTAAGGATAAGCGGGATAGTTTAGTCTGGAGAGGGTAAGCGGAAAAGAGTACGCAGAAGTGACGGTATGCAGGTGAAGGTAAGCGGGAAAGGTTAATCGGGAGAGGGTTAGTGGTTGATGTTAAGCGGGAGAGGGTGAGCGGGAGAGGGTAAGCGGGAGAAGGTAAGCGGGAGAGGGTAAGCGGGAGAGGCTTAGCGGTTGTGGGTAAGCGGGAGAGGATAATCGGGTGAGGGTTAGCTACAGAGGGAATGCTAAGATGGTAAGCGGGAGAGATTATAGGGAAGAGGGTTTGCGGTTGAGGGTAATTGGGAGAGTTTAAGCGTTAGAGGGTATGCGGCAGATGGTTAGGCGTTGAGGGTAAGCGGTTGAGGGTAATCGGAAAAGGTTTAGCGGGTAAGGGTGTTAGTGGGAGAGGGTTAGCGGTTTAGGGAAATCAGGATGGGGTAATCGGGAGAAGGTAAGCGGGAGAGGGCAAGCGAGAGCGGGTTAGCGGTTGAGGGTAAGCGTGATAGGGTAATCGAGAGAGGGTAAGCAGGAGAGGGTAAGCGGGAGAGGGTTTGCGGTTGAGGGTAAGCGGGAGAAGGTAAGCGGGAGTGGGTAAGCGGGGTAGCATAAGAGTGAGAAAGTAGGCGGGAATGGGTTAGCGGTTGAGGATAAGCGGGAGAGGGTTAGCGGTTGAGGGTAAGCGGAAGGGGGTAAGCGGGAGAGGGTAAGCAGGGGAGCGTAAGCGGTGGAGGGAAATCGGGGGAGAGTAATCGGTGGAGAGTAAGCGGGAGAAGTTAAACGGGAGAGGGGTAGTGGTAGAGGGTAAGCGGGAGAGTTAAAGCGTTAGAGGGTATGCGGCAGATGGTTAGGCGTTGAGGGTAAGCGGTTGAGGGTAATCGGAAGAGGCTTAGCGGGTAAGGGTAAGCGGGATAGGGTAATCGGGAGAGGGTTAGCGGTTGAGGATAAGCGGGAGAGTGTTAGCGGGAAATGGTAAGCGGGAGAGGGTTAGCGTGAGAAGGTAATCGGGAGAGGGTAATCGGTTGATGGTTAGCGGTTGAGGGTAAGCGGGAGAGGGTAAGCGGGAGACGGTAAGTGGGAGAGGGTAATAAGGACAGGGTTAACGTTTGAGGGTAAGCGGGAGAAGGTAAGCGGGAGTGGGTAAGCGGGGGAGCATAAAAGGGGAAAGTAGGCGGGAATGGGTTAGCGGTTGAGGATAAGCGGAAGGGGGTAAGCGGGAGAGGGTAAGCAGGGGAGCGTAAGCGCTGGAGTGAAGTTGGGGTAGAGTAATCGGTGGAGAGTAAGCGGGAGAAGGTAAACGGGAGAGGGGTAGTGGTTGAGGGAAAGCGGGAAAGGGAAATCGGTAGAGGAAAGCGGTTGAGAGTAAGCGGGAGATGGTAAACGGGAGAGGGTAAGCGAGAGAGGGTAAGCAGGGGAGGGTTAGAGGAGGGTAAGCGAGGGAGGGTAAACGGGGGGGGGGGGTAAGCGGGAGAGGGTTAGCGGTTGAGGGTAACCGGGAGAGGGTGAGCGGTTGAATGAAAGCGGGATAGGGTAATCGGGAGAGTGTAATCGGGAGAGGGTTATCGGTTGATGGTAAGCGCGAGAGTGTCAGCGTTTGAGAATAAGCGAGACAGGGTAAGCGGGACAAGGTACGGGGGAGTGGGTTAGCAGTTTATGGTAAGCGGAAGAGCGTAAGCGAAGAAGAGTAAGCAGAAGAGTGTAACCGGGGGTGAGTAAGCGGTTGAGGGTAAGCGAAAGAGAGTAAGCGGGTGAGGGTAAGCTGGGGAGGGTAAGCGGAAGAAGGTAAGGGGGAGAGGGTTAGCAGTTAAGGGTAAGCGGGAGAAGGTAAGCGCGAGAGGTTAAGCGGGAGAGGATTAGCGGGAGAGGGATAGCGGTAGAGGATTATAAGATGAGGGTAATTGGGAGAGGGTAATCGGGAGAGGGTAAGCTGGAGACGGTAAGCAGGAGAGGCTTAGCTTTTGAAGGTAAGCGGGATAGAGTTATCGGGAGAGGCTTAGCGGTTGATGGTAAGCGGGAGAGGGTAATAGGGATAGGGTAATCGGGAGAGGGTATGCGGGAGAGGGTTAGCTGTTAAGGGTAAGCGGGAGAGCGTAACTGGGAGAAGGTAAGCGAGAGAGTGTAAGCGGGAGAGGGTTATAGGTTGAGTGTAAGCGGTTGAGGGTGATTGGGAGTGGGTAAGAGCGAGAGGGAATGCGAGAGTATAGGTGGTTAAAGGTAAGCGGGAGAGGGTAAGCTGGAGAGGATAATCGTGAGAGGGTAATGGGAAGAGTGTAAGCGGGAGAAGGTTGGCGAGAAAGGGTGAGCGTGAGAGGGTAAGCAGTAGTGGGTAAGCGGTAGAGCGTAAGCGGGGGAGGGCAATCGGGAGAGGGTTAGCGGAGATGGGTAATCGGGAAAGGGTAAGCGTAATATGGTAAGCGTGAGAGGGTAAGAGAGAGAGGGTATGCGGAAGAGGATAAGCAAGAGTGGGAATGCAGGAGTGGGAAATTGGGAGAGGGTAAACGGGAGAGTGGAAGCTGGAGAGGGTAAGCGAGAGAGAATTAGCGGGAGAGGGGAAGCGGGAGAAGGTAAGCGGGAGTGGGAATGCGGAATATATTAAGCGGGAGAGGATAAGCGGGAAAAAGAAAGCGGTAGACGGTAAGCGGGAGAGGGTAAGCGGGAGAGGGTAAGCGGGTGAGGGTAAGCGGGAGAAGGTAAGCGGGAGAGGGTAAGCGGGATAGGGTAAGCGGTTTAGGGTAAACGGGATAGGTTTATCGGTGTAGGGTAAGCGGGAGAGGGTAAATGGTTGAGGGAATGCGGGAAAGGGTAGGCGGGAGAGAGTAAGCGGGGGAAGGTAAGCGGTGGAGGGTAAGCGGGGGAGGGTAAGCGAGGGAGGGTTAGCGGGAGACGGTAAGCGGGAGAGGGGAAGCGGGATTGGGTAAGCTGGAGAGGGAAAGCGGGAGAGGTTAAGCGTGAGAGGATAAGCGGGAGAGGGTGATTAGGAGAGGGTTAGCGGTTGATGGTAAGCGGGAGATGGTAAACGGGAGATGTTAAGCGGTTGAGGGTAAGCGGGAGAGGGTTAGTGGTTAAATGTGAGCGGGAGAGGTTAATCGGGGAGGGTAAACGGGAGAGGTTAAGCAGGAGTTGGTAAGCCGGAGTTGGTAACCGGGAGAGGTTAAGCGGAAGAGGATAAGCGGGAGAGGGTTAGCGGTTAAGGGTAAGCGGGAGAGCGTAATCGGAAGAGGGTTAGCGGTTAAGGTTAAGCGGGAGAGCGTAATCGGAAGAGGGTTAGCGGTTGAGGATAAGCGGGAGAGGGTTAGCGGGAGAGGGTTAGCGGGAGAGGGTTAGCGGGAGAGGGTTAGCGGGAGAGGATTAGTGGTAGAAGGTAAGCGGGAGAGCATAAGAGGGAGAGGGTAAACTGTGAGTGTTAGCATTTGAGGATAAGCGGGATAGGGTAAGCGGGATAGGGTAAGCGGGAGAGGGTAAGCGGGAGAGGGTAAGCGGGAAAGGTTAATCGGGAGAGGATTAGCGGTTGATTGTAAGCGGGAGAGGGTTAGCGGGAGAGGGTAAGTGGGAGAGGGTTAGCGGTTGAGGGTAAGCAGGAGAGGGTTAGCGGGAGTGGGTTAGCGGGAGAAGGTAAGCGGGAGAGAGTAAGCGAGAGAGGGTAAGCGGGAGAGGGTTAGCTGTTGAAAGTAAGCGGGAGAGGGTAATCGGGAGAGGGTTAGCGGTTGAGGGTAAGCGCGAGAGGGTCAGCGGTTGAGTGTAAGGGGAAACTAGTAAGTAGGAGAAGGTAAAGGGGAGAGGGTTAGCAGTCAAGGATAAGCGAAAGAGTGTAAGAGGAGGAGAGTAAGCGGGAGTGTGTAAGCAGTGGAAGGTAAGCGGTTGAGTGTAAGCGGAAGAGAGTAAGCGGGAGAGGGTAAGCGTGAAAGGGTAAGCAGTAGTGGGTAAGCGGGAGAGGGTAAACGGGGGGAGGGTAATAGGGGGAGGGTTAGCGGAGAAGGGTAATCGGGAAAGGGTCAGCGGGATAGGGTTAGCGTAAGAGGGTAGGCGGGAGAGGGTAAGCGGGTGAGGGTAGGCGAGAGTGGGTAAGCGTGAGAGAATAAGCGAGAGAGGGTAAGCGGAAGAGGATAAGCGGGAGTGGGAATGCAGGTGTGGGAAATCGGGAGAGGGTAAACGGGAGAGTGGAAGCGGGAGAGGGTAAGCCGGAGAGAATAAGCGGGAGAGGGGAAGCGGGAGAAGGTAAGCGGGAGTGGGAATGCGGAATAGATTAAGCGGGAGAAGATAAGCGGGAAAAAGGAAGCGGTAGACGGTAAGCGGGAGAGGGTAAGCGGGAGAGGGTATGTAAGGGAGGGTTATCGGTTGAAAAAAAGCGGGAAAGGGTATTCGGGAGCGGGTTTACGGTTGAGGGCAAGCGGGTGAGGGTTAGCGGAATAAGGTAAGCGGTAGAGGGTAAGCGGGAGAGGGTAAGCGGGAGAGGGTAAGCGGTTGAGGGTAAACGGGATAGGTTTATCGGTGTAGGGTAAGCGGGAGAGGGTGAATGGGTGAGGGAATGCGGGAAAGGGTAGGCGGGAGAGAGTAAGCGGTGGAAGGTAAGCGGTGTAGGGTAATTGGGGGAGGGTAAGCGATGGAGGGTTAGCGGGAGACGGTAAGCGGGAAAGGGAAAGCGGGATTGGGTAAGCTGGAGAGGGTAAGCGGGAGAGGTTAAGCGTGAGAGGATAAGCCGAAGAGGGAAAGCGGGAGAAGTTAAGCGAGAGAGGGTATGCGGGAGAGGGTGATAAGAGAGTGTTAGCGGTTGATGGTAAGCGGGAGAAGGTAAACGGGAGAGGATAAGCGGCAGTGGGTAAGCGGGAGAGGGTTAGCGGTTAAGGGTAAGCGGGAGAGCGTAATCGGAACAGGGTTAGCGGTTAAGGGTAAGCGGGAGAGCGTAATCGGAAGAGGGTTAGCAGTTGAGGATAAGCGGGAGAGGGTTAGCGGGAGAGGGTTAGCGGGAGAGGGTTAGCGGGAAAGGGTTAGCGGTAGAAGTTAAGCGGGAGAGCATAAGAGAGAGAGGGTAAACTGTGAGTGTTAGCATTTAAGGATAAGCGGGATAGTTTAGTCGGGAGAGGGTAAGCGGAAAAGAGTACGCAGAAGTGACGGTATGCAGGTGAAGGTAAGCGGGAAAGGTTAATCGGGAGAGGGTTAGCGGTTGATGTTAAGCGGGAGAGGGTGAGCGGGAGAGTGTAAGCGGGAGAAGGTAAGCGGGAGAGGGTAAGCGGGAGAGGCTTAGCGGTTGTTGGTAAGCGGGAGAGGGTAATCGGGTGAGGGTTAACTATGGAGGGAATGCGAAGATGGTAAGCGGGAGAGAGTATAGGGGAGAGGGTTTGCGGTTGAGGGTAATTGGGAGAGTTTAAGCGTTAGAGGGTATGCTGGAGAGGGTTAGGGGTTGAGGATAAGCGGTTGAGTGTAATCGGAAAAGGTTTAGCGGGTAAGGGTGTTAGTGGGAGAGGGTTAGCGGTTTAGGGAAATCAGGATGGGGTAATCGGGAGAAGGTAAGCGGGAGAGGGCAAGCGAGAGCGGGTTAGCGGTTGAGGGTAAGCGTGATAGGGTAATCGAGAGAGGGTAAGCAGGAGAGGGTAAGCGGGAGAGGGTTTGCGGTTGAGGGTAAGCGGGAGAGTTTAAGCGTTAGAGGGTATGCGGCAGATGGTTAGGCGTTGAGGGTAAGCGGTTGAGGGTAATCGGAAGAGGCTTAGCGGGTAAGGGTAAGCGGGAGAGGGTAATCGGGAGAGGGTTAGCGGTTGAGGATAAGCGGGAGAGGGTAAGCGGGAAATGGTAAGCGGGAGAGGGTTAGCGTGAGAAGGTAATCGGGAGAGGGTAATCGGGTGATGGTTAGCGGTTGAGGGTATGCGGGAGAGGGTAAGCGGGAGACGGTAAGTGGGAGAGGGTAATAAGGACAGGGTTAACGTTTGAGGGTAAGCGGGAGAAGGTAAGCGGGAGTGGGTAAGCGGGGTAGCATAAGAGGGGAAAGTAGGCGGGAATGGGTTAGCGGTTGAGGATAAGCGGGAGAGGGTTAGCGGTTGAGGGTAAGCGGAAGGGGGTAAGCGGGAGATGGTAAGTAGGGGAGCGTAAGCGGTTGAGGGAAATCGGGGGTGAGTAATCGGTGGAGAGTAAGCGGGAGAAGGTAAACGGGAGAGGGGTAGTGGTTGAGGGTAAGCGGGAGAGTTTAAGCGTTAGAGGGTATGCGGCAGATGGTTAGGCGTTGAGGGTAAGCGGTTGAGGTTAATCGGAAGAGGCTTAGCGGGTAAGGGTAAGCGGGATAGGGTAATCGGGAGAGGGTTAGCGGTTGAGGATAAGCGGGAGAGTGTAAGCGGGAAATGGTAAGCGGGAGAGGGTTAGCGTGAGAAGGTAATCGGGAGAGGTTAATCGGGTGATGGTTAGCGGTTGAGGGTAAGCGGGAGAGGATAAGCGGGAGACGGTAAGTGGGAGAGGGTAATAAGGACAGGGTTAACGTTTGAGGGTAAGCGGGAGAAGGTAAGCGGGAGTGGGTAAGCGGGGGAGCATAAGAGGGAGAAAGTAGGCGGGAATGGGTTAGCGGTTGAGGATAAGCGGAAGGGGGTAAGCGGGAGAGGGTAAGCAGGGGAGCGTAAGCGCTGGAGGGAAATCGGGGTAGAGTAATCGGTGCAGAGTAAGCGGGAGAAGGTAAACGGGAGAGGGGTAGTGGTTGAGGGAAAGCGGGAAAGGGAAATCGGTAGAGGATAGCGGTTGAGAGTAAGCGGGAGATGGTAAACGGGAGAGGGTAAGCGAGAGAGGGTAAGCAGGGGAGGGTTAGAAGAGGGTAAGCGGGGGAGGGTAAACGGGGGGGGGGTAAGCAGGAGAGGGTTAGCGGTTGAGGGTAAGCGCGAGAATGTCAGCGTTTGAGAATAAGCGAGACAGGGTAAGCGGGACAAGGTAAGGGGAAGTGGGTTAGCAGTTTATGGTAAGCGGAAGAGCGTAAGCGGGGAAGAGTAAGCAGAAGAGTGTAACCGGGGGTGAGTAAGCGGTTGAGGGTAAGCGAAAGAGAGTAAGCGGGAGAGGGTAAGCTGGGGAGGGTAAGCGGAAGAAGTTAAGGGGGAGAGGGTTAGCGGGAAAGGGTAATCGGGAGAGGGTTAGCGGTTGAGGGTAAGCGGGAGAGGGTAATCGGGAGAGAGTAAGCGGGAGTGGGTAAGCGGGAGATGGTAAGCGGGAGACGGTTTGGGGTTGACGGTGGGCGGGAGAGTTTAAGCGTTAGAGGGTATGCGGGAGAGGGTTAGGTGTTGAGGGTAATCGGAAGAGGCTTAGCAGGTAGGGTGTTTGCGGGAGAGGGTTAGCGGTTGAGGGTAAGCGGAAGAGGGTAATCGGGAGAGAGTAAGCGGGAGAGGGTAATCGATAGAGGGTAAGCGGGAGAGGGTAAGCGTTAGATGGTATGCGGTAGAGGGTCAGGGGTTGAGGAGAAGCGGTTGAGGGTAATCGGAAGAGGCTTAGCGGGTAAGGGTGTTAGCGGGAGTTTGTTAGCGGTTGAGGGAAATATGGATGGGGTAATCGGGAGAAGGTAAGCGGGAGAGGGTAAGTGGGAGAGGGTTAGCGGTTGAGGGTAAGTGGGAGAGGGTAATCTAGTGAGGGTAATCGAGAGAGGGTTAGCGGGAGAGGGTAAGCGGGAGAGGGTTTGCGGTTGAGGTTAAACGGGAGAGTTTAAGCGTTAGAGGGAATGCGGTAGAGGGTCAGGGGTTGAGGATAAGCGGTTGAGGGTAAACGGAAGAGGCTAAGCGGGTAAGGGTAAGCGGGAGAAGGTAATCGGGAGAGGGTTAGCGGTTGAGGGTATGCGGGAGAGGGTAATCGAGTAAGGGTAATCGAGAGAGGGTAAGCGGGAGAGGGTAAGCGGGAGAGGGTTTGCGGTTGAGGGTCAGGGGTTGAGGATAAGCGGTTGAGGGTAAACGGAAGAGGCTATGCGGGTAAGGGTAAGCGGGAGAGGGTAATCGGGAGAGGGTTAGCGGTTGTGGATAAGCGGGAGAAGGCAAGCGGGGGAGGGTAAGCGGGAGAGGGTTAGCGGGAGAAGGTAATCGGGAGAGGGTAATCGGGAGAGGTTAAAAAAGGGAAATGGAGACTACGGTGTACAGATTGGAATTAAAATTTAAAACTCCTTAACCGTAAATTTACCCAGAGGGCACTCACACGTCAATAAGAAATAAGGAAAATTAAAATTATACTTACAAGTTTGCAGGACGATGATGGCCTACAGGGACCTGTTGTCAAAAACTAGCCTAAAAAAAAGAAAAAGAAAACACACACGCACAAGCACTCTGGAAATCTCTAGATACGTATTTCGGGAGCTATGCTCCCATCTTCAGTAGCTGAAGTCGTATGAATTGTTTGTGTTTGGTCTTGTGTATTTATGTGTTCCGGGTAAAAGTGAAAGGAGGGCAGAGGGGTGGGGGAATTCTTAACGGTTAGCGAGTAGAGGGGTGAGTAAGGGATAGGTCCGCGGTCGTTATTCATAACCGTCTCTTTGAATTTGTTAATGAAAATACTCTCGTAAGCGTCTAGTTTCCAGTCGGTTTGTGTTGATTTTAAGAGAGACATGTTTTCGATTTTAATTGGGTGATTGTTTTCCTGTATGTGTATTGCGACGCTAGACCTGTTAAATCTATTGTGTTTGAAGTGTGCAAGGTGTTCTTTGAACCTGGTTTCTAGCTTCCGTTTAGTTTGCCCTATGTAGACTTTCTCGCAGTCTGTGCAAGCGATTTTGTATATGCCGGATCTTTGTAGAGTCGGGATCGTGTCTTTTGGATTGTGTAGTAAGTTGGAGAGTTTGTTTTCATTCACAGGTACTGCTTTAAGGTTCTGTTTTGAGAAGATGTTTGATAAACCGTTTGTGATGCCTGGGACGAAGGGGATTTTTACGTATTTTGGTTTTTTGGGGGGCGTGCTTGTGAGAGTAATCTGTTTTTTCAAAGAAAGACTGCGCTTGTGTTTGTGTAAAATATTCTCTATCATCTGAGGGTCGTAACCATTGATTTTAGCGCATTTTTTGATATATTTTAATTCTGTGAGGAAATCAACTTTAGAAAGAGGAACCTGTAAGAGTCTATGTACCATTGAGTGGAATGGTGCTAATTTATGTGAAATATGGTGGTTGGAATCAGAGGGAATGTACGTGTCTGTGTGTGTGGGTTTGCGGTAAATCCCGAACTTGATTTGGTTGTTTTCTCTTTTTACGAGAAGGTCAAGAAATGGCAATGTATTTTGTTTTTCAACTTCATGTGTAAATTTAATGGAAGGATATTGATCGTTTAGTTGCTGTAGAAAATCAGTTATGTTATTATTGGAGGTATCGAAAATCGCGAAAATATCGTCAACGTATCTTAGCCATAAGCGTGGGAAGTATTTGAAAGTGTTTTTGCATTGTTTCTCGAAGTTAACCATGAATAGGTTGGCTAAGAAAGGTGAAAGGGAGTTTCCCATTGTTGTACCGTAATTTTGTTGGTAGAACTTGTTGTTAACTTGAAAGAAATTTTGGTTCATGCATAAGCGTGTTAGTCGTACTAATTCATCTACTGTTTTTAATGGTAAGTTTTGATCGGTGAGCCATTCTTCGAGGAATTGTAATGTTTCATTGATGGGAACGCTAGGAAAGAGAGAAGAAACATCAAAAGAAACTAAAATTTCACTGTCCTGTAGTATTATGTCTTTAACTTCGTTAATAAAATGAGGACTGTTTTTTATATTTGAATCATGTTTGATAGGAAATTGTTTAAATTGGTCATTAAGCCAACGTGAAATTTTATATGTCGGGCTGTTGATAGACGAAACAATGGGTCTGAGGGGAATGCCGTCTTTGTGGATTTTGGGTAAGCAATACATCCTAGGAACCCTGGGGTTTGAGGTGTGAAGTTGGAGGCTGAGTTGTTTCGTGATGAGTGTGGTGCATGTTTTAACAATTTTGGAGGTTTCTGATATCATTTTATTGGTTGGATTTTTTAGTATGTTTGTGTACGGCCCTTCATTTAGCATTTGCTCAACTTTGTCGAAGTATTGGTCTTTTTGCATAATGACTACTGTGTTCCCTTTGTCTGCCTTTAGATAAAAACAATTTTTATTATTAAGAGACTTGATGGTGTTGTGTTCGGAATGTTTATGTTTTTTATTCGTTTTTTTGGCAATGTTTTCTGTTATCTGTGATAATGCGGTGGATCTGATGATATTCTTGCAGTTATTTGATAGGGTTTTAATAGAAGATTCAATGTCTGCCACAATGTCATCCATAGGTGGGTTTTTATATGGAAGTGCGTATTTAAGTCCTTTTCCGAGTAGGGAGAGTTCTTCGTTGGTGAAGGTCGTATCTGTAAGGTTTATTACATTGTCTTGGTTTTGTTTGGAATTGCAGGAAGTGTTTTTCTGGTTATTTTTTGTGAGAAAGTAGTATTTTTTGCGAAGTCTGTCAGTTTTATTTTGGACTTTTTGTTGTATCACGGATTGAATTTTGTTCAGATGATCGTCCCATATGGGAACTTCGAAACCGGATAAATTTTTGGTTATTTTTAGGTGCAAATCATATGCTTCTAACTCAAGAGAGGATCGTTTTCTATAAAAGTTTTTGATTTCTAAGTCTAACCATTTTTTCTTGGCGAAGAGGATAGCTTTTGAAGCAATGGGATTTGTGGTTTTTGGAAAAATGTTAGTGAAATTCGGGAAGATATTTAGTTTGCGGCAATCTTTGAGAAATTTTATATCTGCGCCAATAGTGCGGATATGAGTTTTGATTTTATGGAAACGGTTTAACTCCTTAGGCCGGAAAGCCATACTTAACGTTAAAAAAGGGAAATGGAGACTACGGTGTACAGATTGGAATTAAAATTTAAAACTCCTTAACCGTAAATTTACCCAGAGGGCACTCACACGTCAATAAGAAATAAGGAAAATTAAAATTATACTTACAAGTTTGCAGGACGATGATGGCCTACAGGGACCTGTTGTCAAAAACTAGCCTAAAAAAAAGAAAAAGAAAACACACACGCACAAGCACTCTGGAAATCTCTAGATACGTATTTCGGGAGCTATGCTCCCATCTTCAGTAGCTGAAGTCGTATGAATTGTTTGTGTTTGGTCTTGTGTATTTATGTGTTCCGGGTAAAAGTGAAAGGAGGGCAGAGGGGTGGGGGAATTCTTAACGGTTAGCGAGTAGAGGGGTGAGTAAGGGATAGGTCCGCGGTCGTTATTCATAACCGTCTCTTTGAATTTGTTAATGAAAATACTCTCGTAAGCGTCTAGTTTCCAGTCGGTTTGTGTTGATTTTAAGAGAGACATGTTTTCGATTTTAATTGGGTGATTGTTTTCCTGTATGTGTATTGCGACGCTAGACCTGTTAAATCTATTGTGTTTGAAGTGTGCAAGGTGTTCTTTGAACCTGGTTTCTAGCTTCCGTTTAGTTTGCCCTATGTAGACTTTCTCGCAGTCTGTGCAAGCGATTTTGTATATGCCGGATCTTTGTAGAGTCGGGATCGTGTCTTTTGGATTGTGTAGTAAGTTGGAGAGTTTGTTTTCATTCACAGGTACTGCTTTAAGGTTCTGTTTTGAGAAGATGTTTGATAAACCGTTTGTGATGCCTGGGACGAAGGGGATTTTTACGTATTTTGGTTTTTTGGGGGGCGTGCTTGTGAGAGTAATCTGTTTTTTCAAAGAAAGACTGCGCTTGTGTTTGTGTAAAATATTCTCTATCATCTGAGGGTCGTAACCATTGATTTTAGCGCATTTTTTGATATATTTTAATTCTGTGAGGAAATCAACTTTAGAAAGAGGAACCTGTAAGAGTCTATGTACCATTGAGTGGAATGGTGCTAATTTATGTGAAATATGGTGGTTGGAATCAGAGGGAATGTACGTGTCTGTGTGTGTGGGTTTGCGGTAAATCCCGAACTTGATTTGGTTGTTTTCTCTTTTTACGAGAAGGTCAAGAAATGGCAATGTATTTTGACCTTAAAGCAGTACCTGTGAATGAAAACAAACTCTCCAACTTACTACACAATCCAAAAGACACGATCCCGACTCTACAAAGATCCGGCATATACAAAATCGCTTGCACAGACTGCGAGAAAGTCTACATAGGGCAAACTAAACGGAAGCTAGAAACCAGGTTCAAAGAACACCTTGCACACTTCAAACACAATAGATTTAACAGGTCTAGCGTCGCAATACACATACAGGAAAACAATCACCCAATTAAAATCGAAAACATGTCTCTCTTAAAATCAACACAAACCGACTGGAAACTAGACGCTTACGAGAGTATTTTCATTAACAAATTCAAAGAGACGGTTATGAATAACGACCGCGGACCTATCCCTTACTCACCCCTCTACTCGCTAACCGTTAAGAATTCCCCCACCCCTCTGCCCTCCTTTCACTTTTACCCGGAACACATAAATACACAAGACCAAACACAAACAATTCATACGACTTCAGCTACTGAAGATGGGAGCATAGCTCCCGAAATACGTATCTAGAGATTTCCAGAGTGCTTGTGCGTGTGTGTTTTCTTTTTCTTTTTTTTAGGCTAGTTTTTGACAACAGGTCCCTGTAGGCCATCATCGTCCTGCAAACTTGTAAGTATAATTTTAATTTTCCTTATTTCTTATTGACGTGTGAGTGCCCTCTGGGTAAATTTACGGTTAAGGAGTTTTAAATTTTAATTCCAATCTGTACACCGTAGTCTCCATTTCCCTTTTTTAACGTTAAGTATGGCTTTCCGGCCTAAGGAGTTAAACCGTTTCCATAAAATCAAAACTCATATCCGCACTATTGGCGCAGATATAAAATTTCTCAAAGATTGCCGCAAACTAAATATCTTCCCGAATTTCACTAACATTTTTCCAAAAACCACAAATCCCATTGCTTCAAAAGCTATCCTCTTCGCCAAGAAAAAATGGTTAGACTTAGAAATCAAAAACTTTTATAGAAAACGATCCTCTCTTGAGTTAGAAGCATATGATTTGCACCTAAAAATAACCAAAAATTTATCCGGTTTCGAAGTTCCCATATGGGACGATCATCTGAACAAAATTCAATCCGTGATACAACAAAAAGTCCAAAATAAAACTGACAGACTTCGCAAAAAATACTACTTTCTCACAAAAAATAACCAGAAAAACACTTCCTGCAATTCCAAACAAAACCAAGACAATGTAATAAACCTTACAGATACGACCTTCACCAACGAAGAACTCTCCCTACTCGGAAAAGGACTTAAATACGCACTTCCATATAAAAACCCACCTATGGATGACATTGTGGCAGACATTGAATCTTCTATTAAAACCCTATCAAATAACTGCAAGAATATCATCAGATCCACCGCATTATCACAGATAACAGAAAACATTGCCAAAAAAACGAATAAAAAACATAAACATTCCGAACACAACACCATCAAGTCTCTTAATAATAAAAATTGTTTTTATCTAAAGGCAGACAAAGGGAACACAGTAGTCATTATGCAAAAAGACCAATACTTCGACAAAGTTGAGCAAATGCTAAATGAAGGGCCGTACACAAACATACTAAAAAATCCAACCAATAAAATGATATCAGAAACCTCCAAAATTGTTAAAACATGCACCACACTCATCACGAAACAACTCAGCCTCCAACTTCACACCTCAAACCCCAGGGTTCCTAGGATGTATTGCTTACCCAAAATCCACAAAGACGGCATTCCCCTCAGACCCATTGTTTCGTCTATCAACAGCCCGACATATAAAATTTCACGTTGGCTTAATGACCAATTTAAACAATTTCCTATCAAACATGATTCAAATATAAAAAACAGTCCTCATTTTATTAACGAAGTTAAAGACATAATACTACAGGACAGTGAAATTTTAGTTTCTTTTGATGTTTCTTCTCTCTTTCCTAGCGTTCCCATCAATGAAACATTACAATTCCTCGAAGAATGGCTCACCGATCAAAACTTACCATTAAAAACAGTAGATGAATTAGTACGACTAACACGCTTATGCATGAACCAAAATTTCTTTCAAGTTAACAACAAGTTCTACCAACAAAATTACGGTACAACAATGGGAAACTCCCTTTCACCTTTCTTAGCCAACCTATTCATGGTTAACTTCGAGAAACAATGCAAAAACACTTTCAAATACTTCCCACGCTTATGGCTAAGATACGTTGACGATATTTTCGCGATTTTCGATACCTCCAATAATAACATAACTGATTTTCTACAGCAACTAAACGATCAATATCCTTCCATTAAATTTACACATGAAGTTGAAAAACAAAATACATTGCCATTTCTTGACCTTCTCGTAAAAAGAGAAAACAACCAAATCAAGTTCGGGATTTACCGCAAACCCACACACACAGACACGTACATTCCCTCTGATTCCAACCACCATATTTCACATAAATTAGCACCATTCCACTCAATGGTACATAGACTCTTACAGGTTCCTCTTTCTAAAGTTGATTTCCTCACAGAATTAAAATATATCAAAAAATGCGCTAAAATCAATGGTTACGACCCTCAGATGATAGAGAATATTTTACACAAACACAAGCGCAGTCTTTCTTTGAAAAAACAGATTACTCTCACAAGCACGCCCCCCAAAAAACCAAAATACGTAAAAATCCCCTTCGTCCCAGGCATCACAAACGGTTTATCAAACATCTTCTCAAAACAGAACCTTAAAGCAGTACCTGTGAATGAAAACAAACTCTCCAACTTACTACACAATCCAAAAGACACGATCCCGACTCTACAAAGATCCGGCATATACAAAATCGCTTGCACAGACTGCGAGAAAGTCTACATAGGGCAAACTAAACGGAAGCTAGAAACCAGGTTCAAAGAACACCTTGCACACTTCAAACACAATAGATTTAACAGGTCTAGCGTCGCAATACACATACAGGAAAACAATCACCCAATTAAAATCGAAAACATGTCTCTCTTAAAATCAACACAAACCGACTGGAAACTAGACGCTTACGAGAGTATTTTCATTAACAAATTCAAAGAGACGGTTATGAATAACGACCGCGGACCTATCCCTTACTCACCCCTCTACTCGCTAACCGTTAAGAATTCCCCCACCCCTCTGCCCTCCTTTCACTTTTACCCGGAACACATAAATACACAAGACCAAACACAAACAATTCATACGACTTCAGCTACTGAAGATGGGAGCATAGCTCCCGAAATACGTATCTAGAGATTTCCAGAGTGCTTGTGCGTGTGTGTTTTCTTTTTCTTTTTTTTAGGCTAGTTTTTGACAACAGGTCCCTGTAGGCCATCATCGTCCTGCAAACTTGTAAGTATAATTTTAATTTTCCTGATTTCTTATTGACGTGTGAGTGCCCTCTGGGTAAATTTACGGTTAAGGAGTTTTAAATTTTAATTCTAATCGGGAGAGGGTAAGTGGTAGAGGGTAATCGGGACAGGGTTAACGTTTGAGGTTAAGCGGGAGAAGGTAAGCGGGAGTGGGTAAGCGGGAGAAAATAAGAGTGAGAAAGTAGGCGGGAGTGGGTTAGCGGTTGAGGATAAGTGGGATAGGATTAGCGGTTGAGGATAAGCGGGAGGGGGTAAGCGGGAGAGGTTAAGCAGGGGAATGTAAGCGGTGGAGGGAAAGCGGGGGAGAGTAATCGGTGGAGAGTAAGCGGGAGATGGTAAGCGGGAGAGGGTTAGCGGTTGAAGGTAAGCGGGAAAGGGTAATCGGTAGAGGATAGCGGTTGAGAGTAAGCGGGAGAGGTTAAACGGGAGAGGGTAAGCGAGAGAAGGTAAGGGGGAGAGTGTTTGCTCTTGATGGTAACCGGAAGAGGGTAAGCGAGAGAGGGAAATCGGGGAAGGGTAAGAGGAGGGTAAGCGGGGCAGGGTAAGTGGTTGAGAGTAAGCGGAAAAGATTAAGCGGGAGAGGGTAAGCGGGAAAGTGTATCGGGAGAGGGTTAGCGGTTGAGGGTAAGCGGGAGAGGGTAAGCGGGAGAGGGCAAGAGGGAGAAGGTAAGGGGGAGAGGGTTATCTGTTGAGGGTAAGCGGAAGATGGTAAGAAAAAGAAAGTAGGCGGGGGAGGGTAAGCGGGAGAAGGTAAGGAGGAATCGGTTAGAAGTTAACGGAAAGCGGTAGAGGGTTAGCAGGAGATGGTAAGCGGGAGAGGGTTAGCGGTTGAGGGGAAGAAGAGAGGGTTAGCGGGAATGGGTAAGTGCGAGTGGGTAAGCGGGGGAGGGTAAGCGGGAGAGGGTCAGCGGTAGAGAATAAGCAGTAGAGGTAAGCGAGAGAGAGTAAGCAGGAGAGGGTAAGCGGGAGAGGGTTATCTGTTGAAAATAAGTGGGAGAGGGTAAACGGGAGAGGGTAAGGGGTAGACGGTTAGCAGTTTAGGGTAAGCGGAGGAGAGTAAGCGGAGGAGAGTAAGTGGAAGTGAGTAAGCTGGGGAGGGTAAGCGGTGGAGTGTAAGCGGAAATGAGTAAGCGGGAGAGGGTTAGCGGGAAATGGTATCGGGAGAGGGTTAGCGGTTGAGGGTAAGCGGGAGAGAGTAAGCGGGAGAGGGCAAGTGGGAGATGGTAAGCGGGAGAGGGTAAACGGGAGAGAGTTTGCGGTTGAGGGTAAGCGGGAGAGTTTAAGCGTTAGAGGGTATGCGGGAGAGAGTTAGGGTTTGAGGGTAAGCGGTTGATGGTAATCGGAAGAGGCTTAGCGGGTAAGGGTGTTAGCGGGAGAGGGTTAGCGGTTGAGGGAAATCAGGATGGGTTAATCAGGAGAATGTAAGCGGGAGAGGGTAAGCGGGAGAGGGTAAGCGGGAGAGGGTTAGCGGTTGAGGTTAACCGGGAGAGGGTAAGCGGGAAAGGGTAACCGGGAGAGGGTTTGCGGTTGAGTGTAAGCGGGAGAGTTTATGCGTTAGAGGGTATGCGGTAGAGGGTTAGGGGTTGAGGATAAGCGGTTGAGGGTAATCGGAAGAGCCTTAGCGGGTATGGGTGTTAGCGGGAGAGGGTTAGAGGTTGAGGGAAATCAGGATGGGGTAATCGGGAGAAGGTAAGCGGGAGAGGGTAAGCGGGAGAGGGTAAGCGGGAGAGGGTTAGCGGGAGAAGTTAATCGGGAGAGGGTAATTGGGAGAGGGTTAGCAGTTGAGGGTAATCGGGAGAGGGTAAGCGGGACAGGGTAAACGTTTGAGGGTAAGCGGGAGAAGGTAAGCGGGAGTGGGTAAGCGGGAGAGCATATGAGGGAGAAAGTAGGCGGGATTGGGTTAGCGGTTGAGGGTAAGCGCGAGACGGTAAGCGGGAGAGGGTAAGCGGGAGTAGGTAAGCGGGAGATAATAAGCGGGAGAGGGTAAGCGGGAGATGGTTAGCGGTAGAGGGTATTCGGGAGAGTTTAAACGTTAGAGGGTAAGCGGGAGAGGGTTAGGGGATGAGGGTAAGCGGTTGAGGGTAATCGGAAGAGGCTTAGCGGGTAAGGGGAGCAGGGGAGCGTAAGCGGTGGATGGAAAGCGAAGGAGAGTAATCGGGGAGAGAAATCGGGGGAGAGTAAGCGGGAGAAGGTAAGTGGGAGAGGGGTAGCGGTTGAGGGTAAGCGGGAAATGGTAATCGGTAGAGGATAGCGGTTGAGAGTAAGCGGGAGAGTGTAAACGGGAGAGGGTAAGCGAGAGAAATAAAGGGGGAGAGTGTTTGCTGTTAATGGTAAGCGGAATAGCGTAAGCGAGAGAGGGAAAGCGGGGGAGGGTAAGAGAAGGGTAAGCGGGGGGGGGGGGGGGGGTAAAAGGGGGAGAGTAAGCGGGAGAGGGTTAGCGGTTGAGGGTAAGAAGCGAGGGTTAGCGGGAATGGGTAAGCGCGAGTGGGTAAGCAGGAGATGGCAAGCGGGAGAGTGTAAGCGGGAGAGGGTAAGCGGGAGAGAGTAAGCAGGAGAGGGTAAGCGGGAGAGGGTTAGCTGTTGAAAGTAAGTGGGAGAGGGTAATCGAGAGAGGGTAAGGGGGAGACGGTTAGCAGTTTAGGGTAAGCGGAAGAGAGTAAGCGGAGGAGAGTAAGTGGAAGAGAGTAAGCGGGGGAGGGTAAGCGGTTGAGAATAAGCGGAAGAGAGTAAGCGGGAGAGGGTTAGCGGTTGAGGGTAAGCGGAAGAGGGTAAGCGGGAGAAAGTAAGTGGGGGAGGGTAAGCGGGAGAAGGTAAGGAGTAATCGGTTAGAAGTTAAGGGAAAGCGGTAGAGGGTTAGCGGGAGAGAGTAAGCAGGTGTGGGCAAGCGGGAGATGGTAAGCGGGATAGGGTAAGCGGGAGAGAGTAATCTGGAGAGAGTAATCGGGAGAGAGTTAGCGGTTGAGGGTAAGCGCGAGACGGTAAGCGGGAGAGGGTAAGCGGGAGTAGGTAAGCGGGAGATAATAAGCGGGAGAGGGTAAGCGGGAGATGGTTAGCGGTAGAGGGTATTCGGGAGAGTTTAAACGTTAGAGGGTAAGCGGGAGAGGGTTAGGGGATGAGGGTAAGCGGTTGAGGAAGAGGCTTAGCGGGTAAGGGTAAGCGGGAAAGGGTAATCGGGAGAGGGTGAGAAGAAGCGGGAGAGCGTTAGCGGGAAAGGGTAATCGAGAGATGGTAAGCGGGAGAGGGTAAGCGGGAGAGGGTAAGCGGGAGAGGGTAAGCGGGAGATGGTTAGCTGGAGAGGGTAAGCGGGAGAGGTATAACGGTTGAGGGTATGCGGGAGAGGGTAAGCGGGTGAGGGTAAGCGGGAGAGGGTAAGCGGGAGAAGGTAAGCGGGAGTGGGTAAGCGGGAGAGCATAAGAGGGAGAGATTAAGCGGGAGAGCATAAGAGGTAGAGGGTAAGCGGGAGAGGGTTAGCGGTTTAGGATAAGCGTGATAACGTTAACGGTTGAGAGTGAGCGGGAGAGGGTAAGCAGGTAAGGGTAAGCGGTGGAGGGAAAGCAGGGGAGGGTAAGATGGGGAGGGTAAGGGTGAGAATATAAGCGGGAGAGTAGTAGCGGTTGAGGGTAAGCGGTTTAGGTTAAGCGGGAAAGGGAAATCGGGAGAGGATAGCCGTTGAGTGTAAGCGAGAGAAGGTAAGGGAAAGAGGGTTATCTGTTGAGGGTAAGCGGAGGAAGGTAAGCGAAAAAGGGTAAGCGGGGGAGGGTAAGCGGGAGAGTAAGCGGGGGAGGGTAAGCGGGGGAGGGTAAGCGGAAGAGGGTAAGCGGGTGAGGGTAAGCAGGAGAGAGTTAGCGCGAGAGGGTAAGCGGGAGAGGGTGAGCGGTTGAATGAAAGCGGGATAGGGTAATCGAGAAAGTGTAATCGGGAGAGGGTTAGCGGTTGAAGGTAAGCATGAGAGTGTCAGCGTTTGAGGGTAAGCGAGACAGGGTAAGCAGGACAAGGTAAGCAGGACAAGGTAAGGGGGAGTGGGTTAGCAGTTTATGGTAAGCGGAAGAGCGTAAGCGGAGAAGAGTAAGCAGAAGAGTGTAACCGGGTGTGAGTAAGCGGTTGAGGGTAAGCGGAGGAGAGTAAGCGGGAGAGGGTTAGCAGTTAAGGGTAAGCGAAAGAAGGCAAGCGCGAGAGGCTAAGGGGGAGAGGTTTAGCGGGAGAGGGATACCGGGAGAGGGTTATAAGGAGAGGGTAATCGGGAGAGGGTAATCAGGAGAGGGTAAGCTGGAGAGGGTAAGCAGGAGAGGCTTAGCTTTTGAAGGTAAGCGGGAGAGAGTTATTGGGAGAGGGTTAGCGGTTGAGGGTAAGTGGGAGAGGGTAATAGGGATAGGGTAATCGGGAGAGGGTAAGCGGGAGAGGGTTAGCTGTTAAGGGTAAGCGGGAGAGCGTAACTGGGAGAAGGTAAGCGAGAGAGTGTAAGCGGGAGGGGATTATAGGTTGAGTGTAAGCGGTTGAGTGTGAGTGGGAGTGGGTAAGAGCGAGAGGGAATTCGGGAGTTGATAGGTGGTTAAAGGTAAGCGGGAGAGGATAATCGTGAGAGAGTAATGGGAAGAGTGTAAGCGGGAGAAGGTTGGCGAGAAAGGGTGAGCGTGAGAGGGTAAGCAGTAGTGGGTAAGCGGGAGAGTGTTAGCGGGGGAGGGCAATCGGGAGAGGATTAGCGGAGAAGGGTAATCTGGAATGGGTCAGCGGGATAGGGTAAGCGTGAGAGGGTAAGCGAGAGAGGGTAAGCGGAAGAGGATAAGCGGGAGTGGGAATGCAGGAGTGGGAAATCGGGAGAGGGTAAACGGGAGAGTGGAAGCGGGAGAGGGTAAGCGAGAGAGAATAAGCGGGAGAGGGGAAGCGGGAGAAGGTAAGCGGGAGTAAGAATTCGGAATAGATTAAGCGGGAGAGGATAAGCGGGAAAAAGAAAGCGGTAGACGGTAAGCGGGAGAGGGTAAGAGGGTGAGAATAACCGAGAGAAGGTAAGCTGGAGTGGGTAAGCGGGATAGGGTAAGAGGTTGAGGGTAAACGGGATAGGTTTATCGGTGTAGGGTAAGCGGCAGAGGGTAAATGGGTGAGGGAATGCGGGAAAAGGTAGGCTGGAGTCAGTAAGCGGGGGAAGGTAAGCGGTGGAGATTAAGCGGGGGAGGGTAAGCGAGGGAGGGTTAGCGGGAGACGGCAAGCTTGAGAGGGGAAGCGGGATTGGGTAAGCTGGAGAGAGTAAGCGGGAGAGGTTAAGCGTGAGAGGATAAGCGGAAGAGGGTGATTAAGAGACCCTTTCCCGATTACCCTTTCTCGCTTACCCTCTCCCGCTTACTCTCTTCCGCTTACCCTCAACCGCTTACCCTCCACTGCTTACCCTCTCCCGCTTACTTTCAACCGCTAACCCTCTCCCGATAACTCTCTCCCGCTTACCTTCAAAAGCTAAGCCTCTCTTGCTTACCATTTCCAGCTCACCCTCTCCTGAGTACCCTCTCCCGATTACCCTCACCTTATAACCCTCTACCGCTATCCCTCTCCCGCTAAACCTCTCCCGCTTAACCTCTCGTGCTTGCCTTCTCCCGCTTACCCTTAACAGCTAACCAAATCCCCCTTACCTTGTCCCGCTTACCCTGTCCCGCTTACCCTCAAACGCTGACACTCTCGCGCTTACCTTCAACTGCTAACCCACTCCCGATTACACTCTCCCGATTACCCTATCCCGCTTGCATTCAACCGCTCACCCTCTCCCGCTTACCCTCTCCCGCTAACCCTCTCCTGCTAACCCTCACCCGCTTACCCTACCCCGCTTACCCTCCCCCGCTTACCCTCCCGCTCACCCTCCCCCGCTTACCCTTTCTCGCTTACCTTCTTCCGCTTACCCTCAACAGATAACCTTCTATCCCTTACCTTTTGTCGCTTACACTCAACGGCTATCCTCTCCCTATTTCCCTTTCCCGCTTAACCTAAACCGCTTACCCTCAACCGCTACTACTCTCCCGCTTATATTATCACGCTTACCCTTCCCTGCTTACCCTCTCCCGCTCACCCTCAACCGTTAACGTTATCACGCTTATCCTAAACCGCTAACCCTCTCCCGCTTACCCTCTCCCTCTTATGCTCTCCCGCTAAATCTCTCCCTCTTATGCTCTCCCGCTTACCCACTCCCGCTTACCTTCTCCCGCTTAACCTCTCCCGCTTACCCTCTCCCGCATACCCTCAACCGTTATACCTCTCCCGTTTACCCTCTCCAGTTAACCATCTCCCGCTTACCCTCTCCCGCTTACCCTCTCCCGCTTACCCTCTCCCGCTTACCCACTCTTGATTACCCTTTCCCGCTAACGCTCTCCCGCTTCTTCTCACCCTCTCCCGATTACCCTTTCCCGCATACCCTTACCCGCTAAGCCTCTTCCGATTACTCTCAACCGCTTACCCACAACCCCTAACCCTCTCCCGCTTACTCTCTAACGTTTAAACTCTCCCGAATACCCTCTATCGCTAACCCTTTCCCGCTTACCCTCTCCCGCTTATTATCTCCCGCTTACCTACTCCAGCTTACCCTCGCCCGCTTACCGTCTCGCGCTTACCCTCAACCGCTAACTCTCTCCCGATAACTCTCTACCGATTACTCTCTCCCGCTTACCCGATCCCGCTTACCATCTCCCGCTTACCCACACCTGCTTACTCTCTCCCGCTAACCCTCTACCGCTTTCCCTTAACTTCTAACCGATTATTCCTTACCTTCTCCCTATTACCCTCCCCCGCTTACTTTCTCCCGCTTACCCTCTTCCGCTTACCCTCAACAGATAACCCTCTCCCCCTTACCTTCTCCCACTTGCCCTCTCACGCATACCCTCTCCCGCTTACCCTCAACCGCTAACCCTCTCCCGATACTCTTTCCCGCTTATCCTCTCCCGCTTACTCTCTTCCGCTTATTCTCAACCGCTTACCCTCACCCGCTTACTCTCTTCCACTTACTCTCCTCCGCTTACTCTCTTCCGCTTACCCTAAACTGCTAACCGTCTCCCCCTTACCCTCTCCCGATTACCCTCTCCCACTTACTTTCAACAGCTAACCCTCTCCCGCTTACCCTCTCCTGCTTACACTCTCCCGCTTACCCTCTCCCGCTTACACTCTCCCGCTTGCCATCTCCTGCTTACCCACTCGCGCTTACCCATTCCCGCTAGCCCTCGCTTCTTACCCTCAACCGCTAACCCTCTCCCGCTTACTCTCCCCCGTTTACCCTCCCCCGCTTACCCTTCTCTTACCCTCCCCCGCTTTCCCTATTTAGCTTACGCTCTTCCGCTTACCATTAACAGCAAACATTCTCCCCCTTACCTTCTCTCGCTTACCCTCTCCCGTTTACACTCTCCCGCTTACTCTCAACCGCTATCCTCTACCGATTACCATTTCCCGCTTACCATCAACCGCTACCCCTCTCCCGCTTACCTTTTCCCGCTTACTCTCCCCCGATTACTCTCCCCGATTACTCTCCCTCGCTTTCCATCCACCGCTTACGCTCCTCTGCTTACTCTCTCCCGCTTACCCCCTCCCGCTTACCTTCTCCCGCTTACCCTCAACCGCTAACCCAATCCCTCCTACTTTCTCCTTCATATGCTCTCCCGCTTACCCACTCCCGCTTACCTTCTCCCGCTTACCCTCAAACGTTTACCCTGTCCCGATTACCTTCTCCCACTTACCCTCTCCCGCTTACCCTCTCCCGCTTACCCTCAACAGCTAACCCTCTCCCAAATACCTTCTCCCGATTACCTTCTCCCGCTAACACTCTTCCGCTTACCCTCTCCCGCTTACCCTCTACCGCTTACCTTCTCCCGATTACCCCATCCTGATTTCCCTCAACCTCTAACCCTCTCCCGCTAACACCCTTACCCGCTAAGCCTCTTCCGATTACCCTCAACCGCTTATCCTCAACCCCTAACCCTTTACCGCATACCCTCTAACGCTTAAACTCTCCCGCTTACCCTCAACCGCAAACCCTCTCCCGCTTACCCTCAACCGCTAACCCTCTCCCGCTTACCCTCTCCCGCTTACCTTCTCCAGATTACCCCATCCTGATTTCCCTCAACCGCTAACTCTCTCCCGCTAACACCCTTACCCGCTAAGCCTCTTCCGATTACCCTCAACCGCTTACCCTCAAACCCGAACTCTCTCTCGCATACCCTCTAACGCTTAAACTCTCCCGCTTAAACTCAACCGCAAACTTTCTCCCGTTTACCCTCTCC
The DNA here is from genome assembly GCA_028673005.1 of Tanypteryx hageni. NCBI lineage: Eukaryota > Metazoa > Arthropoda > Insecta > Odonata > Petaluridae > Tanypteryx > Tanypteryx hageni. The sequence continues at coordinate 172,628,570 of CM054114.1, forward strand.
CGCTTATCATCTCCTGCTAACCCTATACCGCTTTCCCTTAACTTCTAACCGATACCTCTTTACCTTCTCCCGCTTACCCTCCCCCGCATTATTTCTTTTGCTTACCCTCTCCCGCTTACCCTCAACCGCTAACCCTCTCCCGATACCCTTTCCCGCTTACCCTCTCCCGCTTACTCATTTCCGCTTACTCTCAACCGCTTACCCTCCCCAGCATACTCTCTTCCACTTACTCTCCTCCGCTTACTCTCTTCCGCTTACCCTAAACCGCTAACCGTCTCCCCCTTACCCTCTCCCGATTACCCTCTCTCACTTACTTTCAACAGCTAACCATCTCCCGCTTACCCTCTCCCGCTTACCATCAACCGCTAACTCTCTCCCAATTACTCTCTCCCGATTACTCTCTTCCGCTTACCCTCTCCCGCTTACCATCTCCCGCTTGCCCACACCCGCTTACTCTCTCCCGCTAACCCTCTACCGCTTTCCCTTAACTTCTAACCGATTCCTCCTTACCTTCTCCCGCTTACCCTCCCCCGCTTCCTTTCTCCTGCTTACCCTCTTCCGCTTACCCTCAAATGATAACCCTCTCCCCTTACCCTCTCCCACTTGCCCTCTCCCGCATACCCTCTCCCGCTCACCCTCAACCGCTAACCATCTCCCGATACCCTTTCCCGCTTACCCTCTCCCGCTTACTCTCTTAAGCTTTCTCTCAACCGCTTACCCTCCCCCGCTTACTCTCTTCTACTTACTCTCCTCCGCTTACTCCCTTCCGCTTACCCTAAACTGCTAAATGTCTCCCCCTTACCCTCTCCCGATTACCCTCTCCCACATACTTTCAACAGCTAACCATCTCCCGCATACCCTCTCCTTCTTACTCTCTCCCGCTTACCCTCTCTTACTTACCCTCTTCCGCTTACCATCAACAGAGAACACTCTCCCCTTTACCTACTCTCGTTTACCCTCTCTCGTTGACCCTCACCCACTTACCCTCTCCCGTTTACCCTCTCCACCTTACCCTCAACCGCTAACCCTATCCCGCTTATCATCAACAGCTAACCCACTACCGCCTACTTTCTCCCTCATGCTCTCCCGCTTACCCACTCCCGCTTACCTTCTCCCGCTTACCCTCAAAAGTTAACCCTGTCCCGATTACCGTCTCCCACTTACCCTCTCCCGCATACACTCTCCCTCTTATCCTCAACCGCTAACCCTATCCCGATTACCCTCTCCCGATTACCTTCTCCCGCTAACCCTCTCCCGCTTACCCTCTCCCGCTTATCCTCAACCGCTAACCCTCTCCCGATTACCCTCTCCTGCTTACCCTTACCCGCTAAGCCTCTTCCGATTACCATCAACCGCTTATCCTCAACCCCTAACCCTCTACCGCATACCCTCTAACGATTAAACTCTCCCGCTTACCCTCAACCGCAAACACTCTCCCGCTTACCCTCTCCCGCTTACCTTCTCCCGATTACCCCATCCTGATTTCCCTCAACCGCTAACCCTCTCCCGCTAACACCTTTACCCGCTAAGCCTCTTCCGATTACCCTCAACCGCTTACCCTCAATACCTAACTCTCTCCCGCATACCCTCTAACGCTTAAAATCTCTCCCGATAATCCTCAACCGCAAACACTCTCCCGCTTACCATCTCCAGCTTTCTTTCTCTCGATTACCCTCTCCTGATTTACCTCAACCGCTAAACCTCTCCCGCTAACATTTTCCCGCTTACCCTCTCCCGCTTACACTCTCCCGCTTACCATCTCCCGCTTGCTCACACCCGCTTACTCTCTACTGCTAGCCCTCTAACGCTTACCCTTAACTTCTAACCGTCTCCTCCTTAACTTTCCCGCTTACCCTCTTCCGCTTAGCCTCAACAGCTAACACTCTACCCCTTACCTTCTCCCGCCTGCCCTCTCCCGCTTATCCTCTCCCGCTTAACCTCTACCGCTAACCCTCTCCCGATTACCCTTTCCCGCTTACCCTCTCCCGCTTACTCTCTTCCGCTTAAATTAAAACGCTTACCCTCCCCTGCTTACTCTCTCCCGCTTACTCTCCTCCGCTTACTCTCTTCCGCTTACCCTTGACTGCTAACCCTCTCCCCCTTACCTTTTCCTACTTACCCTGTTCCGCTTACACTCAACCACTGACCCTCTCGCGCTTACCCTCAACCGCTAACCCTCTCCCGATTACCCTCTCCCGCTTACCCTCTCTCGCTTACTCTCTCCCGCTTACCCTCTCCCGCTTACCCTCTCCCGCTAACCCTCTCCTGCTTACCCTCAACCGCTAACCCTCTCCCGCTTACCCTCACCCGCTCACCCTCTCCCGCTTACAATCAACCGCTAACCCTCTCCCGATTAACCTTTCCCGCATACCTTCTACCGCTTACTTTCACCTGCATACAATCTCTTGCGTACTCTTTCCCGCTTACCCTCTCCCGCTTACCCTATCCCGCTTATCCTCATATGCTAACACTCACAGTTTACCCTCTCCCTCTTATGCTCTTCCGCTTACCTTCTACCACTAACCCTCTCCCGCTAACCCTCTCTCGCTAACCCTCTCCCGCTTATCCTTAACCGCTAACACTCTTCCGATTACGCTCTCCCGCTTACCCTTAACCGCTAATCCTCTTCCGATTACGCTCTCCCGCTTACCCTTAACCGCTAACCCTCTCCCGCTTACCCTCTTCCGTTTAACCTCTCCCGGTTACCAACTCCGGCATACCAACTCCCGCTTACCCTCTCCCGCTTACCCTATCCCGCTTATCCTCATATGCTAACACTCACAGTTTACCCTCTCCCTCTTATGCTCTTCCGCTTACCTTCTACCACTAACCCTCTCCCGCTAACCCTCTCTCGCTAACCCTCTCCCGCTTATCCTTAACCGCTAACACTCTTCCAATTACGCTCTCCCGCTTACCCTTAACCGCTAATCCTCTTCCGATTACGCTCTCCCGCTTACCCTTAACCGCTAACCCTCTCCCGCTTACCCTCTTCCGTTTAACCTCTCCCGGTTACCAACTCCGGCATACCAACTCCTGCTTACCCTCTCCGGTTTACCCTCTCCCGATTAACCTCTACCGCTTACATTTAAACACTAACCCTCTCCCGCTTACCCTCAACCGCTTAACATCTCCCGTTTACCCTCTCCCGCTTACCATCAATCGCTAACCCTCTCCTGATCACCCTCCCTCGCTTACCCTCCCCCGCTTACCCTCCACCGCATACCTTCCCCCGCTTACTCTCTCCCGCCTACCTTTTCCCGCATTCCCTCACCCATATACTCTCTGCCGCTTACCCTACACCGATAAACCTATCCCGTTTACCCTCAACCGCTTACCCTATCCCGCTTACCCTCTCCCGCTTACCTTCTCCCGGTTACCCTCAACCGCTAACCCTCTCCCGCTTACCCCCCCCCCCCCGTTTACCCTCCCCCGCTCACCCTCCTCTAACCCTCCCCTGCTTACCCTCTCTCGCTTACCCTCTCCCGTTTACCATCTCCCGCTTACTCTCAACCGCTATCCTCTACCGATTTCCCTTTCCCGCTTTCCCTCAACCACTACCTCTCTCCCGTTTACCTTCTCCCGCTTACTCTCCACCGATTACTCTCCCCCGATTTCCCTCCACCGCTTACGCTCCCCTGCTTACCCTCTCCCGCTTACCCCCTTCCGCTTACCCTCAACCGCTAACTCTCTCCCGCTTATCCTCAACCGCTAACCCATTCCCGCCTACTTTCTCCCTCTTATGCTACCCCGCTTACCCACTCCCGCTTACCTTCTCCCGCTTACCCTCAAACGTTAACCCTGTCCTTATTACCCTCTGCAACATACCGTCTCCCGCTTACTCTCTCCCGCTTACCCTCAACCGCTAACCATACAAAGATAAGGAGGAGACGGTTAGAAGTTAAGGGTAAGCGGTAGAGGGTTAGCAGTAGAGAGTAAGCGGGTGTGAGCAAGCGGGAGATGGTAAGCGGGAGAGTGTAAGCGGGAGAGGGTAAGCGGGAAAGTGATAGCGGGAGAGGTTTAGCGGTTGAGGGAAATCAGGAGAGGGTAAGCGGGAGAGGGTTTGCGGTTGAGGGTAAGCGGGAGAGGGTAATCGGGAGAGAGTAAGCGGGAGTGGGTAAGCGGGAGATGGTAAGCGGGAGAGGGTATGCGGGAGAGGGTTAGGGTTTGAGGGTAATCGGAAGAGGCTTAGCGGGTAAGGGTGTTAGCGGGAGAGGTTTAGCGGTTGAGGGAAATCAGGATGGAGTAATCGGGAGAAAGTAAGCGGGAGAGGGTAATCGGGAGAGGGTTAGCAGTTTAGGGTAAGCAGGAGTGGGTAATCGAGAGACGGTAAGCGGGAGAGGGTAAGCGGGAGAAGGTTTTCGGTTGAGGGTAAGCGGTTGAGGTTAATCGGAAGAGGCTTAGCGGGAGAGGGTAAGCGGGAGTGGGTAAGCGGGAGAGCATAAGAGGGAGAGGGTAAGCGGGACAGGATTAGCGGTTGAGGATAAGCGGGATAAGGTTAGCGGTTGAGGGTGGGCGGGAGAGGGTAAGCGGGAAAGGGTAGGCGGGAGAGGGTAAGCAGGGAAGGGTAAGCGGTGGAGGGAAAGCAGGGGAGGGTAGGCAGGGGAGGGTAAGCGGGAGAATATAAGCGGGAGAGTGGTATCGTTTGAGGGTAAGCGGTTTAGGTTAAGCGGGAAAGGGTAATCGGGAGAGGATAGCCGTTGAGCGTAAGCGAGAGAAGGTATGGGAGAGAGGGTTATCTGTTGATGGTAAGCGGAAGAGGGTAAGCGAGAAAGGGTAAGCGTGGGAGGGTAAGCGGGAGGATAAGCGGGGGAGGGTAAGCGGGGGAGGGTAAGCAGGAGAGGGTTAGCTTGAGAGGGTAAGCGGGAGAGGGTGAGCAATTGAATGAAAGCAGGATAGGGTAATCGTGAGAGTGTAATCGGGAGAGGATTAGCGGATGAAGGTAAGTGCGAGAGTGTCAGCGTTTAAGGGTAAGCGAGACAGTGTATGCGGGACAAGGTAAGGGGGAGTGGGTTAGCAGTTTAGGGTAAGCGGAAGAGCGTAAGCGGGGAATAGTAAGCAGGAGAGTGTAAGCGGGGTTGAGTAAGCGGTTGAGGGTAAGCGGGAGAGAGTTATCGGGAGAGGGTTAGTTGTTAAGGGTTAGCGGGAGTAGGTAAGCAGGTGTCGGTAAGCGGGAGATGGTAAGCGGGAGAGGGTAAGCGGGAGAGGGTTAGCGGTTGAGGGTAAGCGGGAGAGGGTAATAGGGATAGAGTAAACGGGAGAGGGTAAGCGGGAGAGGGTAAGCGGGGGAGGGAAATCGGGAGAGGGTTAGCGGAGAAGTGTAATCGGGAAAGGGTCAGCGGGATAGGGTCAGCGTAAGACGGTAAGCTGGAAAGGGTAAGCGGGAAAGGGTAAGCGCTAGAAGGGATGCGGAGGAGGGTAAGCGGGTGAGGGTAAGCGAGAGTGGGTAAGCGTGAGAGGTTAAGCGGGAGTGTGAATGCAGGAGTGGGAAATCGGGAGAGGGTAAACGGGAGAGTGGAAGCGGGAGAGGGTAAGCGAGAGAGGGTTAACCGTTGACGGTAAGCGGGAGAGGGTAAGCTGGAGAGGGTAAGCGGGAGAGGGTAAGCGGGAGTGTGTAAGCGGGAGAGCATAAGAGGGAGAGGGTAAGCGGGACAGGGTTAGCGGTTGAGGATAAGCGGGATAAGTTTAGCGGTTGAGGGAGAGCGGGAGAGGGTAAGCGGGAAAGGGTAAGCGGTGGAGGGAAAGCAGGGGAGGGTAGGCAGGGGAGGGTAAGCGGGGGAATATAAGCGGGATAGTGGTAGCGGTTGAGGGTAAGCGGTTTAGGTTAAGCGGGAAAGGGTAATCGGGAGAGGATAGCCGTTGAGCGTAAGCGAGAGAAGGTAATGGAGAGAGGGTTATCTGTTGAGGGTAAGCAGAAGAGGGTAAGCGATAAAGGGTAAGCGGGGGAAGGTAAGCGGTGGAGGGTAAGCGGGAGGATAAGCGGGGGAGGGTAAGCGGGGGAGGGTAAGCGAGGGAGGGTAAGCAGGAGAGGGTTAGCGGGAGAGGGTAAGCGGGAGAGGGTGAGCGATTGAATCAAAGCGGGATAAGGTAATCGGGAGAGTGTAATCGGGAGAGGGTTAGCGAATGAAGGTAAGCGCGAGAGTGTCAGCGTTTGAGGGTAAGCGAGACAGGGTATGCGGGACAAGGTAAAAGGGAGTGGGTTAGCAGTTTAGGGTAAGCGGAAGAGCTTAAGCGGGGAAGAGTAAGCAGGAGAGTGTAAGCGGGGTTGAGTAAGCGGTTGGGGGTAAGCGGAAGAGAGTAAGCGGGAGAGGGTAAGCGGTGTAGGGTAAGCGGAAGAAGGTAAGGGGGAGAGAGAAAGCGAGTGTGGGGAAGCGGAGATGGTAAGCGAGAGAGGGTAAGCGGAAGAGGATAAGCGGGAGTGTGAATGCAGGAGTGGGAAATCGGGAGAGGGTAAACGGGAGAGTGGAAGCGGTAGAGGGTAAGCGAGAGAGAATAAGCGGGAGAGGGGAAGCGGGAGAAGGTATGCGGGAGTGGGAATGCGGAATAGATTAAGTGGGAGAGGATAAGCGGGAAAAATAAAGCGGTAGACGGTAAGCGGCAGAGGGGAAGCGGGATTGGGTAAGCTGGAGAGGGTAAGCGGGAGAGGTTAAGCGTGAGAGGGTAAGCGGAAGAGGGAAAGTGGGAGAAGTTAAGCGAGAGAGGTTATGCGGAAGAGGGTGATCAAGAGAGGGTTAGCGGTTGATGGTAAGCGGGAGAGGGTAAACTGGAGTAGGAAAGCGGGAGAGGATAAGCGGCAGTGGGTAAGCGGGAGATGGTAAGCGGGAGATAATATGCGCGAGAGGGTAAGCGGGAGATGTTAAGCGGTTGAGGGTAAGCGGGAGAGGGTTATTGGTTAAATGTAAGCGGGAGAGGATAATCGGTTGAGGGTAAACGGGAGAGGGTAAGCAGGAGTTGGTAAACCGGATTTAGTAAGCGGGAGAGGGTAAGCGGAAGAGGGTAAGCGGGAGAGGATTAGCGGTTAAGGGTAAGCGGGAGAGCGTAATCGGTAGAGGGTTAGCGGTTGAGGATAAGCGTGAGAGGGTTAGCGGGAGAGGGTTAGCGGGAGAGGGTTAGCGGTAGAAGGTAAGCGGGAGAGCATAAGAGGGAGAGTGTAAACTGTATGTGTTAGCATTTGAGGATAAGCGGGATAGGGTAAGCGGGTGAGGGTAAGCGGAAAAGAGTACGCAGTAGAGGGTATGCAGGTGAGGGTAAGCGGTGGAGGGTAAGCGGGAAAGGTTAATCGGGAGAGGGTTAGCGGTTGATGGTAAGCGGGAGAGGTTGAGCGGGAGAGGGTAAGCGGGAGAAGGTAAGCGGGAGAGGGTAAGCGGGAGAGGCTTAGCGGTTGTGGGTAAGCGGGAGAGTTTAATCGGGTTCGGGTTAGCTGTAGAGGGTAAGCGGGAGAGGGTAAACAGAGGAGGGTAAGCGGTGGAGGGTAAGTGGGGGAGGGTAAGCGGGAAAGGGTAATCGGGAGAGTGTTAGCGGTTGAGGGTATGCGGGACAGAGTAAGCGGGAGATGGTGTGCGGGAGAGGGTTAGCGGTCGAGGGTAAGCGGTTGAGTGTAAGCGGGAGAGGGTAATCGGGAGAGGGTAAGCGGGAGAGTGTAATTTGGAGAGGGTTAGCTGTTGATGTTAAGCGGGAGAGGGTAATTTTGAGAGGGATAGCCTTTGAGGTTAACCGGGAGATGGTAAGCGGGCGAGGGTAAGCGGGAGAGGGTAAGCGGGAGAGGGTAAGCGGGAGAGGGTAAGCGGGAGAGGGTTAGCGGTTGAGGGTTAGCGGGAGAGGGTAATCGGGAGAGGGTTAGCGGTTGAGGGTAAGCGGGAGAGGGTAGTCGTGATAGGGTAAGCAGGAGAGGGTAGAGGGTAAGCGGTAGGGGGTAAGCGGGAGTGGGTGAGCGGCAGAAGGTAAGCGGGAGAGGGTTGGCGGTTGAGGGTAAGCGGGAGATTGTAAGCGGGAGTGGGTAATCGGGAAAGGGTAAGCGGGAGAGGGTAATCGGGAGAGGGTAAGCGGGAAAGGGTAAGCGGGAGAGGGTAATCGGGATAGAGTTAGCGGTTGAGGGTAAGCAGGAGAAGGTATGCGGTAGAGGGTAAGCAGGAGAGGGTTGTTGGTTGAGGGTAATAGGTTGAGGGTAATCGGGAGTGTGTTTGCATTTGAGGGTAAGCGGGAGAGGGTAAGCGGGAGAGGGTAATCGGAGAGTGTTATCGGTAGAGGGTAAGCGGGAGAGGGTTAGCGGGAGAGGGTAAGCAGGAGTGGCTAACCGGGAGAGGGTAAGCCGGAGACGGTTAGCGGTTGAGGGTAAGCGGGAGAGGGTAATCTGATAAGGGTTAGCAGTTGGGGGTGAGCGGGAGAGGATAAGCGGGAGAGGGTAATCGGTAGAGTGTTAGCGGTTGAGGGTGTGTGGGAGAGGGTAAGCGGGAGTCGGTAAGCGGGAGAGTATAAGCGGGAGAGCGTAAACGGGAGAGGGTAAGCGGGAGTGTGTAAACGGGAGAGGGTTTGCGGTTGCGGGTAAGCGGGAGAGGGTAATCTGATAAGGGTTAGCAGTTGGGGGTGAGCGGGAGAGGATAAGCGGGAGAGGGTAATCGGGAGAGTGTTAGCGGTTGAGGGTATGTGGGAGAGGGTAAGCGGGAGTCGGTAAGCGGGAGAGTATAAGCGGGAGAGAGTAATCGGGAGAGGGTAAGCGGGGAAGGGTAAGCATGACAGGGTATGCGAGGGAGGGTAAGTGGGGAAAGGTAAGCGGGAGAAGGTAATCGGTAGAGTGTTATCGGTTGAGGGTTAGCGGTTAATGGTAAGCGGGAGAGTGTAAGCGGGAAAGGGTAGGCGGAAGAGGGTAAGCGGGACAGGGTAAGCGGGAGAGGGTAAGCGGATGTGGGTGAGCGGGAGAGGGTAAGCCTGACAGGATATGCGGGAGAGGTTAAGCGGGAGAGGGTATGCGGTATAGGGGAAGCGGGATACAGTAAGCGGGAGAGGAGAAGCATGAGATGGGAAGCAGGGGATGGAAAGCCTGGGAGTAGAATGTAGACAATGCGTAGGCTGGAGAGGGAGAGGAGGGGCAGAGGGTTAGAGGAAGATATGGTTAGCTGGTGAAGAGCGAGGTGTAGAGAGGGGAGGGGATGAAATGGGAGTGGTTGCGAGGGGAGGTAAAGCAGTAGAGGAGAAGTGAATGTAAGGAAGAGATAATATGGCAGGGTATGTAGGGAATGGGTAGGCAGGGGAGTCGAAGCGAGAGTGGGGTTGTGGGAGAAGAGAAGTGGGAGATGGTAAGTGGGAGAGGGTATGTGGGAGAGGGTAAGTGGGAGAGGGGTAGTGGGAGAGGATTAGTTGAAGAGGGTTAGCTTGAGTGGGTGAGGGGGACTGGTTGAGAGGGAAAGGGTGAGGGGGACATGGTGAGTGGGACAGGGTGATGGGGACAGGGTGAGCAGGACTGGGTCAGCGGGAGTGGGGTAGCATTCGAGGGTAGGGGAAGATGGTGGGCGGGGAAGGGTAAATGGTGGATAGTAAGTGGGGGAGATTAAGCTTTGTAGGGGAAGCTCTAGAGGGTCAGCAGGCGAGGGGAAGCAGAGGAGGGGAAGTAGGGGAGGGGATGAAAAGTAGGGACGAGAAAAGAAGAGGGTAAAGTAAGGGATGGGGAGTAGTAGATGGTAAGTAGGGGATGGGAAGAGAGTGGAGGGATTGGAAAGGGAGGGTAGGGGAAGAGAGTAGAGGGAAATGCAGGGGAGGAGAATTCAGATGAGCAGAAGAGAGGTGAGTGACAAGGAAGGCAGGGGAGGGGAAGGCATGGGTGGGGAAGTAGGAGCATGGAAGAGAAAATAGGGAAGGGGAAAAGACGGAGAGGGAGTAGGGGATGGGAAGTATGGATAGGAAGTAGAGTATGGGAAGTAAGGGAGGGGCAGAGAGGGTAGGGGAATGCAGCGTTAAGACTGGAGAGTGGAAGGCAGAGGAGGTTAAGGCAGGGGAGGGGAAGCAGAGAAGGTATAGGATGAGGAGAAGCAGGGGAAGTGCGGTGGAGAAGCAGGGGAGCGGTAGTAGGGGAGAGGAAGCAGGGGAGCATGAGCAGGGGAGTGAAAGCAGGGTAGAAGCACAAGAGTAGGGGAGGAGAAGCAGGGGAGTAGAAGCAGGGGATGAGAAACAGGAGAGAAGTAGGGGAGAAGCAGAGGAGGAGAAGCGGAGGATGAGAAGCAGGGGAGGAGAAGCAGTGGAGAAGCAGGGGAGCGGTAATAGGAGAGAGGAAGCAGGGGGGCCGTAGCTGGGGAGCGGTAGTAGGGGAGGGGGAGTAGGGGAGGAAAAGCAGGTGAGAAGCAGAGGAGGAGAAGCAGGGGATGATAAGCGGCGGATGAGAAGTGGGGGATGAGAAGTGGGGGATGAGAAGTGGGGGATGAGAAGTGGGGGATGAGAAGCGGGGGAGGGGAAGCAGGGGATGGCAAGCAGATCAGTGGGATGGGAAGTAGAGCAGTGGGATGGAAAGCAGAGCAGCGGGAGGGGAGGAGCAGGGGGGAAAAGCAGGGGAGAAGTAGGGGAGGGTTAGCAGTGAAAGGGAAGCAGGGGAGGAGATGTAGGGGAGAAGCAGGGAAGTGGTAGTAGGGTAGGACAGGCAGGGGAGGGGAAGCAGGAGAGGGGAAGCAGGAGAGCGGTAGCAGAGAAGGGGAAGCAGGGGATGAGAAGCAGGAGAGCGGTAGTACAAGAGGGGAATAAGGGGAGGTGAAGCAGGGGAGCAGGAAGGGGAGAAGCAGGGGAGGAGAAGCAGGGGAGGAGAAGCAGGGGAGAAGAAGCAGAGGACGAGGAGTGGGGGAGGAGAAACAGGGGAGAAGCAGGGGAAGAGAAGCAGAGGAGTAGGGGAGAAGCAGGAGAGTAGAAGCAGGAGAGTAGAAGCAGGGGTGCAGAAACAGGGGAGATGCAGGGGAGGGGAAGCAAGGGAGGGGAAGCATGGGAGCGATAGCAGGGAAGGGGAAGCAGAGGAGTAGGGGAGGAGAAGCAGGGGAGCAAAAGCAGGAGTAGAAGCAGGGGAGCAGAAACAGGGGAGAAGCAGGGGAGAAGTGGGGGATGAGAAGTAGGGAAGGAGACGCAGAGGTGTAGGAGGGGAGGAGCAGTGGGGGAAAAGCAGGGGAGGAGCAGTAGAGTGGAAGCAGGGGAGCGGTAATGGGGGAGGGGTAGCAGGGGAGGGGATGAGAAACAGGGGATGAGAAGCAGGGGAGGAGAAGCAGGGGATGAGTAGCAGGGGATGAGTAGCAGGGGAGGAGGCGAGGAGCAGGGTAGAAGGAGCAGGGAAGAAACAGAGGAGTAGGGGAGGAGAAGCAGGGGAGCAAAAGCAGGAGAGTAGAAGCAGGAGAGCAGAAACAGGGGAGAAGCAATAAAAATTCTATTCTACTCTATACTTTGTATATGGAGAAAGTAAAAATAGCACATTCTAAATGGAAATGGGAATTAATAATAACGGCTGCATGTTGTTTTTAAATGGTTAATACAGATTGCAACAAAAACTAAAAAGAAAAAATAGATAAGATAATTTAAAACTTCTTTTGGGGTATTAAGGACCCCATGCACCCACTTACGTTATGAAATAGAATGTGCCTACTTAAGGGATAAACCCAGCAATCAATTTGAACTGGAAAAATCTGACTTCTATCATTTAATAATGAATCGAAATATAAGTGAACCATCTTTGTATATATTGCACATTATTATTCCATTATATCTTGCCACTCTTACTACATTTGACTTATTAACTCTTCTACAGATTTCCTTACACATAGTTAAGCATTATTGTACACTATGGAATACTTCAAGATAGTGCATGGCTGGCATTAACGTCAGATTCTATTTACTTTTATCATTGATAAAATTCAGAGGGAGGATGGTTGGGATATGTCATAATTTTAATTTAATACAGTAGGACCTTGCCATTCACAAATTTACCGTTTGTGTATTAACAGACAGGTTTTGAGGCAGAGCTTTGCCATTTGTGGCCTAAGTACCTTGACAACTAGAAGATTGGCATGGTAGAATGATCCTGCATAGTGGTTGGAGTATTTGAATGTAATACATTTCAAGTGCTTCACTTTCCAAGTGAATTGAAATGAATGTAACTCTCCCAATGATTTTTAATGAGAAAATATCTAATTTCTTCAAATACATTATTCTAAAGGTATAATGTATTTAACGAAATCAATTCTGCATTTATTTATGCTAAAACTCCAGGAAAGTTTTATTTTCCTTATAATTTTTAGGTTTGACAACCTGTGTACAAATGTAAAGAAATTTGCCATATTTTATCCAACTCTTTTCAGAATTTACACCATACTTGTAATCTTGTCATTCACCGCCTAAATACTTGGTGTCATAACAACTTTTTAAAATTAAATATTGATAAATCACAAGTAATTTACTTTACAAATAAAAATAAAGCAACTCAGACTTAAGAAATTGATGGAATAAAGTGATCCGAAGATTCTATGCAGACAGGCATAAGCTGTAAAGTTATGAATAATATTGAAACGAGAAAAGTCTGCTATGACCCGGGTCTTTCCCTTACCGGGCGGATATTCTACCACTAGCAGAAAAATTTTTACCTTCCTGAACGTGGATGTTTTCTTGGTTGGGACGGAACAAACCAAGTTAGTATCAAACTGCCCCAACGGATGTCCTCGAAGAGATACATCGAAGAAAACTCCTCCCTCTCAAATGGTGAGATTGCCAAGCAAGAAATTGATGGAATAAAGTGATCCGAAGATCTACGTGTTATAAGAGGGTGTGCATTATATGCGGGTATTTACAGTACATGGTCAATGCAGACACTTATCAGTAAGCTACTCGTGGTGCAAATTAGTTACACACACCATTTATTTGCACCAAATCTGCATCCCAGGATCCTAAATATATGGGATTTGCTTTTTATAACAAGCTACCTCAAAATTTCAAGTGTATTGTGTGTCTATGTCTTCCTTCCAGTATAAGATTAAATCTTTTTTGCTTGACAAAATGTATTAGAGCATATATATATAAAACGATATGGAAAAAGAAATAATATGATAAAATAAATGCAACAAGAGGTTGAGAGGGATAGGAAGGAGCCAGTGAACACTTACCATACGGTGGTGGACTTTCACAGCGATAGAGGAAGGCTTGTAATTTGGAGCTTTCGGGCAACACACACCCTTCTTCAGCAAGAGAAAAACGAAGACTAAAAATAAGCATAACACTGGAGGTAGGGGTTTGGAAAAAGAGGGGTAAGGGGAAGGGTAAAGAGGGGTAAGGGGAAAGGAAAAAGAGGGATGATTGGAGTGGGAGTGTTAGCGAAGGTTTAAAGCTGAGGATGTCAATATGGGCTAGTTCCCATTGACAGAGTTGTGGTGCAGGGAAACTACTTGGAAGAGCACAAATAGTTTTTACTGTGAAGCAGCTATTGAAGGGAAGGGAGTGGGTTAAAGCTTGGTCGGCCACCAGAATTGGGTGCCTAAGAGAGACGCTATTCTGATGGCCGTTCATGCGGATGTTAAGGGGTGTGGTTGTGAGGCCTACATAGAACGCAGGGCATTGTATGCAGGTAAGAAGATATATTACGTTTTTGGAAGTACAAGTGCTGCGGGATAAGATAGGACAAGAGATATGGGTAATGGGGCTGGTAAATTAGGAAGAAGTATCTAAGATGGGGCAAGTGAGGCAACGTGGTCTTTTACAAGGGGAGGACTCTGCAGCGGATGGTGGAGGGCCAGTGGGGAGTTCCTTGTGCCATAGCAGGTCGCCAAGATTCCTAGGTCGGTGGAAGGATATCATAGGGGGCTTAGGGAAGAGTAGCGTAGTTGTGGGTGTGTTAAGGAGAATTGGATGGGTGGCCGCAAGGATGTTATTTAGGGCTTCGTGCAGCCCCGGGTGAAAGGTTGTAGTGAGAGTCAGAGGGACTTCTGTCTTCGAGGGTGGGTTCAAGATTGGTGGGTGTCTGGAGGGGGTGGAGACAGCGCGATATATTTCATTGCAGACTAAGTCGGCAGGGCATCCTTGATTGAGGAAAGCCTCAAGGAGTAAGGTGCAAAAATTGGATAGCGAGGTGCTATCTGAGCAGATTCTAAAGCCACGCCTGGCGAGGGAGTACGGAAGAGATTTCTTTGTGTGTTGCGGGTGACAGCTGGTGTAGTGGAGGTATTGTAGGTGGTTGGTATCTTTAATGTGCACCGAGGTGCCAATGCATCCATTACGGAGGTTAACGTCGAGGAACATGGAGTGTGTTGTATAAGAGTGATGAGTGAAAGAGAGGGTGGGATGGGTGGAAACTGTCCGAAGGAAGGAATTAAGGGATTCCGCCCCATCGGTCCACAGAAAAAATGTCGTCGATGAAGCGGAGCCAGAGGAGGGGCTTTAGGGGAGATGATTGAAGGAGCTGGGATTCCCATTCACCCAGGAAGCAGTTGGCGTAGGAGGGAGCCATCCAAGTGCTCATCGCAGTTCCTTTAATTTGAATGAAATGGTGCCCTCCGAACGCAAAGTTGTTTTTGGTGAGAACCATTTCCACCAGTGAAGTGAGGAAGGCAGTAGAAGGTTTCTTCTCTCCTGACCTGTTGTCAAAGCAGGTTCAAAGAGCAGCAAGTCCATCGATGTGGGGTATATTGGTGTAAAGTGAGCAAACATCTAAGGTAACCATGATGGTGTTTGGTGAGAGTGGGTGCTGGAGTGCTTTTAGGCATTGGAGAAAGTGGTTAGTGTCTTGGATGAAGGAGGGGAACTATTGGACGAGAGGCTTTAGGTGATGATCGATGAAGGCAGAGATTCGCTCAGTTTGCGAATCAGGCGACCTGGATTTCCAGGTTTATGGATTTTGGGAAGGAGGTAAAAGTTGGGGGTACGAGGGTTAGGGGGCACGAGTAGAGCGGTTAAATCCTCGGATAGTCCTTCATGTGTTCCCCCTGTGTGAAGTAAAGTGGAAATATCAGAGGTGTGGCGGTTAATGGGATTAGAGGTGAGGGGGCAGTATATAAATATAAATATATATATATATATATATATATATATATATATATATATATATAACAGCTTACGGAAAAGGAAAGGTAAAATGGATATATGGATGGCAACAAGATGTTGGGATGAGGAAGCCCAGTGAACACTCACCAATCAGACAACTTCAGGTTGGCAAGGCCCTGGGGATGTTGAAGTGACATATGTAAAAGAACACTAAAACAGCACAGAAACATCACAAATGTAGAAGCTTTTGGAGTTATTCCTTCATCAGCTACAGAGAGAGAACTGATGGCAGTGACACTGGGTGGAGGCATGGGGTGGAAGGGTAGTGCGGAAAGGTCAAGGATTGGAGGATACGGAGGAGGTTGGGGATTGGTAGGGGGTTGGGAGAAGACAGAAATGGAGTGAAAAGCTATCGAAGGTTGAGGCCAGGGGGAGTGAAGGAGTTTAGGAGATGGATATGCGAAAGCTCCCACTGACAGAGTTGGGGAGCCGAAGCATTGTCGGGGAGAGCGCGAATGACTCTCACTGTGAAGCAGTTGTTAAACTTTAAATTATGTTGGTTCACATGAACGACCACCGGCAGCAGTCATTTGAGAATGACGCTGTTGTGATGGCTGTTTATGCGGATGTTGAGGGGATTGCTGGTGAGGCCAACATAAAAGGCGGGACATTGGGTGCATCTAAGGAGGTAAATGATATTGCGGGTGGTGCAGTTGGTGGTAAAAGTTATGGGGTAGGTGATGTTGGTAGTGGGACTGGAGAAGGAGTTGCAGGGGGGGTTTATTGGGCATGTGAGACATCAGGGTCTACCGCAGGGGTAAGATCCGGCAGGGTGTAAAGGCGTGGGTGCTGGGGGTTCTTTCTTCCATAGAATATTTGCCAGATTAGGGGGATGGCAGAAAGGGAGCATCGGTGGTCTAGGAAATGGAATCTGATGAGGGGAGGATGTGAGGATAAGGTGGGCAGCTTTTAGGATATTTTTCAGAATGTCATGGATGCCGGGGAAATAAAAGGTGGTTAGGGTGAGTTAGGGGGTGGAATCGGTGGTGGTGTGGGTATTGGGGTGGGAGTTAGGGATGGCGGGTGCGACTGCCCGCCGGATTTGGTCTCGGATCAGATCCGGCAGGTATCCGCGCTGTAAGAAGGCATGTTCGAGGGTGGAGCAGTACTCGGACAGTGAATCTCTGTCCAAGCAGATTCTCTGCCCTCGTCAGGCTAGGGCATAGGGAATAGAGGTTTTGGTGTGGAGGGGATGGCAGCTGTCGAACTGGAGATATTGAAGGCGGTTGGAAGGCTTGAGGTGCACGCTGGTGTGGATTTTGTTTTCCCAGATGGAGAGATCAACATCCAGGAAGGTGATGTTGGAGGCAGAGGAGTGGTGGGTGAAGGAAAGCGTGGGGTGGGATGAGAGGCATAGTAAAAAGGATTGTAGGGAGTCGGGTCCATGCGTCTTTTACTTTTGTCACTTTGACATCCCCAGGGCCTCGCCAACCTGAAGTCGTCTGATTGGTGAGTGTTCACTGGGCTTTCTCATCCCAACATCTTGTTGCCATCCATATATATATATACACACTGGAAGTAGGGCATATGTAAGGGTGAATGGCATGATGAGTGATTGGTTTAGAGTTGAGCAAGGTGTACAACAAAGATGTGTCATGTCCCCTTGGTTATTTAATGTGTTCATGGATAAATGTGTGAGACAGGCATGTATGGATATGGTGGGTGTTATGGTTGGTGGAAAGAATGTTCGTGTACTTCTGTATGCTGATGATGCTGTGTTAATGGCTGAGAACCCAGGAGAATTGCAGAGAATGTTAGATGTCCTGCATGATACGACAGTGAGAATGGACTTAAGGATAAATGTGGCCAAAACCAAGGTAGTTGTGTTCGATCAGGAGAATGAGGTGAACGACTGTCAATTTAGCATAAATGGTGGAATGATTGAGGTAGTGGATGAATTTGTATACCTTGGTAGAATGTTCAGTAAAAATGGTCGAGTAGATGGGGAAATCAAAAGGAGAGTGAATGCTGGTAGAAAGGTGGCAGGGAGTGTGTGGTCGATTGCAAAGAATGAATGGTTGTCAAAAGCAGCGAAAATGTCTGTATACAAGAGTGTTTTAATGCCTACCTTGCTGTATGGCAGTGAAACATGGGTGTGTCAGGAGAAGCATAAATGTAGTTTGAATGCGGTTGGGATGGGATACATGGGAAGAGTTTGTGGAAAATATAGGAGGGACAAAGTAAGGAATAATTGGGTGATGAACGAATGTGGTATGAAAGCTAGTATGACAGATCTGTATGAGAGAGGTCTGCTGAGGTGGTTCAGGCATGTAGAAAGAATGGAGGGGAGTAGAATCACCAAACGAATATATGAAGGAAGAGTGAATGGCGAGAGAGGGAGAGGCAGACCGCACAAGACTTGGTTGGTGAGACTCTGAGAAAAAGGGACATGAAAAGTATGAGGAATAAAAGGGAATGTGTGACTCAGTGTATGAGTGTAAGTGAAGCAAAAGAAGTGTGCAAGGATAGAAGTGTGTGGAGGAAGGTGGTGGGTTAGTAATTGGCAGACATATGCCATGGCTTACCTCGCAAGGGAAAGCATCAAGGTGTGTTGTTGTTGTTGTTTGTGTGTATATATATATATATATATATATATATATATATATATATATATATATATATATATATATATATCATCTGCTTTTATTTGGATTACACCTGTCATACTTTATGTTTCTGACGAATTCTATATCTGTACACAGATCTCTGGAGGAATAAATTATTATTATTATCTTGCCTCAGGTGATAAAATGTCTGGGCATAATCCTGATCAGGAGTTTATGTCAATAAATATATATAAATGGGAAGATAGACAAGCATTTATCATAGTAATTTTTTTTAGAACTTTGAGAAGGAGAAATACTCCTGTACTTGACTGAGAATCGAACCCGAGTCTCCCCATTTGCCAGATAGGTGCTTTAACCAACTAAGCTATCAAGCCAGCATGATTCTCCAATCTCAGATTGGGGTATTTATGGTGAAGAAGGGCTAACAGAGTAGTAAACCTCCAACACTAAATGTCCTCACTGAGGCATCACGGAAAAAACCCCTACTTTAATGTGGATTTGTATTGATATGAGCATTCATATGTTTTTGGAGGGATATTTCTGCTAAGTTTTTATTTATTATGATTATTATAAATAGTTGGTTTTTATTTATCTTAAAAACTTTTTATCTTGATTCATTTAAGATTATTCTGAAAACTGTTTTCCCTATGAAAAGGCTATTGAATTACTCTGAACTAGCAGTAAATTTTCATTGATTTTAAGCAATATGAATGGATGTCAGTATTTTCATTAATGAAGCAAAAGATACTTCTTACTACTTATATACCAAACATTCTTACGTTTGCCACCGAGTTCTCTACTGAAGACTGCCATTCTCTCAACTTTAAAAAGATAAAAGGTAAATATAGACACTTTTGCAACTTTTTACACCCATGCAAGCAGAAAGGTTATCATAATTATATTATAAGAGTTTATTCATATTTAAGTATTAACTATACAAAAGTTGGTTCAAAAAAATTCATTTTTATATCTTCACTTGTTTCCTTATCCTATCAAAGATCTAACAGCGACTATTCATGGCACACGTAAACCAAGGATATTAAGATTGTTACAAGGTAAGCCTATGAATAAATTGTTTACAAAGAGAATAAACAGACTGATCACAAACATCTCAAACTGCACACAAGTGCTGAGTCACCTACAAGTGCCAGAATAGAAATTCTGTGACCAAATCTAAAAAAATTTGTTTAAAGAAAACTAATCATTTAGGGTTTTTTTGGGTTTCACCCAAAATTTAAAAAAGCCAATTGGAAGGTAAAAATCGGGTAAAACCTAAAAAATCCATAACGTAGGTATAAGTTGCAGGCTGATATTGGGGATAATTTTTCTGGAAAAAAGTGTATCTTATATGCCAAAAAATATGATAACAATCATACATACTTACTCCTTACTTCACTGAAGAAATAAAAATATTAATAGCAAACAAAAAGTTATGAATTAATCGCAAGGTTAACCATAAATAAACAAGAATTTTGATGGCAAAAACTAAGCAAGCAAAAATTTGCTAGACAACAAAATAAAGACAACATCAACTACACCAGGGGCGTATATTCAGGGTGTGCTAGGTGTGCGGTGCACACCCACGGATTCACAGTGTCACAGATATTATATTTTTGCATTTATTCCCGTTAAAGACTCCCCTAATCGTTTTCTGGCTTCGCGTGATTCCTAAAATCAAATCCAATATACAATGTTTCATGAAGAGGAGAAGTTTCGGCGCGTAAACATTGTATCACATTCACGTTAATAGCCCGGGTGTGCGGTAAGTAATACGAGCAGCTTTGAGCCCTTTAAACATACGTACAGATGGCGCAGCGGGTCAAATTCTTAGCCTCCTTGTGGTTTTAAACCGTCCAGAAGTCGTGGCAGGGTGTGCGCTGAGACAACAGCACCCAGAAGTAGTTAGCGGTTGTGATTGGCTATTGTGTGAACCAATCCAATTCAACGTTGTTACTTGTCATGAGATGCTGTTTTTGTTTTCTGAGTTTCGTCTGTTTTGCGTGCGTGGGGTAAGGTGTGAACCGACGTATTTATGACACCGATTTAGACAAGTTTTTAACATATATTTATAATTTTTTAGATATAATTTATAACTTTTTGCCCATATTTACAATGGTAAACAGTGTTGACGATGTACTGAATGCCCCGTTTTCTGCCAGAGCTTTTGCGGATTGTATGAACATAGTCGAAGAAGGTAAGCCTCGTCCTCCTCTTCCAAATTTACTGTGCAAGCACAAAGATGCAAAAACTGAGTACATGAGACATTTCTCTGTTTCACAATACGGTCCAGTAGAATGGTTAACTGGATGTGAAGTGCGGTCAAGACTTTTTTGTTGGCCTTGTTTATTATTCTCCAAAGAGAAAAGTGTTTGGAATAAGCACGGGTATTCCGATCTTAATCATTTAGCTGCAGCAGTGCAAAAACATGAGCGCTCCCAACCACATGTTCAGTCATTTTTAAATCTTAAGATGTTTGGAAAACAAAGAATTGACACTCTCATTGACAGCCAAAGAAAAGTTGAAATTAGTCGTCATAATGAACAAGTAAAGAATAATAGAGACATTTTAAAAAGATTAATTGATGCTGTATGTTATTTGGCTAAGCAAGAGCTTCCTTTGAGAGGTCATGATGAGTCTGAAGATTCAGCCAACCGAGGGAATTATATAGAATTTTTAAATGTGCTCCGTGAGTATGATCCTCTTTTAGACAGTCATTTAAAGGCATCGACTATATTTCGAGGAACTTCTCCCACAGTACAAAATGATATCATTAATGCTATATCTGATGTGGTTAAAGATGATATAAAGAAAGAAATTTCTTCCACTACATTTGTGGCCATTCTTCTGGATGAAACTTCTGATGTCATGTCGAAATCGCAGCTATCAACTGTTTTTCGTTTTGTCCATAATGGGCAAACACACGAAAGGTTTATCGGATTTACAGACGTAAGTGATGATAGAACGTCTAGTGGTCTTTTTAAACGTGTTGTAAACAGAGTTGAGGAATTTAATATTAAGGACAAGTTGGTCGGCCAAACTTATGATGGTGCCTGTGTAATGAGTGGACATATTAATGGGTTGCAGAGTAAAGTTATCGAGGCCTATCCTTTAGCAATATTTACGCATTGCTACGCTCACGTTTTGAACTTAGTTCTGAAGCAAAGCCTCTCGAATATCAAGGAATGTAGATTGTTTTTCCAAACTATCAGTGGATTGGCAGCATATTTTTCTAAATCATCGAAAAGAGTAAATGCTTTGCAAGATTTTGTTGCTAAAAAATTACCCTCCATCGCACCAACCAGATGGAACTTTACTTCCCGTTTATCAAACACAGTAAAACGCCACAGAAGTCAACTTATTGAATTTTTTGAACACATTGTGGAGAATTCTGGGGAATGGGACGTGGATGCTGTAATCAAAGCTCGTGGTTTTTTGTATTTCTTGCAAGATTTTCAAACAATTTTTCTGTTAGAAATTTTTTCTGTTCTGTTTGGCTATACTGATGTTTTGAATAATATATTGCAAACATCATCCTATGACATATTGTACTGTTGTAAAAAGGTGCATGATACTATGAAACAGCTTAGGAATGACAAGGAACATGGATTTGATGATATTTGGGTTTCTGCAAAGGAAAAGCATACGGTTGAGGAGTCGAAGCCTAAAAGACGAAAGGGATCTATAGAAGAGGAGAAGAGCGCGTGCCTTCGATTATACCAGAGAATAGTCGACTGCATGTGCCTGGAGATGGAAGGAAGATACTCTTCACTTTCGAAACTTGAGTTTTTTCAACTCCTTTGTAGCGAAAGATATGATCAGTATGCGAAAACTTTTCCTGATGGTATTCTAGAAAAATTAAAGGATTTCTACGGACCAGTTTTTGACTACGTTCGCCTAAAAAATGAACTAAAAGTGCTCTTTTCTTCTGATGAATTTGCGAGGAAACCAGTGCATCACCTATTAAAATTCATGCAAGAAAATCAGCTTCAGGTTGCATTCAAGGAAATTTATAAATTAGCGGAACTTATCATGACGATTCCGAGTTCTACTGCTACAGTCGAGCGTTCTTTTTCGGCTATGAAGAGAATACATACGTGTTATAGAGGAACACAAACTCAGGAAAGGTTATGCGGCTTAAGTTCACTCGCCATTGAAAAGACATTGCTGGGGGAACTGAAGAAAAGACCTTCATTTTATGATGATGTGCTAACACAATTCCTAAGGCAAAACAGGAGATTGGAACTGGTGTATAAATAAGTAAGTAAAATGAGTTTTTTAAGCCTTTCTTTGATTCAATCGGGAAAATAATATTTTCCCAAGAGATTACTTTTTCAGATTTCTGTGCGTATTATATAGTTGTACATATTTAAAAATCGTAGAAAAATACAGATAATTCGTGCTTCACTCTAGTATTTGCCAATGATATCCTAATCTTCTCACAACGAAGCGTTAACCCTTTTCACATAAACGGCGCGCGTGATGCATAATTATATCAGTTACTGAATTAAAGCATTCAAAATTATTCTACGATTAATTGCATTAGACCAATTAAAAAGAGCGCTGCTGCGCTATGCTCTCTTAAAACTTTCACACGTTGATAAAAATGCATTCGTACGCTCAAATTAACACGTGAATTTTGTAGCGCGGGTTGCATAACCCCCTCCCCAATAAACGCACACCCAACCTAAATGGGCACGCGACGCCACTGAACTACACCCAAAAATTTCATCTACTAGTGTTACCCGCAAAAACTTTTGCGACATCAGTCGGAAATCTTCGTTTAAAAGTAATAATATACAACTGATATTTTGAATGTCATGTTTGTTTTTACTTTCTCCATATATGTAGTATAGGGGAAAGTATTGTATTCATGAAAAAAATTGACTTCGAGATTTCAACGGAAATACACGTTTTGAGGCCCCCTGAACACGTTTTGACCATTTTCTTGATGATGTCTGTGTGTGTGTGATAGCTTTTTGTGGGTGCTCTAACTCAAAACCTATTAATCAGGTCAACACAAAATTTCATATTTAACATTTTTATAAGAGTTAGAAGATCTGATTAGTTTTTGGTAAAAATCGGTCTACCAGAAGTGGGTGTTTACTCTTGTCACTTATCCGTCTTTTTGAAATATTTGCTTTAATATTTGATAAATGTAAAAATGTATTGGAATAAAAGTTGTAGGAATTTTAATTTTCCACAACCTTTGAAACATTTTTCCATATAATGTATTGCTTAAGAGATCTTATATTTTAGCTGACACCACCATGCCACCTACGGATGACTATTGTGAACAAATGACCCTTAGTTACATCTTAGTAACGCTCCTTTTTCTTTTCTTAATTGTCGGAGCTTTGTGGCTATATCCAATATTGGAAGGATATGGTTTGAGCTTATTTCTGTTCTTTGTAAAGTCGAAAATCTTCTCGCAGTTTCTTAAAACATTTATTATGTATTATGTATTTGGAATTTTTAGAAATATTACAGATATGGAGAAAGTCATGTGGTGGCCACATCAGATTTTTATAATGTATATGTGCTACTTTAATTGTCTCTCTCATACAAAAAAGGTCACATTCCAATATTAAAATAAAGAAATTTTTCCTTTTGGTCAATCATTAAAAATTCTCACAGCCCACATGCAGTTTACTAAATAATAATAATAATTTTTAATTATTAACTTTGCAATCTATTAACTTTGACATTGCTACAACTATAATTTCGATGCTTCATAAAAAGCGCAAAATGGATAATGCAATTATTTTGTCTATTTGAAGGCTTAATAGATGCTAATTCGATTGGAGGAAACAATGTGGGATGACTTGGCAACACCTGGAAAGAATACAAAAAAGCAATAAAATTTTGAAAAGAAATGTGTATTTCTGACAAATTCCTCCGTATAACATCTAAACATTGCAAGAATAAGATATTTTATAGTTTTACATGTCGAATAAAGCAAAAATGGAGAAAATTGGTCGATATTTATGTATTTTGATGAATGAAAGAAAAAATCTTGCACCTTGAAAATTCGGAACTCCTGTGTAAACAGATGGAAAAATATAATCATCACCCCGAGTCGAATTCAGGACACTTTCGTAAACAAAAATAGTTTTCTTGGGGTCTCCTGGTTGGCAGAAACAAAATGGCATTTACAGCATTTCTCTATGACAAACTGTTCAAGAGATAAAAGGGGGATGGCCGAATGGACAGACATTGAGTAATTATATATAAATATTATCTGCAAATGGGTTAAGAGTGGCATATATAAAAGGAAAATGTCCACAATGAAGAAGATACATAATTTGACCAACCTGAAAAAGAGATAAAAATTGTGCACACAATATGCCAATTTCAATGTTCCTATTGGTTGATAATATAATTATAAACATTATGGAACTAAATCTATAATAATGAAAAAAATCACCATACTTACTAATTATATCACTAAGGAAATGAAGAATTAAGAACAAGCATTGAGTTATAAATTAAAGACAAATATGCACAATTATCTGACGATCAAAACACATGGCAGCATCGCTCATTTACCTGTGATACACTGAAGAGGGTGATGGTTTTTGGCTTAAATCATCACTGAGGACAAGATGTGGGTTGAAAAAAATTCAACATGACACCAAATGCAGAAAGGGAGGTTATACAAAAAATTTTACTAGAGATGTGCCCATACCTACCAATAATAATAATAAATTTATTGTTTCGTTGAGGTCACAAATAATGACATGGAAGTCAGTCAAAATACAATGCTTGAGATAATGAAATTTCATTACACAGATACATTTTCACAGAAATACTAACAAAATATCAAAATTATGTACACAAATTTCATTACAAAATTTCAGCTGTATCAGCTAGTCGGCCATAAATTCATCCACACTGTAATAGCATTAAGCCAGTAATAGATTTTTCACCTTGTTTTTGAAGGTGTTTGGAGAGGAAAGTGATTTAATGTCAGTGGGCAGATGATTAAAAATTAGAGATGCCGAGTGGTGGGGGCCTTTTTGGCATGAGGAGTAGGAGTAGCCATTGATATGAACATAATCCCTTGAGCAAGTACCATAGTTGCGGTATTCAGTATTTGTGAGGAATTGGTTATGGTTATTTTTTACAAAAGTAGCACATTGTAATATGTACACCGAGGGAAGGGTAAGTATAATGAGTGAGTGGAATAGAGGCCTACCAGGAGTGCGGTAAGAAACTCGAAGTATTGCCTTGATGGCTCGTTTTTGTGTGGAGAAAGCTTTTTTAAACATACCAGAATTACCCCAAAATATTATTGCATATGCTAGGTGTGAATTTACTTTAGCATAATAAATTGATTTCAGAATGGAGATAGATGCTATGGGTGCTAGTTTTCTAATCATGAAAATGCCGATTGCAGCTTTCTTTACTATGGCATTAATGTGATTTGACCAATCAAGTCTTTTGGTGATATTTAGGCCAAGAAACTTTGTAACCTCTGATCTGCATATGCTGGAATTATTCAGTTTAAGCAGAGGACTGCCGGAAGGTGAAGAATTCCTTGGATGCAATTGTAAATATAAGGTTTTACTATAGTTTATCTTTAGATTGTTGGAATCATACCATTCAGCCATTTCTTTTACAGATACTATGACATAGTTAATACGCTGAGTAGGATTGTCCGCAGTTACTAAACAAGAAGTGTCGTCGGCGTATAGAATTGGGACACTTCTAGAGAAATGGTTTGACAGATCATTAATAAAAACAATGAAAAGTAGGGGCCCAAGGATTGATCTCTGAGGAACCCCACATACCATTTTCCTGGGTTTAGATTGTACGGTTGTTGTTCCAACAGTTGTCTTTTGAGAATAACTTACAATTTGATGTCGATTTGCCAAGTAAGAATTGATCCAGTTTAGTGCATTGCCTGTGATGCCAATGCTATTTAATTTGTGGTGTTATGGTTAATGCTATAAAATGCTTTATTAAGGTCATAAAATATTCCCATAGCAAGCTGTTACTTGTTGAAGGCAAGATGAATATGGTTAATGAGTTGGAAGGCAGCAGTGGAAGTTGACATTCCTTGCTTGAAACCATGTTGATTATTGGTTAAAAGTTCATACGATTTAAGATAGTCAGTTAGGGATTTATAAAATATCTTTTCAATTATTTTTGAGAAGGCTGAAAGGATAGAAATAGGTCGATAGTTTTCAGAAATGGAAAGACAAGATTTTTTAGGGAATAGAATCACTCGCGCATATTTAAGAACAGATGGAAATTGACCAGTAAGGAAAGATAGGTTTATTATGTCAGATAAGCAAGGTGCAATAAGAGTGGAGCAAGTTTTGATAACAGGCATTGGGATATTATCAGGACCAGAGGAATATGAGTTATCAAATGATTTAATAGTGGATATGATTTCAGCAGCATCAGTAGGAAATAAAAAGATAGGACGAGAAGAGGGACACTGGCTGCTGGTTTTAGTAGTGTAGGTAGGAGCATTAGGAATAATGTTTGGCAAGCTACAAAATTGGATATTAAAACTCTCAGCTATTTCTTCAGGATCAGAAATGTCACTGTCGCCAAAATTTATATGTGCTGGACTTAAATTACAGGTGGTGGCAGTTGTGTTCTGTTTGATGATGTCCCATGAGGATTTGATTATATTTGCAGATTTGTTTAAATATGCCTCTATAGCGGCTCGCCTTCCCTGTAGTAAACATGACTTAAACTCTTTATGAGCTATCTTATAAAGGAGGAGGAGATCAGGGTCTATAAACTTACTTCTAAAATGAATTTTACGTACATAGTCAGCCTTCACACTTAGTTCCTGGGAATACAATTTACTTTTTAAATGTTTGATGGTTTTTAGAGGAAAAGCATGGTTAAAGTACATCAAAAAACTGTTCAAAAATGCACATCAACAGAAACAGCATCAAAAACATCAGACTATAACTCATGTGACAGTAGGAAAAGAAATTTGTCAATGGCTTCAGAAGTAAAAAATCGTTTGGATGTACATAAAGAAGAATTATTAGGACAACCAGGTGTTTTTTGAAAACTAGCAGTTAAATACAGGCCAAGATGGTCAGAGAGACCAGTATTAATAGTTTTACAGGAATTAAGAGGGAGATTCATATTAGATATTACATAGTCAATTTGAGAGTATGAGTAAAACGTTATTCTGGTTGATTCATTATTAATAACATGAAGCCCATAAGTTAGCAGAATAGCTTTACTGGATGTAAACCACTTGCACTCGCAATAAAAAAATACAAAACCTTACTTTTCAACTTTCCTTTGTATAAAAATGAAACCTGACAAATAAAAATTTCTCAAATAAAACCAGACAAAATAGATTAAATAGTAAAAGTATATGATACCATAAATTTCACTGAGATAGTGGGATGTTGATCTTTTGGGTTATGCCAAGATGGGTGCTTTAGTATGAAATGTTTTCAAGAAGGCAAGTATATTTTTAAAATTGTTCTTGAATTTTTTTCAGCCATAAGATAAACTCGATAGTTCCCTGTTGAGAAAATGCTTTGTCAAAGTTGAAGTTGTGTTCTTTGACCACTTGATTGGGCGTGATGATCATACTCATCATGAACGCAGTGCAAACCATTTGGGCATGACAGTTATATTCGTCATCAAGGTTTTTTCCATCTTTCTCTATGGGTGTGACGAACTATTTTGTCGTGAGCTTCCCCTTATATTTCTTGGTTCTTTATGTTCACATTCATGTAAACAGATGGCGATTAGGCCAAATTTGCAGAGATGTAGACCCTTCATTGCAAAAACCCTGCACATGTTGTATGGGATGCACCACTCAGTCTGCAATTTATAGTTGTGCAATAAAATCTATTTCACATGAACATGCAAAGTCAATATCTGGAATTTTAAACAACTTTTCTTCTTTGACACATTTGGTTTTCTTTACTGATTTTGCTTTTTTGACACATCTGGTTTACCAGGGTTAATAAATATTTCCCATTACCCCTTGCAGAAACATTATTATGCACTTTCTTCATAGAAAGTTTAGTTTTTCCATGAACTAAGTAGTACAAGCATCAAGAGTTACCATGTAAGCATTGGGAAATATCAGTGTAATTTTTCTGTTTGTATTTTTGAAAAATCTTCGATAGATTTCAGTCCCTCTAATAGTGAATATCATGAAATAGCTTCTACAAGTCAACCGCCAAAGATTTCAGATGAAGATATTTCCAATATTTTAGAAGAAATTGATGGAGAATTCAGTGCTGATAGCAACGATGTGTATATAAAAACTGATATTAGCGATAGTGAATCTGACACAGAAACTTAGGTTGAGAAAGTATTAAAATTTTGATTTGCTTAGCAAATTAATTGTTAATAATAAATTGTTTTATGAATTTCAGTACATTACTGTAAATTGATTTAATTATTTGTGGGATACCTCAACTGTGTAAGCGAATGCATCAAATTTAGGATGTTTTCAATGAATTCCCCAGTTTTATTGTTATTTCGTATCTTTTGTTATAAAAAGTATTTTCTCTATTTTTCCTCAATATCAAATAGTACATGGACTACTGCTTTGTAATTGATTCGCCTGAAGACATTAAGAATAACTTTGGTTCTAAAAGTATTAAAATTTAATTGTTTAACAAATAAATTGTGAATTGATGAATTTTTAATACGTTATTGTAAATTGATTAAATTCTTTGGGGGAGACCTAAACTTTCTATACACAAGCGGAGACTTATATTTAGTAGAAGTACGAATTTTATACTAAATCCAACTTTTACTGCTGCTTCGCTCCTTTGATTGTTAAATATTGCTTTTCGTAAAAACAAATTCATTAATGATTTTAATTTATTTTACTAAAAAATTTATGAGGGTTTGATTCAAAATATTTTTACATATATTTTTAATTGTTAATAACAATTAGGTAGTTATTTTACCAATTGAACAAATTTCTTTATATATGAAAAAGAAATATAAGGTAAGAAGTAGTATAAAAAAGATACATTTCAGTCCCGACTCCCCAAATAATATGCACTTCTGGTCTCTTGCTTCCCCCAGTCATGTGGCTAAGTTGAAGTGATGTTATCTTCTGTGGCTTCCATATTTAACTTCCATTTTACTGATAGTTGTTGTCAGTCTGTCTCCTTTCACTTTGCATTGGTCACCAACCGTTGTCTCTCACTAACAATAAGAGCCATTTCCAAACACTCAACTGTATAACCACCAGGGTCAACCCAATCAACATATCATGAAAAAATGAAAACCCCTTCACATTAAACATTATTTTAATTAAGAGAAAAATGTATTTAAAACAGCATAATTGATCGAAAACCAAATTGATTATAAACACTTGCAATGAAAATTATATAATAATAGAAGATTAACATTTATATTCATTCACTGGAACTGGTAAATTCCACCTAAATAAATGAGCCAAAGCAAACGCATGGACATTCATACTATTTAGTCAACCATTTCAATATTGATTTCAAGAAGTAATTCTCAGCATGTTCTTAAAAATTATATAGTAATATGGACAACTATTAATTATTAAATAAATTTATCGTGGTTTTGTTATATTAAAATATAATCCATACATAAATCTAATTACAGCACAACTGAAACACCCCGAATTTTCGTCTTACAAAAATTACACTAAGCAAAGAAAAACTCAACTAAACCGCTTCAAAAAATATATCTACGTAATGTGAAATTGCCTTGATTCCTCTTTCTCTGTTTAAATTCTAGATAGGAGTACGAATAGATACATGTTGCATGCAATTGCACGTGCATCACAAATTTTTCTTGATTTCAATTCAATTTTTTGGTGTTTTCACAAGATTGACAAATAAGCAGTTGAAGTAATTATGCTTGGTCTTTACTGAAATTTCACAATATATTCCTTTAAGAAATACAGAAAAATGGATTACTTAAGCTACCACCAAATTATATCGTTTAGTTTTTGCAGCGATACCAAAATGCGATAGTATAACAAAGGTGCATTTATCCTTTTGTTTGGTTTTATTGATGCGCTATTCGCAGCTGATAATGTTTGATTGGTTCTCTTTCATATGTTTAAATTGTGTAAAATTATTTCTTTAAATAACCATTAAAACAAGGAACGTAAATTTCAGGTGTTACTGTAATGTTGGTACAGCGTAGTATGCTAACGATGCTACATTAGGTGGTGGGAGTGGAAACAGCTCTTCCAGAAAATATATAATTATTATTCCAAAAAGGAAATTTGAAAATTTACTCACACTTTACTCAAAAATGTAACGTAAGCGGAAACTTATGTAATTGTATTAAATCCGAGGACCACTTAACGAAATAATTGAATAACTAAATAAATGACAATCGCAAAATTATAGCATTAGATTGAAAATGTTTTGTGTGGTCGTGTTTTGATATCTGTTGCTCAAACTAATTTCTAAGCGTCTACCTAAACATTATGATTAATTTGTTTATTTTCATTATGTTTTATGTAAATTTTAGTATATCATCGTAATTGTGAACGCTTTATTTTCAGATAGCGATTGAAAGGAAGGTGACTTCAAAGAAGGCACCATCACGTCAAATGATTGGTACAAATTACAATTCTTTAAATATTGAGGTAGTAATAAAATAATTTAGGAAATGCGAAGAGTATTAAAAAATTCTATTCTATTTATCTGTACCACCTATTAAAATTTTCCTCTGGGATTGACTTAGCGTTTATATTAAATCGACAGCTTGAATGCATTTATTGGAGCCATTTTAAAAAAATAGTTGAGGTATGCCAAGTACTGAAATCATTGTTATTAATTTTCTTAGTTCTCATCATTCTAAATTCATAATTTGCCCGAAAACCTTATTCGGAGGTAGGTGTCATCGAAATCGAGCGATATCAATTTAAATGAAACTACAGTTTATGAAGTGAGTCCATCCAAATTAACCTGTCCCAAAATGGAATTAAAATTTAAAACTCCTAAACCGTAAATTTACCCAGAGAGCACTCACACGTCAATAAGAAATAAGGAAAATTAAAATTATACTTACAAGTTTGCAGGACGATGATGGCCTACAGGGACCTGTTGTCAAAAACTAGCCTAAAAAGAAGAAAAAGAAAACACACACGCACAAGCACTCTGGAAATCTCTAGATACGTATTTCGGGAGCTATGCTCCCTACTGTTTTTAATGGTAAGTTTTGATCGGTGAGCCATTCTTCGAGGAATTGTAATGTTTCATTGATGGGAACGCTAGGAAAGAGAGAAGAAACATCAAAAGAAACTAAAATTTCACTGTCCTGTAGTATTATGTCTTTAACTTCGTTAATAAAATGAGGACTGTTTTTTATATTTGAATCATGTTTGATAGGAAATTGTTTAAATTGGTCATTAAGCCAACGTGAAATTTTATATGTCGGGCTGTTGATAGACGAAACAATGGGTCTGAGGGGAATGCCGTCTTTGTGGATTTTGGGTAACCAATACATCCTAGGAACCCTGGGGTTTGAGGTGTGAAGTTGGAGGCTGAGTTGTTTCGTGATGAGTGTGGTGCATGTTTTAACAATTTTGGTGGTTTCTGATATCATTTTATTGATTGGATTTTTTAGTATGTTTGTGTACGGCCCTTCATTTAGCATTTGCTCAACTTTGTCGAAGTATTGGTCTTTTTGCATAATGACTACAGTGTTCCCTTTGTCTGCCTTTAGATAAAAACAATTTTTATTATTAAGAGACTTGATGGTGTTGTGTTCGGAATGTTTATGTTTTTTATTCGTTTTTTGGCAATGTTTTCTGTTATCTGTGATAATGCGGTGGATCTGATGATATTCTTGCAGTTATTTGATAGGGTTTTAATAGAAGATTCAATGTCTGCCACAATGTCATCCATAGGTGGGTTTTTATATGGAAGTGCGTATTTAAGTCCTTTTCCGAGTAGGGAGAGTTCTTCGTTGGTGAAGGTCGTATCTGTAAGGTTTATTACATTGTCTTGGTTTTGTTTGGAATTGCAGGAAGTGTTTTTCTGGTTATTTTTTGTGAGAAAGTAGTATTTTTTGCGAAGTCTGTCAGTTTTATTTTGGACTTTTTGTTGTATCACGGATTGAATTTTGTTCAGATGATCATCCCATATGGGAACTTCGAAACCGGATAAATTTTTGGTTATTTTTAGGTGCAAATCATATGCTTCTAACTCAAGAGAGGATCGTTTTCTATAAAAGTTTTTGATTTCTAAGTCTAACCATTTTTTCTTGGCGAAGAGGATAGCTTTTGAAGCAATGGGATTTGTGGTTTTTGGAAAAATGTTAGTGAAATTCGGGAAGATATTTAGTTTGCGGCAATCTTTGAGAAATTTTCTATTTTATATCTTAATAATAAAAATTGTTTTTATCTAAAGGCAGACTAAGGGAACACTGTAGTCACTATGCAAAAAGACCAATACTTCCACAAAGTTGAGCAAATGCTAAATGAAGGGCCGTACACAAACATACTAAAAAATCCAATCAATAAAATGATATCAGAAACCACCAAAATTATTAAAACATGCACCACACTCATCACGAAACAACTCAGCCTCCAACTTCACACCTCAAACCCCAGGGTTTCTAGGATGTATTGGTTACCCAAAATCCACAAAGACGGCATTCCCCTCAGACCCATTGTTTCGTCTATCAACAGCCCGACATATAAAATTTCACGTTGGCTTAATGACCAATTTAAACAATTTCCTATCAAACATGATTCAAATATAAAAAACAGTCCTCATTTTATTAACGAAGTTAAAGACATAATACTACAGGACAGTGAAATTTTAGTTTCTTTTGATGTTTCTTCTCTCTTTCCTAGCGTTCCCATCAATGAAACATTACAATTCCTCGAAGAATGGCTCACCGATCAAAACATACCATTAAAAACAGTAGATGAATTAGTACGACTAACACGCTTATGCATGAACCAAAATTTCTTTCAAGTTGACAACAAGTTCTACCAACAAAATTACGGTACAACAATGGGAAACTCCCTTTCACCTTTCTTAGCCAACCTATTCATGGTTAACTTCGAGAAACAATGCAAAAACACTTTCAAATACTTCCCACGCTTGTGGCTAAGATACGTTGACGATATTTTCGCGATTTTCGATACCTCCAATAATAACATAACTGATTTTCTACAGCAACTAAACGATCAATATCCTTCCATTAAATTTACACATGAAGTTGAAAAACAAAATACATTGCCATTTCTTGACCTTCTCGTAAAAAGAGAAAACAACCAAATCAAGTTCGGGATTTACCGCAAACCCACACACACAGACACGTACATTCCCTCTGATTCCAACCACCATATTTCACATAAATTAGCACCATTCCACTCAATGGTACATAGACTCTTACAGGTTCCTCTTTCTAAAGTTGATTTCCTCACAGAATTATAATATATCAAAAAATGCGCTAAAATCAATGGTTACGACCCTCAGATGATAGAGAATATTTTACACAAACACAAGCGTAGTCTTTCTTTGAAAAAACAGATTACTCTCACAAGCACACCCCCCAAAAAACCAAAATACGTAAAAATCCCCTTCGTCCCAGGCATCACAAACGGCTTATCAAACATCTTCTCAAAACAACCTTAAAGCAGTACCTGTGAATGAAAACAAACTCTCCAACTTACTACACAATCCAAAAGACACGATCCCGACTCTACAAAGATCCGGCATATACAAAATCGCTTGCACAGACTGCGAGAAAGTCTACATAGGGCAAACTAAACGGAAGCTAGAAACCAGGTTCAAAGAACACCTTGCACACTTCAAACACAATAGATTTAAGAGGTCTAGCGTCGCAATACACATACAGGAAAACAATCACCCGATTAAAATCGAAAACATGTCTCTCTTAAAATCAACACAAATCGACTGGAAACTAGACGCTTACGAGAGTATTTTCATAAACAAATTCAAAGGGACGGTTATGAATAACGACCGCGGACCTATCCCTTACTCACCCCTCTACTCGCTAACCGTTAAGAATTCCCCCACCCCTCTGCCCTCCTTTCACTTTTACCCGGAACACATAAATACACAAGACTAAACACAAACAATTCATACGACTTCAGCTACTGAAGATGGGAGCATAGCTCCCGAAATACGTATCTAGAGATTTCCAGAGTGCTTGTGCGTGTGTGTTTTCTTTTTCTTCTTTTTAGGCTAGTTTTTGACAACAGATCCCTGTAGGCCATCATCGTCCTGCAAACTTGTAAGTACAATTTTAATTTTCCTTATTTCTTATTGACGTGTGAGTGCTCTCTGGGTAAATTTACGGTTTAGGAGTTTTAAATTTTAATTCCAATCTGTACACCGTAGTCTCCATTTCCTTTTTTAATGTCCCAAAATGTTATTTAAAGCGGTAAGTAATTATAAGCTATATTGACATAAAGCAAAGTTAAACGATAGGGTTTAATGTCGATAACAAATAAAAATTAATATCTCCAAACGACGCGGATTTCATATAACTACGTATACACGTAGGTGAATGTGTGTACAGAATGGCGAATTTTTATGCCTAGTGGCCGAGTGATAAAAATTCGAAGGATGTGTTCATAAATTTTAGGCGAAATGAAAATGTTATACAGTGCAACAGGTTTTCCGAACTAATTAATGTAAAGAAGTATTCGGATTAGTGGATTTTAACAAAAAATTACATTTTTTATTTGTTACAATGTATATTTATCTTAACGTAGTACACATTAAACTTACGGCTTATGGAAGTAATACTGCATTTTTTATTTTGCAGCTTTGATTTGACTTATGTAACTGTTCATGCAGTTGACAAATTTAAAGGATAGAAAGAGCTGGCATCCCATTTTATTTTACCTGCTTTAAGCAGTTATTTCAACTTGTGTTAGTTTTTACCAAGTTTTCCATGCATATGCTGGGTACCATTTCATCTTCCTCATCAGTCTCCTCTCAAGAACATTGATGGTAATTTCACCATCAGTCTACATTTCAAAACAATGGTTTTCATCTTGTCTAGTAGTCCATTCCTTGACCTTCAAAATTACATAGCTCCCAAATAAATTTTGTTCACAAGCTCCATTGGGGCAGTAAGACATCTCCGTCATCATCTTCATCCAGTTTTTCAATTTTTGTGATGCCCATGAAATCATTTTGTGTAGGACATGATATTTTTCTGTAACATTTTAATAAGACAGGTTTAATGATTCCCAGATTTCTACTAAAGAGATTAGAGCATCAGTTAAGTTTTTCAACATTGTTATGCTACTGTCTTCCTTGATTACAACATGCTATGACTTTCAGTGGCATAACTTCCTGCCTGAATAACATATTTGCTCATCTGTTGTAGAAGTGGTGCACAGTTTGGTTGAAGAAACATGGCTGTTATTTGATCATAATCACATTAAATCATCATTGTTTGGGTTACCTGGTGGGTAACAGAAAGAGCGCAGCTGTTGAATACCCATGGGTTTTGAGATTTTCATATAACAACTTGATTTTGTGAGTCCATGTGGAATTAGTACATGCCATGAATATGATCTGCTCTTTGCTAATTTTTCTCCTATATTTTCCAATGAATTAAAGTTATGTTTGGCAAAACAAACCACCTCCATCCATATTTTAAATTTGAAAGGGAATTCAGTCAAGTTCCCTTACTTTTTTCATAAACATACTGGAAAGGTTCCACCTTAATTGAGTCACAAGATAATTATTCTCCATTTATAGACAACTGATGAATCCCTGCCTTTTTTGTAATTTGTGAAACTACCTTCAAAGTTATTCATCGTTGTATTTTGGGAGTAAAAGAACTTGGCTTTCACAGATACAATTTCCCAATTTAAAGGGGTGTTTCTAGATCTTTCCTGGAGGAACCAGGTGTACAGAGCAATTTCTACAGCAGATTTTTGCTGGGAACAGTGACAGCACCACTGTCGATGATGAGAGGGCAATGAGATATGGTAATAGGTTCTAACATAAGTAATGTCATTTTTTGTCGTCGTAAGCGATTTAATGTAAAGTAATTTCCTGAATTTCTGTCTCCAAAACTAGAAGTTGTAATTATCTTTTCTGGTATATGTTGTTCAATCTCCGAATAAATTTTCTAATTGGTGCTTCACAGGTTATGTAAGAGTTGGTTATACAAGTGTATTGACTTTAAATAATCTAGTCAGACAACATTGTGGAAGTAGGCAATATAATTCATATTTAATGATAAACTTGGATGATGCGACATCATCTTCACATGTGAAATTAGTTGCAAGAATAAAAATCTGTAAAAAGTACAAAGTTTATCATTTAATATGAATATATTGGATTTACACGGGTAATGCTGGGTACTTCAGCTAGTATATGAATCATCATCAGGTAGTCTGTCTGTAGACAGGTCCGTGATTATTCATGGTTAAACCTGGTTCTCCATATACTCTTATTTTCCGCTGTTCTCTTCATATCTTGATAACTCTCTTTCCCTTTCAAATCGTCTATCAGCTGAAATCTTTTCCTACCTCTTTCCCTTTTTCCATCTAGTTTTCCTTCTAACATTTCTTTAATCATACTCTCTCTCCTCAGGTAATGTCCAACACAGTTTACCATCCTCTTTCTAATAGTCTGTTTAATCATTTGCTTATCTTCTACTCTTCGTAGCACTTCATCGTTTTTCATCCTATCTGTCCATTTTATCTTCAGCATTCTCCTCCAAGTTCACATTTCAAAGCTGCTTTCCAAGTATTTGATGCCATTTTTCCTTAGCGTTCATGTTTCTGCCCCGTACAAAGCTATACTCCATACATAGCATTTTATGAGCTTCTTGCAGATATATTCCCCATAAGTAGGTGTTTCTTTTTTCTGAAAGCCACTTTTGCTTTTCCTGTTCTAGTCCTGATCTCATCCATACATTTTGCTTCTCTTGTTATGATGCTTCCAAGGTATTTACAGTCTGAAACTGGTTCTAAAGCCTTTCCTCCAATACTTATAATCAGATTCTATACTTTGCCTGATATTTGAATGACCTTGGATTTTTTTGTATTTATTTTCATACTATTATATAGTATATGAATATATGCATGCCTTGTAGACATTGATAATGAAGTACTGCGTGGTATGGATATGGCACACTGGCCGTAGTTTAGGGACCTCTGCTTTACAACATTGTGTATTCACTTTGTTAATGTAGAGTTGTTCTGCTGTAGTATGTTATTGTAAAAACACTATTTGGTATGTAATCATTTAATACCGTATTTACTCGAATCCAAGGTGAGGTCTTTTCCAAATTTCAGCTTGTGAAAATCGAGGGTCATCTTAAATTCGAGTACAAAGTGGTATACCATCAATACATTGCGGTCAATTTATTGTGCATCAATTTGTCACACGGCAAACTTGTTACATGCCAGTACATTGCTTGGTAAATTCGTCGCGAGACATTCTTTGCGATACATTCATCATGAGACAAATTATAAGGTAAGATACCATGATTGCTGTATGGCAGGGAGATGCGCTTGTTGGGTTGGGAGTCATCCCTTGCCATACACCATCCAATGTGCCTCGCCTTGGGTAATTCACAAAGAGAATTGTGATTCATTTTGATATTATTGAAATATAAAAAAAATTTGCTGTGGAAAACTGACTCCCCTTGCCATACCACAGTCACAGGGTTTTGCCTTCCAATTTGTCTGGCAATGAATTTACAAGTGATGAGTTTATTGTGCGATGTATTGATGCCCGATGGATTTTTCGTGCGACGAATTGACACGAGGACCATGACAAGTTGTAGAACCATAAGAAGTATGGTTACTCATTTTATCGATGTTTTTTTTAAACAAATGAAGCCTAAGATAAAATAATTGCATCTACTGAGATTTTTCATTGCAAACTAGTGATCTGGATTGCAATTAATAGAGTATTTATTTTTAAAAATACGTTTTAAAAATTCTGTTTTTTCTCAAACAAATTTGTAACAAACCATTTCAATTAATGAACAAACTAGTATACTGATACTGAAAGCATGTGTTTGAAATATACACCAAGTACATTCAGTGAGAAATTAGGTCATAAATCTCTTTTCTGTTTTGAGTCTGCAAAAAGGAGGGGCCATTTTGGATTTGTTTAAATACGGTGTGTAGTGAATGAAATTAGAGGGTTTTCAAATGTTAATAGAATGAGGAAAAAGTTGTCTTATATTAAGGTAAATATGGAAAATTATAATTCTGTAAGAAATTATGATGACACAAGAAATTATGTGCATTACAGAAGCTTTTATGGGATGAATTCAGGAAATCAAAATTTTAATAAGTTGTGGTAAGATTTGATTCCTACATTATTTTGTTCAGCCTGTAAATTTCAATTTACATTTTTGTAAGATTAAATATGCCATTTTGCTTTATTGTATAAATATTACAACATACTTTTTTCCATCTGACTTGTGCTACTTATATATTACTCATACCCTTGCACAGATGTGTTAAATCTGAGGAATGATATATTTTGGGAAGCGGCAAAATTGTAAATTTTTGCAGAAATATGTGACAACAAGCTTTTTTGGTGTATTTGGAAAAAGGGGCTGAATTTTTAAATGTGTTGAAGTATATGAAATGGATCCTTTTGAAAAAAAAGGTTTTAAAAAAATCGTAATTATAGGATTTCAAAGAGATTGCAGTGATGTCGAGCCACTCATGTTACGTGTCTGCCAAATATTTTGTGTCAGAACTCTTGTCATCCCATGAACTCATAGCATCACACAAGACAATGTGATGTAGATCTTATCCTGGGATGCTTATTTTATTCCTTACAGCGGAGCATGCGAGCATTTGGAGATATCTCTGGTTGCAGAAACCTTCTGGGGCTCAAGAAGATTTATGCACATTTGAAGAAAAAAAGACTAGTAGGCAGTGGCCAATTTGAATATTGATAAATATTTGGTGGTTTTTCATCAATTTGGTGGATTTTAAGAGTAGAATAAAATAAGCTACAAATCCATTACAATGCATGGCTATATCCATCAGCCATCAAGATGCCACTTCCATGAGGAGACATACATGTTATATGGTGGTAAGAATTGTTTTTGTTGCTTCAGCTGTAATCTGCGGTGATAGTCATCCATAGAAAAAATATATAACAATCTGAGTGAATGATTTAGAAGAGGCTGCTATGTTTGAGGACATACATTCCAGATTTGACCCATGTTGAATGAGAACCAGGAATACTGTCTCATAAATGTGAAAGGTAGCAAAAAATTTATGTGTACCATTTTAGAACTAGTAAAAATAACATTTTATCACGACTTCTATTGCCATTGGAAAATAAAGGATATATATGCTTAAAATTTAATTTTAAACTGAGGTCACCTTATTTGGTGAACCTGTGGTGATCATTTGTAGTAACAAAATTTAAACGGTCGTTATATATGCTTGTAATTAAAAAAAAATTGCGTGGACATCTTGTTTGGTTATCATCACATGTACTAACATTTAAATACGTATGTCATATTTGGTATTTATCTATTTATGATTTCATTATTTGTATGTGGCTTACCATTTATAAGTCATTACTGGATGTATTTTTTCAATGTATTTATTATCATTGCTTGGTTCTTATTTGTATAACAGTTAATATGGTCATGTTGTCTAAAATTCTTGTTGTACAATTTGAGCTGATATACTTCATGATTAAGGTATAAGATTTAGAGGCTACAGTGTTACTAAAGGTCTTCCCTGTAGGGTATCATGACAGACTCCAATGAGGAGCACTTAGAAGGACAAGGCTTTGAAGGAAAGGAATTTTTCTACCCCTCTGATGAAGTACTACAAGAGCAATGGAATTTTGACCCAGGCTTTTTGGTCAGTTCTACAAAAATCAGGCAGGCTGTGTTCTGTACTTTTCCCCTTCAATGCCTGGTACCAACATGGACTTTACCATGCAGTCTGCCAAGTCTTGAGCATAGAAAAGAAGGGTCAACCTTGGCTGACTTAAAACTAGTAGCCATTTTCTCCTTAAACAAAAATGTTCCGTAATGCATCCTCTTCCAAAATAATGGAGTCTCATCTGTATTGACATCCTGTTCTAGCATGTAATCATTGTCTTCTATGCATTTTAATAGCTTATGCGGAACAGTCCCACTTTTGAGCAGCATGTCCCGCTGTCCCCGAAAAAATCTTAGGAGATGCAAAATTGTCCTACTTTTGGATATACTGATGATAAATGTCCTGATTATTCAAAATTTTTACCAGTAAACTATATGATATGACTAAAGTGACCAGATATCCTGGATTTTGAGTTCCTGTCTAACATAGTAAATTGTCCTGGAAAGTGTCTTGCAGTGTATTTACATTACATTTTCAATCCTATGGGAATTTTAATTTCAGGACTTTCTATATGACCAATGATAAGCACATCTATTAATGTAGCTAACGTAAAATATGGATTTGTTACTTTGTGTGATAAATGCTTAAACCAAGGAATATTCATTTTTTTGTTACATTACCAGGAAATAGCCAAAAGTCGAGCGCTAGTTGATTGCATTTATCAAAATGTGAAGTTAGGTGCTCAATTCCCTAAAGTCATTTATAGTTCTGATGTGTTTCATACTTCGTTTAGAAGTAGTGGGTGATAAATAGAACAAGACAACTATTTCCTGAAAAGTTATACTTTTATACTCTTTGTAAACGGACTAGTAAATTTTCCTTTACAAAGATTTTTTTAATCCTGCAATAGCAAATCAAAGGATTTTTCCTGCATTAACAAACCTTAAATCGATTTTGTCCTGCTTTGGCTGATCTGAAATCTGGTCACTTTATGCATAATTCACATTTGCCAATTCAACCCCCAAGAACATTCCTCCAAGCAATTAATGACCATTAAACAAAGGTTCATTCTTAGAACAGCAGATTCATCAGGAAAACTGTCCTTGATTTCTTGTTCATACAACAATTTAGCTTGTGAAGATGGTGTATGACAATGTCTTTTTTTGCAAACTGTGTAAACTGGACAATTTATTGAGGATATACTTGTAGAGATCTTTTGGATAATATTAAATTAATTTGGTAGCCTCTTCCTTAATTACTATACCACTTTATCAATTAAAGTAATAATAATATATCAGCTACAGAACTTAATTCCATTAGCACAGTTCTTGCTCAAGTTTTGGGAGTATTCTAAAAAAATGTTTAGTGTTACAGTGATATCTATTTTTTATTTTTACAGAAAGTACAATATCTTTTACTTTCTCCATATACGAAGTATAGCAAAAGTATTGTTTTCATGAAAAAAATGGAATTTTGGATTTCAACTGATATACATGTTTTAAGGTCCTCTGAACACGTTTTGACCATTTTGTGGACTATTTTCGTGAAGATGTTTGTGGGTGCTCTAACTGAAAAACTATTAATCAGATCAGAATGAAATTTTATATTTTTGTTAAAGGAAGACGTGCTGACTAGTTTTTGGTACAAATCGGTCTACTGGAAGTAGGTGTTGACTATTATTACATCCGTTTTTACTTTCTCGATACATAGTAAAGGGGCAAGTATTGTTTTCATGAAAAAAAATCGATTTCGAGATTTCAACAGAAATACACGGTTTTAGGTCCTCTGAACACTATTTGACCATTTTCTCGATGATGTGTGTGTGTGTATGTGATAGCTTTATTGTGGGTGCTCTAACTCAAAAACTATTAATTAGGCCAACGCGAAATTTTATATTTAACATTTTTATGAGTCACAAGAACTGATTAGTTTTTGGTAAAAATCGGTCAGTCGGAAGTGGTTGTTTACTCTTGTTACATTCGTTATTTTAAAATATTCACTTTAATATTTTATGTATGTAAAAATGTTTTGGAATAAAAGTTGTAGGAAATTTAATTTTCTACAGCCTTTGTTTGAAACATTTTCCCATATAATGCATTGTTTAAGAGATATCTTATATTTTTAGCTGCCACCACCACGCCACCCACCAACGAATATTGTCAACAGTTGATTCTTAGTTTTGTCTTAGTAACTCTGCTTTTTATTTTTTTAATTGTTGGAGCTTTGTGGCTATATCCAATATCAGAAAGCTATGGTTTGAGTTTATTTCTGTTCTTTGTAAACTCTAAAATTTTCTCGCAGTTTCTTAAAATATTTATTATTATGTAACCTATTTGGAATTTTTAGAAATATTACAGATATTGGGAAAGGGGCCACATCAGATTTTTTTGAAATATTTGCTTTAGTATTTGATAAATCTAAAAACATGCTGGAATAAAAGTTGTAGGTAATTTAATTTTCTACAACCTTTGTTTGAAACAATTTCCCATATAACACATTGTTGAAGAGATATTTTAAAAACTAAATTTTTTAGCTGCCACACCCACACCACCTACCGGCGACTATTTTTGACAGATTATGCCCCTTTTTATTTTCTTAATTGTTGGATCTTCAAGGCTATATTCAATATCAGAAGGCTACAGTTTGAGTTTATTTCTGTTCTTTCTAAGGTCTTTAAATT
Source organism: Tanypteryx hageni (assembly GCA_028673005.1). Taxonomy (NCBI): domain Eukaryota; kingdom Metazoa; phylum Arthropoda; class Insecta; order Odonata; family Petaluridae; genus Tanypteryx; species Tanypteryx hageni. The sequence goes on from CM054114.1 coordinate 172,670,634, forward strand.
TTTTCACAGTTCCCTAAAATATTTATTATCATTTAACTTATTTGGAATTATTAGAAATATTACAGGTATGGAGAAAGTCATGTGGTGGCCACATCAGATTTGTTAAATTTGTAGCTGGAGCTTTTTCTTCCCTATGTTGAATACCAGCATATTTCCTGGCATTTTCTTGTTTGGTGAATGTATTGTTGATTTGCATCTAGATGTTTGAGATGGTTTTTGATTAATTCCAGAAGCAAATGCTTTTCTTTCACAACCAGTGAATTTTTGGAAGTTGTGCAATGCATTAAAGATGTGTTTATTCCTACTATGCTTAGCATACCATGAAAGAAGGCTATCTTATATACTTAAAGACCCCATACAGCGATTTGTCAACAAACTTTTTGAGTCTACGGCCAAATCGTCACATGTATGGCACTGTTTGTCAGCCAATTGACCAGTTGATGCAGTGGAATGTCGATCTGTCGACTGCCGATCGTGTTGACACAGGTTAGAATGTGTTTGTGCTTATTGACAACGCGCATCGACCATAGCAGTTGGATCAGTACAAGGATCGGGCCGATATTGCACATTAGAACTTCAGATCTTCATAAGTCCTTCTAGTAGGCAGGAATCTTAATCGTTCTTTGGCAGTAACAGACTTTTTCATTATGGTAATCTTTCTTTGATTAAGATTAGTAATTGATAGAAAATGTAGTTTTCTATTCATAAATAATTTTTTAAATCTGCAAGTTCATTGAATTATAGCTCTCATAAACAATTCACGTGTGAATATTTTTTTCTTTTCAAAAGCCACTGTTTAGTCCTTTGTGTCATTTCTTCTCTTCATCCACACAAGACAAGTGCTACTATTAGCATTTCTTGTCTTTTTTGGTCTAATTTTAACATGATTAACAAATTTTACCTGATATTCCAGCTCAGTAAAAACGATTACTCATAGCCCGCGCTTCTCGTGTCTCAAGTCTGTTCAACATGTTGACAAACATGTAGTCGCGTGCAGGCCCGGACATAGAGACCCAGGGCCCCTAGGCAGTAAACAGAGTCGGTGCCCCCTTTTTGGTAATTTAGCAAAAAACAAACTTTACTTTTATTTTTTATTTATTTAACGTACTTTGACTTTAGAAAATAGACAAGCAGACTTAGAAATGAAATAGACAAATACCAACTATACTTTTTTACACATTAAAATTTTTACATTTACATATAATTACAAGATTACATTGCCACGCGACAAACTTTCTTCTCTGCAAAGGAATGGATGACCTCACTATAGTCCACAGACTGCGTTATTTCTGACTCTATGTACAGCACAGAGAGTGAATTAAGCCTGTTCTCTTCTGTGGTAGATCTTAAATAATTCTTAATCTCTTTAGCGCTGAAAACGACCGTTCTGCCGAACAGTTTGACCCTGGTGTACACAACAGCATCCGGAGCGCTATTCCCACATTTGGATAAATATTCAAAAAGCCTTTTTCCAGGTTGTACTTGTATAGCTCCAGTGACGATAACCCTTTTCCCCCTGTAGCCTCAGCGGACAACAAATGAGCTCGCAGGTGCAGACACTCGTTTTCCAAAGTACTGTCCCCCGTATAGAAGGCTTTCAGGTTCCGTGCTCCGTCACGGACGTCTTGAGATTCCAAACTATGTAGCTTCGTGAGAAAGTCAAACTTTTTACTTAACTTCTCGTAAGCAGAGCCACGTCTCTGTAGTTCTGCAATCAACCTGTAGATAATGACGTTGAAGACGGTAACTCTGAATCTGTCCCTGCCGGAGAGTTCAACCTCATTTTCCTTTACTTCGTCAAACTGGACTTTTCGCTTTCGTTTCCTCTTCATATCATATGCATAGTTCTGTTCACAGCTTGTTTCCACAGCTTTTGACTCATAATGATCAAAGGTTCCGACTTTCCTTATATCTTCTAGGTATGTTACCAAGGACCGATAAAGTTCAGCGATTGCACCCAGTTCGATGTTCATAGATTGCAGAGATTTGCTCACTTTGTTAAATCTTTCCAGGATATCATTCCACAGCAGGGTCATAAAGCACATTTCCAGGGAGTCAATTGAATTAAAAAGACCTGAAGCCTCAGGACGCGTAGATGGTTTTTCACTTGGGTCACTGGCGATTATCTGAAGAGCTGCCATGATCTCATTCCAGCAAATTCGCGTGGAAGATAAAACCTTTGAGCCGCAAAATTGAAATTGATACAACTTTCTAACACACACTTTCAACGCGAACAGACAAGTCGTGACAAGTTACAGAATGAAGTCAGGTGCGATGCAAAACAAACAAAGAACACAAACACAGTGTTGCCACTTGACTTGTCAAAAAATTAACTATGGTCAATTATTTTCTATTTCGTTTGGAAAAATTCGCATATTATTTTCCGTGTCCTGTGTCCTCAATGTGTACCATTTTGCCCCGTGGTCGGGGCCCCCGCTGAGGTTGGGGCCCTAGGCAGCTGCCTAGTTTGCCTAGGCAGAAGTTCGCCGCTGGTTGTGTGTGTGAGGTATGCATGGTTGACAAACAGGTTTGACAACAGGTTGTATCAACAGATTGTTGTGTTTATGGGGCCTTTTATTGAAGAATGCATGTTTTTCGGTCTTTGGCATTGGGGAAATGCATGAAAATCAGTGCAGAACTTTGTTAAAATACACTTTACATTAGTTAGAATTATGATATTAACCTGAAACATGAACTGTTCAATTGCTAAGAGAATCAAGTATATTTTTTAAAGAGAATTCAAATCCATGCAGAAATAGCAAGAAAATTTGATTGTAATCAGAAAAATGGGATTTTTCCGGTTTTCAACAATGAGAAATATAAGCTACCATGACAACTGACATTGTTTCCGCATTTGAGAGTCCAATACTTTTATATGGAGAATAGTTGAATGTTATGTATGCTTACTTTGTGTATTTTCTATTTGTTGTTTGTTTCCTATTAAATATCAGTAGGTAAAATTTCATACCTATCACACTGACATGGAGAGGCCACAACCTTCAGGTCACGGGTTTTAATGAAATTAAGGAGACCTGTGTTTCAGGGTTTTGGTGAATGAGCCTTTGGGTTCGAGAAATCAGTATAAAAATATGCAAAAAAAATCATGCAAATGGTGATAACGGGAATGGCTGAACAAATAACTTACCTGGCTGTTATTGCATATTGCTTAGATCCCAAGTTTTAATTTTTTTTTTCAAATTATCCAAGCATTATTTTAAAAGTATTATTCTCAAGTAAAAAGACACTGTATCACTGTATAATATGTATTTGGAGGTAATGAATGCAGAAACAAATAATAAAGGGCATTTTAAATATTGAAGTTAATGAAACAATGCTTCATAGCAGGAAGGTACCAATAAATATACTTTGCATAAAAAATTCTTTTTATATCTATTTCCTCCAAATTAAAACTATAGGGCATCAAATGATCATATGCAGGTGTTTTTACTTGTCCACTACTAGAGTGTAAAATTTTCCTTTAGGATTTTGCTATACACAACAAGTTAGGAAGGTGTACAGTGTATCACAAATAGGTATGTTTCATGCAATGGAGTATTTGAAACTAAATGATATAATTTGAATGAATGCACACTATAACAGCAAAACACCACGACCCAATTATATCTCTATGTCTACTGAAAATTTCTTCTCCAATTGAGTTTGTGCATTAATAAACATATTACATAATTTTAGTGACTAAATACTGCAAAACAACATCAGAAATGATGCCAGGGAAATATTCAATTTTTATTTACTGATTTATTTTCTAATCAGTTTTAATCAACTAAACAATGGAAAATTATTTAAAACACCTCACTTGAGTTCTGTAGATGTAATATTTATGTTTATGGTCTTTGCTTTGTGGTAGATAATCCATTTCCTTCAGTTTACAAAATCTTTCATGCATGTGTAAAGAAATTGAATGTATTTTTGTAATTATAGCAGATCTTACGTATTTCAGTAACCAATAAGATTGTTTACGTTGACAACAGATAGCTATGAATGAATTTTTCTAAGTTCAAAGCTATTTACAACTTGTTTGTTTGATTTTCTTGATAACAGTTACTCCTACAATAAAAATGTATAGGAAGAGAAATACTCGACTAGTTTTACAAGTGTTATTTGAAAACTTTTGATATGACCAATACTTGATGAGATATGATTGAAAGTTAATTTTTTGTAACAGGTCAAGTGGTATCCATGATTGGATTACGTGACTCATTTATATGTTTTTCTTATTGTCTTTGACCGTAAGTCCTTAATATTGAATTTCATGAAAATCCATTTGGTAGAAGCCGAAAATGAACACATGGACAGACCAAAGCTAATAGCAGATCATGCTGAAAGCGAAACTTGCCTAATAACACATTTGGTAGTATTTTCCCTGAAGCATTAATTGAATATTGTTCCATGTATTAGTGTTTCTTTATTAATGTTTCCAAAGTTTACTTCCATGTTTTTTTCACCAGCAGGGGATAATGTACGCAAAACATTCTCAGAAATTCGCAGTATTTATTATTTTCTCTCCAGATCGCTGTCTACCAAGGCAAGACTAAAGCACCCCATACACGTTGAGATTTGTCTCAAGACTTGGTATCAGGAACTTGTGCCAGATACAAATCTCAGAGTGAATGGGTCTGCCTCATGAGATTTGTCTCAGTCTCATTATTGGTCTCTGTCTCCCGTCCGAAACTGAGAATCTTGAGACCGTGAGACTGATAAAGATACAAGTCTTGACGTGTATGGAATTGTCTCTCTACTAGAATCCTGTTTCCCACCTACCCTGTCTACCTCATAGTGTTCAGTAGTGTGTTTAGCGCTGTTTTTCATTATTATTTACTGCATTTATTTACTGTTTTAAATTACATTCAAAATACAAAGATAATAGCATTAAATCATTAAATATTTCGGTCAAAAATCAGCAACCTCATATGTGAAGAACAAATATTTTCAATGTAATACTTGTAAAAGTTGTGAAAAACTAAACGCGCAGGATGCTTTTCCATTAGCCAATAATTTCTAATTTGGTCACTAGATGCCAGCAACTTAGACTGTTATCGAAAATAGTGCCATTGGCAGTTAGTTTTAGAATGAGCTACAAAAGAATTAAGTCGATGGTTATCACATTTGTTTACTTTGAAAAGTGTTAATAACGAGCATAATAAATATAATAATAATGTCCACTTCTAGGGTGCTCAAGTTTAAAATGAACTTGGAAACAAAAAAATAGAGGAAGTTCACACTTGTTGGCATCGTAAATGCACGAAGTGAAATGCAAGTAATATGCACAAAACACAAGTAATGGTCCTAAAAAATTGTCGCCAAGTCCAAATTCAAAAATCGCAAGCATGCGAAGTTCAAAAAAGTGGTGTATTGTGGTAGCTCTGGTTTATAGATGTTCTAAACATGTTCATTTCATTTTGCTATTCTTTACTTGCCATACACAAAATTTCTTTAAAATCGGTTCCAAATTCATAGTTACAGAAAAATTCTAACCTTGATATTGTGGTATCCTTGGTTAGTCAACATAGTTAAACTATGCTATTTTGGTTATTTATTTATATGAATATTAGAAATACCATATTCAGTTAAAACCCATGTTGTCAGTTCTCTAGAAATACATTTAAAAGAAATATTATTAATACCTTAATACCTTTTATTGTACTAGCCCTGCTCTTTAGCTCGACTTTAAACGTCTTGATTTAATTTATGTTGTACAAATCTTATATAGAAAATTTAGTTGAAATCCATTCAGCAAACTCCATTATTACTGCAAGAGTTTAATTTGTAACTGTGGTACACCTGTTTAGCTGATCCAGTCCAAATATGCTATTATTGTTTTCTACGTGTTCATTATAAATATTAAATTTGGTTAAAATTGATGTGGACAGTTCAGCACAAATATGTGTAAAAAGAATTTTTTTATTCCTTGTATTGTGGCAGCCTTGATTCCTATATCTATACTAAACACTTTGATTTTATTTTTTTCTGTTGCACACATCCTTCATATAAAATTTCGTTGAAATCTGTTTGCCCAATTCCTTCCAAATTCATAATTACCAAAAAGTTTAATTTTGCAATGGTGACACCCCTGCTGAGTCAATCTGGCCCAAATGTCATTTTGGTCATTTATTTATGTAAAGATTCTATGTACCAAATTTGATTGAAATTGGTTAAGCCAATTCTTCCCTGATATATGCGTACGGACGGATGGACATCACAAAGATAATAGTGCTTTTCAGCAATGACAAAAAGCACTAAAAAAAATGATCCATACTTCATGCATGCTATGTCAGAGTTCAGGTAATGTAAAAGTACATACTTTTAAATTATAAAGCATTCAGCATCAATTGGCAAATGGTCAATAATACATTGAAGGCAGTTGTGAATGATGTGTGCACTGCTACCAATTCCAATTACATTCCTTGCATAATTTTGACTAATTCTGTTACAACCACCAAAATTGGTTTTGGCATTATTGGCATAAAATCCAACAATCTTGTTTTGCAAACAATACTTATTTACGACATCAGTGATGAGGCACTGTAAATCAGATGTTTCACCAGGTAAAGAAGCAAACTGATTTTAGTTTGAACACCATTATCTGATAAGAAATACCAAACAACAACAGAAAAAAGTTTGTCTCTTCTGTTTGAACCATCTAAACTAAGAGTTACACTAGCCCATTTTATTAAATCCACGGAAACTTGCTTAGGCTGGTAAATCTTTTTGATCAAACTAGACAAGCAGTCATTTGTACAAAAACTCTTACAATGGTGCACTGTATGAAATGCAAGAAGAGCTTCGCTGGCTGCAATTTTATTAACTGTCACATCTTTCATAAGAAATGAGCTGATACTTCCACAAGAACCTGTTATCTTCTCTGCATCTTTATGTCTTTCGCTTCCCAGGTGTTGATTTATGTCACTTCTATCTTCATCACAATATACATATACCACAAACTACCTTTACTTGCTGCATGTCATACTACACTGAACACAGAGGGTAATACAATGGGGGAAAAACCAGGCAAAATATTACTGTAATGCATAGAGGCAAGATAGGAACACACCTTTAATTTTGTATCAGAGTTGTTGCCTCGAACTTGCATTGCTTGAATAGCTAGATTAATTCGGCTACAAATATGGAACTACAGAGACCATTCAGCATAAATAATTAAAAGATCTGGAGCTCGTGGAACCTAGGAATCACAGGCGAGTAAATTTGTGCTTCCTGCTCAATGAAGTGTTAACCTGGTCTTATTCATACTTTCCTAAACTGAAAAATGATCAATTACAATTTCTTTAGATCCATATATACATTTATAATAGCAATGTCAGCTGTAATATCAGAAAATCTGAATTTTAATTGCAATAGGCTTTAAAATGGGACGAAATGGCTTTTTTACCTAATGTGACAGGAATGATGAAAACAGGACATATGGTCACCCTAATTATATACCATTACTAACTTAATTGTAATATTAATTATATATTATTAATCATATTAAGCACCCCATACACATTGAGATGTCTCAAGACTTGGTATCAGGAACTTGCCTCTCCTTTGGTCTCAAGAATTTGTCTCAGTCTCAAGATGCCCACACAAAGTGAAACAATTTTGCCAACTCCCTGGAGGCATCCCCAAACAAAAGTTTTTTTGTGTTGCAAGAGTTCGTACAAAATGTTACCTGCACCAATAATTGTATCTGTTGGAGTTGCTGTGGCTGTATCCTTCAAGAAAGAGAAGAAGTCTCGAGCGAAGTGGTCAAAGAGATGGTTAATCGACAGGAAGACGTGGTTAATAATTTGCTACGAAAACTCGAAGTCAACAAAACACGGGATATTCAAAATTATCTACGCATGGACAGTGATCTGTTTTATAATTTACTTGAGTTCATTCATCCAAGAATTGAAAAAAAAATACAATGAGGCTTATCAGTACAGAAGAAAGGCTTACTGTAACCTTGAGGCACTTAGCTACAGGAAATAGTTAAGAAGATGTGAAATTTTCCAGTGCAATCTCACGCTAATTACTTGGTCAAATTATGCCTGAAACATGCAATGCAATTTATGAGGAACTAGTCGGAGAATATATGAAGGTATTTACTAAACTTTTTTATTTAATTAACAGGTACAATTATTATCAACTGAAATATGATTTAATATGTGAACTGAATGAATACAAAATAGGTAGATAGTAAAAGGCACTTATGCATTTTACTCCCCAGTAGATCTTCACAAGTATGTACCCATGGCCTCCCATCACAGAAAGTTATGAAATCTTTATGCATTTCCACAATACTTTACTGCTATAATCTGGGGAATGACTGTTCCGCAGACAAGAGTAAAGTTTGTACAGTTTATGAACACCTCCCAAAACTTGCAATCCATTGTTTAAGGAACTTTTGTTTTGTTAGATTTTCATTGTTTATTACGAATGTTCTAAATAATACTGTTCATTATGGTTTTGATGGACTACCAATTAATATAGAAACTTTAGTTACTGTAATCCATAACCAGTTTCTTAAAAATTTTTGTAACATTGTAGAGACAGAATATAAACCAACTTTATACCACTCCAAAATGAGATGGACTACGGTGGAACTTCCATTACTCGAACGTTTATCACTTGAATTTCCTATAACTCGAAGTGAATTAATTTTACCAGGCAAAATAGAAAAACGTATTTCCATAAGTCAAATTCTCTATAACTCGAATATTTTTTTGTTTCCCTTGAAGTTTGACTGTATACGAAGGACTTAAATCCTATTTTTTGTCACTAGAAGAACCACCGGCAATACTGCAAAAATTATTTGAAGAAGATATGAATGTGGCATATTTTTCATTTGCACATTCATTCATGTCTGTCTTTGAAGAAATTATAAAATGAATTGAAAAATATTGTATTTCAGTAATTGAAGTGCAAAAAATCCTTAAAAATATTTGCCGATCACTGAAAGAGAGGAAAACCAACAATTTTATTCCATTAAAAGCACTAAAAATTGCTACAGAAAAGAGAAAGAAAAATATTGCACAATTTAGAGTTCAAATCAATAACTTATATGTTTGTACATTAAGTGTATTGAATCATGGTTAAAACCGTTGCATGCATTTGAAATCCTAGAATGGATTGATTTGACTGAAATTCCTATTTGGTACAATGTTCAACCATGCTTAGAATATCTCGATGAGAAGGGTGTCACAGTTGATGACTCTAAACTGTTCAACCAATTTCATAATTTAAAATTATTCATGAAAAAAAACAAGATAATAAGGAATGTAAGTCATCAGCTACACACAAGAAATGGGTGATTTTTTAAAAACAATGTCCAACTTCGGAATTGACATCCGAATTATTAAAAATTGTACAATTTATTTTTTGTATATTTGGCCATAATGCAAATGTGGAGCATGTGTTTTCATTGATAAACAGTCATTGGACAAAGGAAAGAAACCAATTACAAATTGAAGCTATTAAAGTCATATTATTTGCTATGCATAATATGCAAATGACATGCCAAGAATTATTTAATTATATAACTAAAGACCCTAAAATCTTAGAAAAAATAAGTTCTTCAAGCAAATATTAATTTTAAAAAATATTAAATGTATTTTTGAAGAATATCTATTTTATTTTGTCAAGATTGCCTATTTTATTTTCCTAATAATTAATATTTTTTATAATTTTTTATTGCTAAAAAAGTTAAATTTTTCTAGTTTTGTCCTCTTTTTGTTAACGGTTGTAGTTGACTCTTCAGGTCATAGTTTCACTCACCGTAGTCTCCTCTGTTAATTATATCATTCTAGCCATCCAGCCTACAGAGTTACACCGTTGTTCACAACTGTCTTCACATCATTGGAACCCACATCAAACTCTCTTCATACAAATGAAACCTCCCACACAGGTCAAAGGTAATAGTTTCACTCATCTTGACTGCCCTCAAGCCTACAATTCACTTTCATATTGGATTCCTAACATCGAACATTTTTCTCAACTTAACACAATTTCACACAATCGGTCCTGACAGCAAATCTCAGCATCAGTGATCTCTTCCGCTAAGTCCTCATTTACTCCTATTCCCCTCGTAACTTCATCGCTAACTCTGCCTTTATTTATCATTAACATGGCCTTCCAGCCTAAGGATTTGAGCAGGTTTCACAAACTCTCAACACAAATACAAACCACCGGAACTGACATCAAATTCCTCAAAGACTGCAAAAAACATAAACTCCTTCCACAATTCACAAATATTTTTCCCAAGTCCACCAACCCCACAGCAGTTAAAACCGATCTTTTTGCCAAACAGAAAATGATAGATTTAGAAATCAGAAAATTCTACAGGAAATGGACCCATCTAGAATTAGAATTTTTTTTTGTTTATGGTCGGAGTCGACTCTTCAGGTCATAGTTTCACTTGCTGTAGTCTCCTCTGTTATTTATTTATTTTTAAAAATAGCAAATCTCCTAGTTTATTTCACTATTGTGCTAGTCTCCCACAAAAAATATGGTCACCCTAAGTGTACAATCAGTAAATGATTAGGTTCTCATTCCTTCAGTCATGAAATGTTTGGTAAATCAGATGTGTATTTCAAAAGCATAGCAGCAGTAATCAATGGTAATTCACTAACTATTGATTTCTCTTTGATGGATTTCATCCTCATAGCTTCTTTGAAAATAGGCCAGTGGCAGCACACAATTCCCTTGCCCATGGGTGATTGATATGGAATTAGCAAAACTAACTGAACAAAAACCAGTGTTAGTATACTAGCAGAAAAGCAGCTGCCCACTGTCACAAAAGCCACTTCATGCTAACAGATTTCTTTAACATCTGACAAAAGCACATTAAAGTTATTATCAATTGAACAAAATTCCTGCAGCAGAATGATGGTCATGATAGTAATGAAACATTGGATAGTCACATGATTCAGAAGAATTTAAATAGTGCCATTCAAATGGACTTCCCCCTTCACCACCACAATAATTTTTAACTAATTTCTTTCACACCCTTCAACCAAAGCCTCGCCTTTTTGTTTGCCCATCCCTTCACCGCACTTGGGGACCTTTTCTTAGAAATGTAGGAAACTGTCCCTTCTCCTTTCCTGACTTCCTTTTCCTTTTTACAGCTTTCCATCTTTTCCATATCCACGCCCTCTTCTGAGGATCAAGAAAACATTAACCCTCTTACTCTCTTCAGCTATATCTCAAGATTAAAAGGACCCCATGGGGGAAGGGTCCAGACCTGGTGGGATCCCCTATGTGTGCCTCTGGTCAAATGCAAAAAACTTATCTGCTATACATTATACCATATGGTGGAGGCAAAATAATATCGGTAAGTGTTCTTGAAATAGCTGACCAAGTTGCATTTTGGTTCCTGTCTACTGTACTTTGCAGACTTCCTTTCTAGAAGTTATGTGAGAATTTCCTCTCACCTCTCATTTATGAGTTTTCAAATGATTCTTGTAGGTGGCTCATTTGAGTGGTCCTGAACAGCTATTTTTAATCTGTGAACTATAATTTTCTGTGATTTAGCACTCATTGCACCCATGCAAATGACTCAGCATTCCAACTGTATATGTATTATAATATTCTAATATTCTCTTGTGTAGACTACATCTACCTTCCCTTCTTCCACCCTCTTTATTTCCCTTTTTCAGTCACAGCCATCATGAGTCTATTTGTTGTCAGTTTAAATATTTTATTTTATGCAATCTATACTATGTATATTAATAAAAGGTGGCACATGGCTATCTGTGTTTGTATGTGTGGACAGCACATCTTGAAAACCAAAAAACTTAGAGACTTAAAACTTAGTTCACTTACTAAGGAGACCTTGAGGATTTGCACCTTGGGGCCAGAATCATACCCCACAGCATTTCTCATAAACCAAGAAACATTGCAACATAAAACTTGGTACACCTATCAAAGAGACCTTGAGGATGTACACCTTGGTGCCAGAATTATGATTTTTGGGGGAGAGGGAGGGGGCTGCCATACAAATCATCCTAAAGCATTTCTCAAAAACCAAGGAACTTACAGACTTAAATCTTGGTACACTTAAAGAGACCTTGAGGATGTGCACCTCCATGCCAGAATTTTGATTTTTTGGGGAGGGGGTGCCATACAAATCATATCTTAATTAGAGGCCCATGTTAATTTTTCATAAAATTATACAACTTATTTTGAATATTCTTAGCAAAATATCAAATTTGAATCTACATTATATTTAATTTGTTTGTATCACTTAGGGGGAAATATTTTCAATGATTAAAAATTTTCAAGTAATGTTTGGCATTATGCACGTCTGACTGATTTTCTGAAACATTGGAAATACTTGCAACTATTAATTTCTGAATAACAAGCTAGATATAAAAGCGAAATTGTTTACAGAACAAAATGTTGTCATTAGATGCCTTGCGACCGTTTAATTTGCATTATACCTAATATTTCGATTGTCCTGAGAATTTTACAGGCCATATCTGTAACAGTAGCGTGCAGCACCATCGCTAGATTACTACACATAAATTGCTGATTTTGTAAATCGTAAAGCAGCAAAAATAGCTTTTATTTCCATAATTTTGTCATTAGATAAGCTTAATTTTAAACCAGTTAAGTTGAACGTTGAGTGTTGTATTAAAATAAAAGTTTTCACTTAATTATTGATTTGTTTATAGGTATCAATTCACAATGAACTATAGGTCTACCGCGATCAAAGAACATTTTGGGTGCACAGTGGGTGTGACCTAATCTCACTTCACCTGGCACCCTCCCCTCTCGCCCTTACCGCACGGGCTATCGCTGTCTCGGTCATTTTCTTACTACACTTGCCATTTATTCGCAAAATTTCCTTTAGGCAGCAACTGTAAATAGTGAGAATTGACAACCTAAGCCCCACTGCGGGTAGGGGGACTGAGAATACTCCCGCAGCCCCTCTGCTGGTCGTAAGAGGCGACCAATGAGGCGAGGAGCAGACCTCGTTAAAAAACCCCCAGTTTCTGCCAAGGGCAGTGTCCAGATAGTAGGTGGGTTCACTATCTGTGCATAAAGCCACAACATCTGGCTAAGAATCCACCCGTGTGTTTACCGTGCACGGCGACCCGTAAGGGGGAGAAGGGGATCCTGGTGGTTGAGCTCCTTGGTTCCGGAAGAGGTCGGATGCCTTGGATGGGCCATGGAGTAATACACCACTTAGGCCCCAGATTCACTGAAGACGGGCGGTCAGGTGCTAGCCACACCTGGCCAATCGGCTTCCGTCACGTTTCGGCGTTCCGGTGGCGAGTGCTTTGGGCTATGGAGGTCTGTGGAGGGGGGTCGAAGGTGCATGGGGTTGGAGGCCCATGTATGGTGGGTGGAGTGGGTGCTGAGACCTAACCTGAAGCAGGCAGCCTAGCTGCGGGTGCTATATCCCTTGGTTAGCCCTGGCGACCATACCGGTTTGCGGTGTGGCGTCCCAAATGTGTGGCTCCGTGGTGGGTGGGGAGACCAAGAGATGAAAATTTTTCCTTATTATGAAAGGACTACCTCCTCCCAAAAGACCCCGTCCGGAAACGGATGGGCGAGATATGGTTGTCGGCACATGCCGCAAGTATTTGATAATGAAATGTAAGAAGGAGGGAGAGAACCTTACCAAGGTATCTCCCTTCTTAATTCATAAAGTTTTGACCAATGCTGTTCCTGGGTCTATAAATGTTAAAAAGTTGCGTGACGGTACTCTGCTGATAGAAACGTCTGAAGAGAAGCAGAGCCAGAAGTTGCTGTCGATGACGAAGCTTCACGACATAGAAATCACCGTTGAGCCGCATAAGACCCTTAACACGTGCCGAGGCGTAATTTCTTGTTACGACCTCTTATACGTTGAAGTCGACGAGATAACGAAGGAGATGGCTTCGCAAGGGGTCATCTCCTGTCGTAGACTCACGACTAAACGTAATGGTGAGACCATCAATACCACCTCGGTGGTACTCACCTTTGCAGGTGACAAACTTCCTGAAAAAGTTTTCGTTGGGTACGAGTCTTGCCCAGTCCGACCCTTCATTCCGAACCTCATGCGTTGCCATCAATGCCAAAGATTTGGCCACATTGCACCTCGGTGCAAGGGCGAATCTATCTGCCCAAAATGTGCCAAGAATAAGCACGATGGGGATTTTTGTGCCTCTCCTGCTCTTTGTGGCAATTGCGTTGGACCACATCCAGTCTACTCGCGGGATTGCCCAAAGCTGCAGGAAGAAAGGAAGATCATGGAGATCAAGGTGACGGAGAAGATCCCGTATTTTGAGGCCCGGAAGAAGTATAAGGTGCTCGTAGCCCCAACATTTTCGAGGTCCTATGCGGCAACGGCAGCAACACCATCAACTCCTATTAAAACGGCCAGCATAGGAATACAGACAGAGAATCAGGGACAGCAACCAAGGAAAAAAACGGAAAAAAGGTAGAGAAATCTTTAGCAAAAACAGGAAAAAATACTTCCACATCCATGGATGTGGATAAAACCATCTGTGTGATATCTTCCAAGAAGACTACTCCAAAGGAAAATGACATAGAGACAAAAGCTCACGTCCTGAGACGTGAGATAACTCCACCACAATCTCCTCCTCGTGATGCGATGGCACTGAGCGAGGAGGAGATGGAGGAAGGCGAGTTGGAGGAGGACCAACTCAAAATCCTCCTCCTGAACCAGAAGAAGGGTAGGAAGTTGAAGCTTAAGCGATAAGCTTCCCTTCCACAGAGATGGGTTTTAATCGCGAGTCTTTTACTTTTATCATTTTAAATATATATTTATGTTTGCCATTCAATGGAATTTGAATGGCTATTTTAAACATCTAGAGGAGTTGAAGGTTTTAATTGCACATTTTAACCCGTCCTGTATTTTCTTACAAGAAACTCATTTTAAGGTTACCGACACGCCTAAATTGAAGGGGTACAGCATCCTGCGGCTAGATGACCTTAGCGGTCGACGAGCGCAAAGTGGTGTTGCTGCTGCTGTCCGGGAGACCCTATACACCTCCCGGGTAGACTTGCAGACACCCTTGCAGGCCCTAGCTGTGACGGTAGCTGTACCGGAGAGGGTTACATTCTGTAATGTATACCTTCCGGAGTGGGCTCCAGTCACCATGAGGATCCTGCAGGATCTGGTGGAGCAATTACCCAAGCCATTCGTCCTTTTGGGCGATTTTAATGCTCATAGCACCCTTTGGGGAGAAACTGTGAGTGGTTCTAATCGGCGAGGGCGTGTTTTAGAAAAGTTTTTAACAAATTTTAATCTTATTTTAATTAATAAAAAAGAAAAGACTCGTTTTAACTCTTTTACAGGAGAATACTCCTCAATAGATCTATTGATTTGCAGCAGTAGTATTGCTCCCCGTTTTAAACTCCAAGTCCATGATGATCTCTGTGGAAGTGACCACTTCCCCCTTCTTATCCGTAAAAATTTTTTTGTGAAAATTTTAACAGCCCCCAGAAATGGCTTTTGAAGAAAGCCAACTGGGAGGATTTTAAAAAGAACCTTGATTTTAATTTTAACTCGACTCGTAGTGGCGTTGAAAACGTAGAGGACCTTCGTAATGCGGTAGTGCATGCTGCAGAGAAGAGCATTCCTGTTTCAGCTGTCAATGCAAGTCGTCCACCAGTGCCTTGGTGGAACGATGAATGTGCTGAAGCAATCAGGAAACGAAAGAAGGCCCTACGCATTTTTAACAAGCACCCTACATGTATGAATCTAGCGGCATTCCGGCGCCTGCGAGCGAAGGCTCGTCAGGTGGTGAAAACCGCAAAAAGGAACTCTTGGATGAAGTATGTCAGTTCGATCACCCACCGAACACCTATTGCATAGGTTTGGAGGAAAGTGAAATGTATCTCCGGTGTTTATCATCTCCCAGGCACCCCATCTGTTGTTGTGAATGGGTCCATTGTGATGGAGCCAGCCACAGTAGCTGAGGCTTTTGGAAATCACTATGCTTCCATAAGTAGCTCGGCCAACTACGATCTGGCCTTCGCGTCGCATAAGCGTCGTGAAGAAGGAGGCTTCCGCCCCTTCGAACCAGACCTGGCCGGAGCTAGCTACAATGACCCCTTCACACTGTGGGAGCTGGAGTCAGCCATTGCTGATCTGAGGGACACCGCTCCAGGAATGGACCGTGTCCACAATGCCTTCCTGCGATGTGTGCCGAACTCTATCTTAGGAGAGATGTTGAACGCATTTAATAAAGTCTAGCAAGATGGAGATTTTCCCAAGAGTTGGGGAGAGTCTATAGTAGTCCCGATCCCTAAACAGGGAAAGGACAAGACTCTCCTTGGGAACTACAGGCCAATTTCTCTGACCTCCTGCCTGTGCAAGCTAATGGAGAGAATGGTGAACCGAAGTCTAGTTTGGTGTCTTGAGAACCGTAATCTTCTCTCCAACATCCAGTGTGGCTTCAGGCAACATAGGAGTACTGTCGACCACTTGGTAAGGATTGACAGCTTCATCCAAGAGGCATTCGTCCATCGCCAGCATGTTGTGGGGGTCTTCTTTGACCTGGAGAAGGCCTACGACATGACATGGCGTTTTAAAATTTTAAAGTGTCTTAGGTCGTGGGGTTTTAAAGGCAATCTGCCTACTTTTATTAAAAATTTTTTATAGGATAGAGTTTTTAAGGTCGTATTGGAAACTCATTTTCCAACACATCCTCAGGAAAATGGAATTCCGCAAGGGTCCATATTAAGCGTAACGCTGTTTGCAATAGCGATCAATGACGTAGTAAATTCCATCACACCACCTGTGGAAGCCTCTCTGTTTGTTGACGACCTGGCAATATTTTTTCGATCGTCAAGGGTAGCACTGGCTGAGAGGCAGCTACAAATTACGCTCAATCGTCTCCACGAGTGGTCCCGCCGCAATGGCTTCCGTTTTTCGGAAGAGAAAACATGTTGTGTCCATTTTAATAGGCGCAGGGGTATATTCCCCAAACCTATACTTCGGCTGGGCAACCACCAGTTGAATTTCGTGGACTCGTTGCGTTTCCTGGGTGTTCTGTTTGACGAGCGGCTAAATTGGCGAAGCCATATTCAATCCCTTAAGGTGAAGTGCCGGATGTCGCTCAGTGTATTACGAGCGTTGACTGGTCGCTCGTGGGGTGCGGACCGAACATCAATGCTTCTCCTTTACAGGGCATTGGTTCGGTACAAGCTCGACTACGGCTGTTTTATATACGGTGCTGCCCGGGCATCTTATCTGCGTGCACTGACATCACTGGTTGCCGGACTACGGTTGGCGACTGGTGCCTTTCGAACCAGTCCCATCCCCAGCATTTATTGTGATGCTGGAGAGCCACCGTTGGAAATCAGGAGGAATGTCCTGATGTGCAGTTATGTCAGCAAACTTTTAGCCCTTCCTTCGCACCCGTGTTTTAAAATTGTTTTTAATCGTAGTTTAATGGACGTTTTTAACAGAAGACCCCGGGCCCTGAAGCCCCTTGGTATTCGTTTTTATAATTATATTATAGGCAATAATTTAACTTTACCCCAGATTTATAGATTGCAAGTTCCGCGTAACCCTCCTTGGAGTACCCCGAGGCCAGAAATCTTATTTGATTTAGCTCGAAGGTCCAAGAATGAGTGTCCTCCTGCAGAACACAAGGTTGCATTCGCCGAAATCCTGTCACGCTGTCCAGGATTCGCACCTATCTTCACGGATGGGTCGAAGTCCTCAACAGAATGCGCATGCGCCTTTGTATCCCTGCACACATCCTCCGGGTTCAAGCTTAATCCGTTATGTGGTATCCACACTGCGGAGCTCACAGCTATTAAGCTGGCCCTGGAGAGCATTGAACGTCGGAATATATCTCACTTGATATGTTCCGACTCAATGAGCGCATTACAATCCATTGCCTGCTATAATCCAGTACATCCTTTGGTCCAGGATGTGCACTCCTCCCTCATCATCTTGAAGAGTCGAGGTGTGCAAATTAAGTTCGTGTGGGTGCCGAGCCACGTAGGTATAGCAGGCAATGAGGCAGCTGATGTCGCTGCTAAGGATGCCCTGGGAAACCCAGAGGTGCAAATGGATCTCGTGCCTTGGAGAGACCTTCGTGCGATGTTTTGTGGCGCACTGCAGAAGGAGTGGCAAGCCTCATGGCAGAACCTCGAAAATAACAAATTACGCACAATCAAGGTCAGTACCGGTGCATGGCAATCATCTGTCAGAAATAGTAGAAGGGAGGAGGTGGTCATCACGCGATTGAGGATAGGCCACTGTGCCTTAACCCACTCGTACCTTTTTACCACCCCACGGGTACAACCTCGATGTGATGACTGCGACACTTTTCTTACCATAAGACACCTCCTGACAGAATGCCAAAGATACCTAGAGTTGCGTAGGAAATGCAATATCAGGGGATGTATAAGAGACATCCTAGGTGATGACACAACTAGGATGAATGAAGTTTTATTATTTTTAACGGAGGCTGGACTTTTCCAACGATTTTAAATTCTATTCTTTTCTATTTTTATTTTATTATTTATTTATATATATGTGTGTATATGTATATATAATCATTAAATTGTAAATATTAACCCTTTGACGAAGGTGCAAAATGACCCTCGATGTCGATGCACCAGTATAAATGAAGAACTACTAGACAACCTAAGGAGGATGGGCTAGTAGTGGGGTGGGGGAAGTCAAGATGACCGAGGAAACTTCCCCTCCGTGACGGAGAAACTTCCCCTCCTTGCGCGGCCGAAATTCGCGCATGTTCTTATCTTTGCGGCATACCTATAGTCCTCGCAACGTGAAGTGCTACTCTTAAGAGCAAGTCATCAATCATGCTCCCTTTTTACTTTCTCTACATATAGAGAAAAATTATTCTAATCGCGAGAAAAGTCGACTTCGGGATTTTACGAAAATACCCGTTTTATGTGTCCCCGAGTCCAAAAAGTGGTTTTCGCCATGCTGTCGATCTGACTGTGCGAGGCCTTAGAGCAGCGGTGCCCAAACTACGGACCGCGAAGTTTTTTTGTTCGGCCCGCGAAGCTAAGGCGAAAAATCAATTCGAAAAATTTAACACACAAATTCATACATTTTTAAAAATTTTCATAATAAAACTTTAAATATTGAAATGTTAGCCATGAAAACCTTATTTAGACATGATTTTCACTTAATGGCATCTCACAATTAGGGTTGCCAACAGTATCATTTTGACCCGAAGACTTCGGGTTTAGCGACATTTCTTTGGGCTTTGGGTTTGTAATAAATTTCTTCGGGTCTACGGCTACAAATTCTACAAATTTTTTTGAGTTCGAAGAAATAATGTTCGTTTATTTATGCACCGTTCTCGGGTTAGGTACTTCTGTGAAGCTGGTTCTAAAATCTGCTATTAATTCAAAAATTTGCTATTAGTTCCGGCCTGACATAGCGTGGCGTTAAATGTCCTATTTCAGAACCTATCAATAATCGATTTGACTTATTTATCGATTTGCATATCTGTTCAGTAGGACCTTTGCATGAATCAGCATGAATGCAGGTTCTACATAAAAGATAGGCGGCTGTTCTTTGCTTCTGTGTAGGGAGTATTTATGTGACTTGTTTATTTATATTGAACTTTGTTTCCTAAGTAAAGCTGAGCTGGCAATTAGAATTAATTTTGACATGAGCTGTGAACAATTTTATTCATATTTAAAAGCGCCGGCACAGAAGGGTTTAGTGGAAAAAGCCCAGAGCCAAAATAAATATAATTTTAAGAAATAAATGTTTCTTAATTTTATTTTACTTGCAGAAATTTTAAAAGTTGGTTTATTGTGATCAATAAGAATATTATAAAATTTGTGTATTGTATTGTGTATAAAATTTCAAATTGAAGTTATTTTAGTTCAGAATTTTTATAACGAACCCACTTCCCTACCCCTTCAAAAATCTTATTTAGGGCCTAAACATATTTCTTCCTGACCAGAAATGATTGAAGTTTGTAAGTACATATTGTAATACACATACTCGTATCCTTTGGTCTAAAAAATAAGCCAAAGTAATTAATTAATTAATTAATCATTTATTATATTTATGCATAACTAAATAAATAATATTAATTTGATATTTGAAAATGTATTGATGCAATTTATCATACTAATTAATTAACAACTAGTGAACAACTGAAAACTCGTAAAAAAGAAAAAAAAGCGTATTCCTTCAAATTCTCCGGGTTGCAGACTAAAATCTTCGGGTCAAGAAGGTCTTACAGTTGGTAACTCTACTCACAATATATAGAAAATTTCCGATTTAAACTCTAATCCGGCCCACCGAAGAATTGACAACTTCCAATGGATTCGCAACCATTGATGCGGCCCGCCATTAGAAAAGTTTGGGGCACCGCTGGATTCGCAACCATTGATGCGGCCCGCCATTAGAAAAGTTTGGGGCACCGCTGCCTTAGAACAACGGTCTCAAACTCGCGGCCCCCGTGGCACATTTCTGCGGGCCGCGAAGTAAGGTAGTATACACTAAACTGCCATAACACAAATGTATTTCTTATAAAATATTTCACCTTAATCTAAAAAATATAAGATGTATGTTAAATCAGCATCTTAAAAACGTACGTTGCTTACTCATTACGATTTATAAAAATTCTACACAGGTGGGGTACTAAGTATGTTCTTCACTCCGCAAGCGTGTTTCTTGCATGTCCGAAGAACCTAACCCTCGACGCCGAATCTATTATTATTTTTAGAATGAATGGGTTTAAGGCCGCATCATAGGATGGGCGATTTCTTTCTTGTGGAAGAGGAGAGTGGATGTCCAAAGAATATGAAACGGTGTGAAGACTGGGAAAGTATGCGTCCCTCGCACCGACCTGAGTTTGAGACCCCTACCCTAGAGCCTTGAAGGTTCAACAAAATCAGATGATATTTCGTATTAGGGAGGAATTGAAATATATTCCCCCTTGAAATGGCGCCTTATGTGGCGAGAAATAAAATTACTTGTGACCAGTTAATCGCCATTTTAGATAACAACGGCGGTAATTTGCATAACAGTTGAAAGTGAACGGTAGCTAAATAAGCAAAAGGGAACGAATCCAAACCCCAACAAATTAACCAAACCCGGAGGGAGGAAATAGGACGAATCCAACCACTTCACCCAACCCGGGGGTAGGAAATATTAGTTACACTCCAGTCAGGCACTACGTACCCTCGAGACCTCTTTGCCTAATTGATTGATTTATTTTGTAAAAAAATAAATGACAGGTTACGACACAAAATCGAATTGAATATTGTATTCATAAAATTGGATAATAGCACAATTTTCGTTCCCGTCATACTGACGGGCTAAAATTCTTGTGAATAGAATATTGACCACATAGGCAACTAACTGCATTGACCATGCTTTATAAATCTACGTTCTTCTTAATACAATAATGAGATAAAATTGATAATGTTAAAAACTCACCATTTCCAGAAAATTTCTGTAATTGATTGCGCAGAGGTTAGCTGTAGGATGCAACCACATCCTTGAAAAGGAATTGAGGGTTTTATACTGCAGCAGTTCATTGCATTTTCGCGTGATGACTTCACGTACTTGAGAAAACAAGTAAGGAAAGGTGTACTCCATGTCAGAGTACACAGATTCTCCAAATACGTTCTTTGAGACCAACAAATTTTAGTAAAACAGCCCAATACCAAATTTTATCAAAATATGTCCTGCGGTTCCCGGGTTGAAACGTACGTTGTAAACTACATGTAGGTCTTCATGTAAAGTGGTCGTAATTATCGTCCGATTTTAACCAAAATTGGAATCGGTCGACCAATTTTACTAAAGCTCTCCAATAACAAATTTCATCAAAATAAGTTTTGCGGTTCCCGAGTTGAAACAGAGGAACATAGTAAACTACGCACATGCAGGTCTTTGTGTAGTGTTTGCATTATTATTTTCCGATTTTAACCAACATTTTAGTAAAATTGGTAGACCGATTCCAATTTTGGTTAAAATCGGACAATAATTACGAACACTTTACATGAAGACCTACATGTAGTTTAAAATGTTTCACTGTTTCAACTCGGAAACCGCATGACTTATTTAGATGAAGTTTGGTAGGCGACGCTCGATTTACGCCAATCCGATTTACGCGCTTTCATTTTAACGCCATTTATAATAAACGTACAAATAACATCCTATTTGCGCCATCTTGCTCGTTTCTACGGTCCTCTACCTTTGAATGTTACATTGTGAAGTCTAACGAGCATCCAATCGCTCGCCGATAAAGTATACAATGTATACTATACATACTGTTACATTGTGAAGTATCACGTTCATTTTCTTTCACCGCAAAAGTAGACAATACGTAGGCATACGTATACAGTTGGCAGTTTAATTAAATGTTGTCGTCTTTCGTAGTGCTGACGTTCTCCATTTAGCTGTAGTTTACCTCTGTGATTTTAATTCTTAGTATTCTTAAATATATCCCCTTGTGCTAAAATGAGCTTCAAAAGAGTTAGCAGTGATTCTAACATGGAAAGGAAGGACGTGAAATAAATCTATAAAGTTTCTTTCCTTAGAAATTAAAATAGAGGTTCTTAAAAGGTTTGAACTTGGTGAGAGAAACATTGACATTCGGAAAGAATTGGGACTTAGTGATTCTACAATAAGAACAATTCGTAACATTAAGTTTGGGAACGGTACTCCCTTAATTTATGTGATAAGCACCAGCTCGTATGCCTTTTAACTGGTGGGGAAATTTTGTCATAATTTTGTGTACGCACGTGAGCGTAATTTTGGAACCCCTAGGTTATTATTTCGAATTTTTTCACAGGACAATCAACGCATAGAAAAGTTTTACAATACTATCGCTTGCATGATAGATTTATAACGCGTTATTTGCATTGATAATATTCAAGGAATATTATTAAATAAAGGAATAAATCAATTACTGAATTTACATCACCATAAAGAAAGATGTTACTGAGGTTTAAAATGTTTTGGTAGGAATGAATCTTACTATTCCTTATGGCAGGAGCCACCACTGTATATGATCAAATACTGCCGGAAAATAACTTTTGATTTACGCCAATTTCGATTTACGCCATAATCCTTAGAACGTATCTATGGCGTAAATCGAGCTTCGCCTGTATATTGTGGAGTTTTGCTAAAATGGGTCGACCGATTCCAATTTAGGATAAAATCGGACAACAATGACGACCACTTTACATGAAGACCTACATGTAGTTTACAATGTTTCTGTTTCAACTCAAGAACCGCATGACTTATATTGACGAAATTTGGTATTGGGGAGTTTTGCTAAAATGGGTCCACCGATTCCAATTTCGGTTAAAATGGGACAATAGTTACGACCACTTTACATGAAGACCTACTTGTATTTTACAACGTACCTAGCTTGCTTCTCGTTAAATACTCATCTGAGGGAAAAATATTGAGAACATTGTGAAATCTCAAAGAGCGCAATTGGAAACTATGTACTCAGACATGGAGTACACCTTTCCAATCTTTAGACAGTCCTTTCTCTGACTTGGTTAAAAAATTAAAAAAATAGGTTTTGTGATCATCATCAATATTTATGAAGTTACTTGCCAGAAATTACTATTTTTTTCCTTAAAATCAGGACGTAAATTTTAGCAAAGCGCGGCCTCCTTTTCCTCCATCATAACCAAGGTTAAAATTCAAATAGTGGCCTTATAACTTACCTCTCGTTGATGGACTGCATCATTTCCACGCATGAAGTGCATACGAACCAGCTAGTTACGGGCTATATATATGCTTCTCACGCCGCTCTAGTAGCACAGAGAATCTCGGCGTCCTCACTTCATAGATAGCGGAATAACAAGTAACATATGCAATTTCACAATCACAAAACCGGGAGAGATCGTAAACAGTGAGTTTGGTGTGAGGACAATTATAACACTGGGTTTGCGAATTTTTTTTTACGTTTGTTTGCATAAGGTCTTTACCGTTTACACAAAGTTTTATTTTTATTTCCAATGTAAAATATTGAATCCAATGCTAATTAATGATCTGTAGATTTAATTGTTGATCAAAAATTAAGTCGCTAAAATTTACCGGCTAAAGGAAAATATGTACGAATAAACGCGTAACCTTGTTTCTTCCCATTCCGAGTCATTTATTGCGCCTTTCTCGGAACAGTAGCTTTCACAGCCGCACACCTTTATAGCAATAAGAAATGCGTTGATTAAAAATACAGACGATTTATTGATGAATAATTATCAAAGATTATGATTTTAAATAGTTAGAATCTTTAATGGAATGAACGTTTCTATTTTTAGGATAGTTTTTCTCAAAGGGATCAATAGACGAATGAAAAGCAATAAGATTTTCTTCAATGGTCAATATAGAATGATACTTGGGTATTAAGATTGCATCACATGAAAAACAGGCCTCGTGCAAAAAACCTTTTCAGAAAAAAAATATTAGCTCTAATTACAGATTTGTTTGTAGAATTTATCGTGCTATGACGCTTCACTTTCACATTAAGTTGATTTTGATTTTAAAATATAATTCATTTGATCTGTCACACATTTTATTTACAAAAGATAGTACAATGAAGTACCCAGCGGTGCCCAGGAAAATCCAGTATTTCAGAATAATCTTCACTTCATAATTAGTTAATCTCGAATAACGTTTCCTTTTTTGCTCGCGAAGTTTTCACTTATTACGAAATGCAAAGAAAGGAATAAGAAACGTTATTTATTTTTCTTTTAAACGGTTCATGTCCAAAGATCGTAGGCGAATCAATTCTAATTTAATTTGCAAAAGAGTAAAGGTCTGTAAGTCGAAAAATCGATTTTTACGTGTTATCTTATGCAAAATAGTAATTATCTATGAAAGTAGGACCCAGGTGTTTTTTGAGAATTTTTTCATAGATGATTTTTACTATAAGAATCAAACATTCCTACGAAATTTCAATTTTCTACATACTCGGAAAGTTTGTTAAAATAGCATTATAATCAGTAGTTCTCGATTCTCCCGCTCTTTTATAAAGTCTTTTTAAGAGCGGCGCCACTGTCCAGCATGAAAGACAAGGGTTTAGGACACTCCGACGCAACCGTTTCGGCGCGGGGATCTTTCGGCGCAGGGATCTTTCCGCGCAGGGATCTTTCGGCGCAGTGATCTTTCGGCACTGGGACCTTCCGGCGCGGGTATCTTTCGGCCCAGGGTTATTTCGGCGCAGGGTTATTTCGGCGCGGAGACGTTTCGGCGCAGGAACACAATTTTTCTGTTTCCCTGGGTAAAACTCGAGCAATGTAGCAGAAAATATTACTACATACTATATCTTGACTTCCTCTTGGTAAAAATCTTAACTTAATGGAGAATTTCTTAATATTGACAGGTACTGGAAATTGCTTGTAAATACACAATATTATCTTATGAAAATAATGATAGGAGGGGGTATGGCGGTAGAAATTGTTAACATATATAGGCGATGTGGCTGTCTGTCGCAAACGTCGATAAATGTAGAATTTTAAATTTGGAATTCAACGAAATGAAATAATCTTCGATAACAGTCGATTAGGAATAAAAATATTTATCGTGAGAAATAAATTATGATTTCTGTTAATTTATCACATTGAAACTTATATTATTATTGTCAAACATCGTTAGCTGTTAATTAAAAAACTAGACTGAATACACTATGTCAGGGATCAGTAACCGGTCGATCTCCTAGCATATCGTGGTCGATTGCGCAGCACTTAACAAAAATCGAGAAATTAAAAAAATACATGTCTATCATTGTGAACTTACAAAAAGTTTCAAATGTTAACGCCGAAAAAAACAATAACATATGATTTTAGCCCATCACTTTGTAATGTATCACATGAAAATATTGTAATAAAAATTGTATTGTAAAAGAAGTCATCGGAAAAAGTGGTTGATCTTGAAATCTCATTTTCTTCAAGAGGCTCAAGTGCATAATCAGAATTCCTCTCAATAGGAATTGAATTAGCTCCAAGAAAAATCATCACTAAAAGAAACTTCTCTGCATGAATGTTAATATACCAATATAACAATACATTATGATTAGCGTAATTGCCCGTCAAATATGACGGGTACGCGTGGAATAAGTATTAAATTTAAGAAACACTCCATTCTTCCTCCTTTTATCTCTTTCTCTCTCCCATCCCCCGCTCCCCTCTCCCCGCATCACTCTTCCCGCATCCCTCTCCCCGCATCCCTCTCCCCGCATCCCTCTCCCAGCCCCCCTTTCGCCGCCCCCCTCTCCCCCCCCTCTCCCCGCCCCCTCTCCCCGCCCCCTCTCCCCGCCCCCTCTCCCCGCCCCTCTACCCGCCCTATCTCCCCGCCCCTCTCCCCGCCCCCTCTCCCCGCCTCCCTCTCCCCGCACCATGCACCCCTCTCCCCGCCTCCCTCTCTCCGCCCCCTCTCCCCGCTCCCTCTCCCCGCCCGCCTCTCCCAGCCCCCTCATATATATATATATATATATATATATATATATATATATATACTCCCCTACAGAACGCATCTCCGCCTTCGTTGACTCCCACCTACAACCTCTCATTCGTCAATTCCCTTCCTTCATCTAAGACACTAACCACTTTCTCAAACGCCTCAAACACCTCCCCTTTCCTCTCCCACCCAATACCATTTTGGCCACTATCGATGTCTGTTCCCTCTACACAAACATCCCCCATGATGATGGACTCTCTGCCCTTAGTAAACTCCTGGACTCAAGACCACCCGACGCTAGACCTTCCTCCCATTTCTTATTAGACTTGGCAGCTATGGTGCTAAAAATGAACAACTTCACCTTCGATGGGCGTCACTACCTTCAAATTAGAGGCACTGCGATGGGCACCCGTATGGCGCCTTCATACGCCAATTGTTACTTGGGAGAATGGGAACGACTCTTCCTCAACGTACCACTCAGACCACTTTTGTGGCTGAGATACATCGACGATGTCTTCCTCATTTGGACGCATGGACCTGACTCTCTCTATTCCTTTCTCTCGCGCCTCTCCTCCCATCCTTCACTCTCTTTCACCCACCAATCCTCTACCTCCCACATTACATTCCTGGATGTCGATCTTTACCTTCAAGACAGCAAAATTCGCACCTGTGTTCATATCAAACCCACCAACAGCCTCCAATATCTCCACTTTGATAGCTGCCATCCCCTTCATACCAAAACCTCTATCCCCTATTCCCTTGCTCGTCGAGGATGGAGGCTTTGTTCTGATAGAGCTTCCCTTCTACAATACTACTCTGTCCTCGAGGACGCTCTCCTCAAACGTGGCTACCCTCCAGTCTTGGTCCGCGAACAGATCCATAGGGCGATGACGCCTACCCACCATGGATCCCTCCCACACACACCTACTATCCCTGTATCAACCCCTTCACTCACTCTTACTACACTTTTCCTTCCTGGTATCCACGAAGCCCTCAAAACAATCCTCCATGCTGCCCACCCAATTCTTACCTCTTCCTCCCACCAGTCCCTCTTTACCAACCTTTTTGCCAATCCCCCGCTCCTCTCCTTCCGCCGGCCCCCCAATTTGGGAAATATCTTGTGGATGAAGGAACTTCCGACTTCTACCACGCCTCTTGCAATGGGGTCTCACCCCTGCGGCAAACCTCGCTGCCTCACTTGCCCTATCCACCTATCCTCATCTTTTTTCTCGAGTCCCTCCACTAATATCACCTACCCCATCACCTCTAGAAGCAACTGCACCACCCGAAACGTCATTTACCTCCTTACCTGCACTCTTTGTCCCGCGTTTTATGTAGGACTCACCAGCAATCCGTTAAATATCCGCATGAATGGTCACCGGAATAGCGTCTCTCTCAGACGCCCTCTCCCAGTTGCATTACACGCCAATGCCCACAATGTCCCCTTCAATAGTTGCTACATTGTAAGGGTTATTCGCGCCTTACCCAATGACACTCCTGCCCCCCTTCTCCGACACTGGGAACTTGCACACATACATCTTCTTGACTCTTTCTCTCCGCCTGGCCTCAACCTCCGCTAACCCTATTAGCCCCCTTACATTGTCTCCTTGTTACTTTGTAACTATTCGCACTCTACGTCATCACACTCCCTCCTTATTGGCTATCCACCCTTCCTACTCCCCGCCTCCTCCGATCATCAACCTCCCTACATCACCCTGTCATTCCCCGCTCAGTATGTCACTCTCATTTACTCTATCGCTGAAGAAGGGCATAGGCCCGATAAGCTTGCGAGTTTTTTGTTTTTGTGTTCGTGTGTTCAACGTGTCTCTTCGACGCCCCAAGCAGCCTGCCAACTTGGTCTCCGACTTGGTAAGTGTCCGCTGGGCTTCCTTCAACACCTTGTTGCTACCCTCATCATTACCTTTTCATTTCCTTAAGTATATATATAATGGGGCTAGTGGGGTTAGTGGAGGTTGAGGCCAAGCGGGGAGAAAGAGTCAAGAAGATGTATATGGGCTAGTTCCCATTGTCGGAGAATGGGGGCAGGAGTATCATCGGGTAAGACGCGAATAGCCCTTACATTGTAGCAACTATCGAAGGGGACGTGAGCATTGGCGTGTGATGCAACTGGGAGGGGGCGTCTGAGAGAAACGCTATTCCGGTGACCGTATATTCGGATGTTTAACGGGTTGCTGGTGAGGCCTACGTAAAACGCGGAACATAGGGTGCAGGTGAGGAGGTAAATGACGTTGCGGGTGGTGCAGGTGCTTCTAGAAGTGATGTTGGTGGAGGAACTGGAGAAAGAATATGAGGGTAGGTGGATAGGGCAAGTGAGGCAGCGAGGTTTGCCGCAGGGGTGAAACCCTAAGGCAAGAGGCGTGGTAGAAGTGGGAAGGTCCTTCATCCAGAAGATATTTCCCAAATTGGGGAGCCGGCGGAAGGAGAGGAGCGGGAGATTGGCAGAAAGGTTGGTAAAGAGGGACTGGTGGGGGGAAGAGGTAAGAATTGGGTGGGCAGCATGGAGGATTGTTTTGAGGGCTTCGTGGATACCAGGAAGGAAAAGTATCGTAAGAGTGAGTGGAGTGGTTGATGTAGGGATAGTCGGTGTGTGAGGATGGGATCTAATGTGGGTAGGCGTCATCGCCCTATGGATCTGTTCGCGGACTAAGACTGGAGGGTAGCCACGTTTGAGAAGAGCGTCCTCTAGGACAGAGTAATACTGTAGAAGGGATGCTCTATAGGAACAAAGCCTCCTTCCTCGTCGAGCAAGGGCATGGGGGATGTAGGTTTTGGTATGAAGGGAATGGCAGCTATCAAAGTGGAGGTATTGGAGGCTGTTGGTGGGTTTGATGTGAACACAGGTGCGGATTTGGTTGTCTTGAAGGTAAAGATCGACATCCAGGAATGTGATGTGGGAGGTAGAGGATTGGTGGGTGAAAGAGAGTGAAGGATGGGAGGAGAGGCGCGAGAGAAAGGAATAGAGAGAGTCAGGTCCATGCGTCCAAATGAGGAAGACATCGTCGATGTATCTCAGCCACAAAGGTTGTCTGACAATGAGTGGTACGTTGAGGAAGAGTCGTTCCCATTCTCCCAAGTAACAATTGGCGTAAGAAGGCGCCATTCGGGTGCCCATCGCAGTACCTCTAATTTGAAGGTAGTGACGCCCACCGAAGGAGAAGTTGTTCATTTTGAGCACCATATCTGCCAAGTTTAATAAGAAATGGGAGGACGGTCTTGCGTCGGGTGGTCTTGAGTCCAGGAGTTTACTAAGGGCAGAGAGTCCATCATCGTGGGGGATGTTTTTGTAGAGGGAACAGACATCAATAGTGGCCAAAATGATATTTGGTGGGAGAGAAAAGGGGAGGTGTTTGAGAAAGTGGTTAGTGTCTTGGATGAAGGAAGGGAATTGGCGAATGAGATGTTGCAGGTGGGAGTCAACCAAGGCGGAAATGCGTTCTGTAGGGGAATTAAAGCTGGCAACAATGGGGCGGCCGGGGATGGGTGTGCGGGGTTTGATGGGGATCATTAGAGCAATGGCGGAATCGGTAAGACATCCATGTTTTCCTAAGGAATGAAGATAGGACGAAATTTCGTAGGAGTGGTGTCTGTGGGGTTGGAAAGGAGGTGATGGTAAAAGGTTTCGTCAGAAAGTTGGCGCTCGGCTTTCTCGTTATATTTGGCGCGATCCATCACAACCGTGGTGGTGCCCTTGTCAGCAGGGAGGATGATGATATAGTCACTATGTTTGAGTGTTGAAATGGCATGCCTTTCACGTCTGGTAAGATTATCTGTATGGTCGATAAGATCGGAAAAGTTGGGTTGGGAGACTCTGGAAAGGATATAATTGAGGTATTGTTCGACCGGGTGTAGGGAAGGATGGGTGGGTGGAATGTATTGGGAAGGAGGTTTGAAGATGGGAAAGGTAGATGGAAAGCCGGGAGGGAGTTTTGGGTTGGCAGAGGTGAGAGAGTCTTCTTTGGGAGGGTCAGTTTTTAGACATAGTGTGCGGGCAAAGGACTGGGCGTCGGCAATGAGGCGAAAATGATCAAATTTGGTGGTGGGACAAAAATAAAGGCCGCGTGATAGGGCAGGGATAAATACATCTACATCTACATTATACCCTGCAAGTCACCTTTTTGGTGGATGGCAGGGGGTGCACTGCACCAAGGGTCCATAATTTCCCTACGTTATCTTTTTCTATTATGGTCTCTTATCGTCCTAGGGAAAAACGATCCTCTATATCGCTCCGTTCTACAGTCGATCTCGCGAATCTTATCCTCACTGTCCTGCCTTCCGAGATACGTCGAGCTTCTGATAAGTCCTACTACCTCATTCGAGAGCCCCTCCGACATAAATTTTTCTAGTAGTTTAATTCTAGCCT
This sequence comes from Tanypteryx hageni, assembly GCA_028673005.1. Taxonomy (NCBI): domain Eukaryota; kingdom Metazoa; phylum Arthropoda; class Insecta; order Odonata; family Petaluridae; genus Tanypteryx; species Tanypteryx hageni. The sequence goes on from CM054114.1 coordinate 172,701,407, forward strand.
GCAGCCTACGTTCCTCTAACGATGTCCATTTCAGATTTTCTATTAATGATGTTACGATTTGTTTTCTATCGTAATTCTTCTTTAAAAATCTAGCTGCCCTGCGCTGAACCTTTTCTATCTCGTTAGTGAGTCCCTTTTCGTAAGGATCCCACACAGCTGAAGCATATTCGACCTGCGGTCGAACCAAGGATAAATAACATAATTCTTTCACTTTTTCGGAGATATTTCGAACTATTCTCCCTATAAAGGCCAGCTTTTTGTTAGCGGCACCTATCAATCGGCGAATGTGGGTGTCCCACGAGAGATCACGATGGATCGTGACTCCGAGGTATTTAATCGAGTCTGAAACTGGAATCTCTACTCCGTCCAACGAATAATTATTATTCAACGAGATACTCTTGGTTCTCCAGAAGTTGATGACGCAGCTTTTCTTTTGGTTTATCTCTAACTGCCATTCCTTACACCATGCAGAAATAGCTTCTAGGTCATTTTGGAGATACTGGTGGTCTTCCGGATTGCTTATTTCTCTATAGATGACGGTGTCGTCCGCGAAAAGCCTAATTTTACTTTTGACTACTGAGCTGATATCGTTTATATAAATTAGAAATAATAACGGACCAATTACACTACCCTGTGGAACGCCAGAGACAACCTCCACTAAGTTCGAAGATTTCCCATCTATAACAACCATCTGCTTCCTATGATTTATAAATTCACGGATCCAACTAACGATTTTAGAATTAACGCCTAAGGTTTCTAATTTCGTTATTAACTTCCTGTGAGGTACCTTATCAAAGGCTTTCCTAAAATCTAAGAAGATGGCATCGACCTGCGTATTCTTTTCTCCGCTTCTCAGTAAACAATTAACAAAAAGACCGAGCTGGGTATCACATGACCTACCTTTCCTGAAGCCGTGTTGACAATCATCTAACAGTAAATTTCTATCAAGAAATCGCATTATGTTGCTAACGAGTATATGCTCGAGAATCTTACACGATATCGAAGTTAAAGAAATCGGCCTGTAATTTTCTGGGTTCTCCTTGTCGCCGCCCTTATGAATTGGGGTAACGTGCGCTAACCTCCAGTCGCTAGGGACCTCTGCGCGAGAAATGGATTTCTCGAAGATTATCAGAAGAAAAGGTGCTATTTCTTCAACTAATTCTTTTAAAACGCAAGCAGGAATTTCTTCGGGGCCAGTGGCTTTGTTATGTCTGATGGAACTTAATTGCTTTGCTATTCCCACCTCAGAAAATACTATATCGTCCATCAGATCCCCCCTTATTGCGGGTGCATAATGTACGCAATGGTCGCTGACGGCTGTGAATGCTTTTACAAAATCACCGTTTAACAGGTTGGCTTTCTCTACGCTATCATGAATAACGGCACCCGAGTCATTACGCAGGGAAGGTATTGTAGGGCCTCTACCTTGGACCTCTCTCACATAGGACCAAAACGCTTTAGGGTCCTCCTTCAAATAATTATTTAATACCTTATTCCGGAAGTTAGTAAAAGCCTCGCGCATAGTAGTTCTCGCTTTAGCGCGGGATTCTTTATACGTCTTAACTTTAGTTGCTCTATATTCATCGGATGATGTAGACGGCATATTTTTTATTTTCGCGTGGCTTATTCTCTGACGCCTAAGCGCACTCCTAACTTGCTTATTGTACCAACGTGGCTCTTTATTGTCGACCTTCAATTCAAACCGTTGGCGAGATATTGAGGTTTGTGACCGGTTAAGCACTGCTCGACGTGGTTGTAGTGGTTGATGTTAAGTTGTCGCTGCTAGCGGACATTAGTCGATGAAGGAAATAACGGGTGATGTTAAGGTGGTGCTCCCAGAGAACATTAGTAGAAGGAAATAAACTTTGCAATCGCTGAACTTCATGGTAATGTGGCAGAAGGCTAACTACCAAAACAATATTTAATCTAACCAACCAGTCGATTTATCGACGGACAACTACTAGTCCTTATTAATTTCCGTAGTGTAGTTAAATGTTGCTCATTTACTAAGCAATTTCCATTCGATAGACATTCATATATCCTATACATGTTAATTATTTCGATCACTCCCTCCTTCCCTCCCCCCGCCTACCTTTATTATTTTCATAAGATAATGTTGTGTACCTACAAGCAATTTCTAGTGCCTATCAGTATTAAGAAATATTCTATTAAGTTAAGATATTTATCAACAGGAAGCCAAGATATAGTATGTAGTAATATTTTCTACTACTTTGCTCGAGTTTTACCCAGGGAAACAGAACAATTGTTCCTGCACCGAAAAGTCCCCGCGTCGAAAGATCCCTGCGCCGAAAGATCCCCGCGCCGAAACGGTTGTGCCGAATGGTTCTGCGCCGAACCGTCCCATTCCGGAGGGACAAACATAGCTTATTATATAAAGAGATTGTTTATCTTGTGAAAACTCGACGCCGATTATGATTTTGAATTGATTTTCTTTAGATTTTGAAAATCCAATGGGTTAGGCATATATTTTCATATAAATTCCTATTATGACTCGGGTGCCTTGGAAATTATATCGGAACCGATTTTGAAATATGTGGACGAATACTTACATTTTCATTTGCAGCATTTCCGAGCTCAGTGAAACTCCTATTGAGGCTTTGGCGTTGAATATAATTAATCGCGAAAATAAATTTCACTATAAGTGTATTTTTTAGTTGAGAAAATGTATTAATTTTATCCACTTATATTTATAGGGTATCCACAAAGTCTCTGTGCACTTGGCACCGTGTTTCTTTCTTGTGTGCGTATGAGTTATTCTACATCTTAACAACTACAGAACGTAGAAACAAATGGAAGGTGTCATTTAAACCGTAATAAAGAGTACTGTGGTGGAATGAGGTTTTCAAACCGTCTTTAAAAAAAATTCTCTTTTGATTTTTCCATTTCAATATATGTATATGAGAACGAGTTTTGCATGGTTTTAATTTGCATTTTAAAATTAATTAACATCGAGCTCTAAAGTGGGGACGGACAGATACCGAGTAATCTTTTATATATAATTACTCAATGTCTGTCCGTCTGTATGCCCGTCCCTCTTTTATCTCTTGAATAATTTGTCACAGTGAAATGCTGTAAACGCCATTTGGTTTCTGTCAACTACGAGATCCCGGGAAAACTATTTTCATTTACAGAAGTGTCCCAGGTTCGACTCCAGGAGACGATTATATTTTCCCATAACTCCTCCCACTGGCGCGACTGATTTCACGAAACTGGTCATATGCAAGTGGTTGTAAGAAACTAGTCGTTCTGACGTTCGTACACAAAAGCAACCAAAAAAATTCAGTTTCTTGCTTAGTTTAAAAATGACTTCCGACGAGGATGACATTGTTGCTATGTGGTGGTTTATCAACCGTAGGAAAAGAAGAAAATATTGGGTTTATCCATACACCCGAAACAATTTTCATCGCAGAACTTTTGTTGCTGCCAAGGAATTGTCACAGCATCATTCAAAGTTTCAAGCATTTTATCGAATGAGTAAGGAAAGTATCGCTGAACTAGTTAGATTAATTCGCCCAATGATAACTAAGGTGGTTACCAACTTTAAGCAGTGTGTAGGAGTTGAAGCGAGGCTATTAATAACACTCATTGTCAGATAAGTCAAAGAAATTTATATAGAACAACATACAAATCACATATCTTTTTTAGTTCAAAATATTTTACAAATGTGTATCAAATGTTGATTATATTTGTGGGAATGTGTCATTTGCAGCGAGGTTGAATGAAATGTCAGTAAACTGAGCCCCGAGTGAAAGGAAAAGTTGTACTGGTGAGCAATAGGACCCTTCAAATGACGTAGAACTGACACTTGTGCTGCGAGAATAGGCGGGGGGTACTGTCGACAGGATCATCAACCAAAATATCTTCCACTACATCTAAAACTTTTCTTTTAAATCTTCTCATTTGAATATCGGTCATTTGCTTAGTGTCAGGAAGCGGGCTTAGGAGGCACTGTTTGCGAGGGCCCTCATCGCTTGAACTTCTGTTCTTCTTCATGTTTACAAATTCCGTAAAAGAGCGATCAGCGTCACTTATGACGGCACAGCGGTTTTTCCCTTTCTTTGTACATGAGGCAAACCCTTCAGCTGTCATTCTCACTCCAAGTGTTTGAGGAGGATCTTCTGGAGGTAAATACATACATTTTTGCCCTCCGCTTGGCCCTGGAGTTTCTTCCTCACTGTCGTCAATCATTAAATTGGGGCTGTCTTTCACCATACTAGCATTTTCAGGCTCACCGGGGGAGGGTAGGTTTCCTGGGATGTCAGGGAGCTTCTTCACGTTTACATATTTCAACAAGAACTGCATAACTTCCATAACTAAGGTTACACGCGTTTTTTTATTTTTTAAGTTGCAAGATTTTTTCCTTCATTCATCAAAATACGTCAATATGAATCTATTTTCTCCATTTTTTCTTTATTCGACTGCTAAAACTATGAAATATCTTATTCTTGCGATGTTTAGATGTTACGCGGAGTAATTTATTGGAAATACGCATTTATTTTCGATATTGTATGACTTTTTGTACTAATTCCGGTTGTTGCCAAGACGACCCGAATTGTTGCCTCCTAGTCAATTAGCGTCTATTAAGCCATCAAATAGACGAATTAATCGCACTATTCGCTTCGCACTTTTTATTGATCATCGGAATTATTGCTGTAGCAACGCCAAACTTATAGATTGCAAAGTTAATAATTGAAGATATTCAGTAAACTGCGTGTGGGCTGTTGACGTTTTTAACGATTGAACAAAAGAAAAAAAAATCTTTATTTCAATATTGGAAATTAGCTTTTTTGTAAGAAAGAAGCATTTAAAATTGCACACACAAATTATAGAAACAAACGTCACATTCAAATTGTCAGTTGTTTAATTTTATATGAAGAATATGGTCTACTATTAATGCATTGTGAAGTACAACAAAATTTGTCTTGGTAGTAATTCATGAGAAAAAACTAAATAAATGTTTGAATTAATTGTATATGAAAAAAAATCGCATACATTTCAATAAGAAGAAACAATTTTAAAGCATTAATAACATAAAATTTTGAAAATACAATAGAGCGCTCATTATCCGGGGCCCGATTAACCATGGGGTGGATTATCCGTGATCGTGGGCTGGGAGTCGAATTTTTTCCACGCTTACATTGTTGGAGTTTGATCTTTCATTCTCACTCCCGTTACATTTTAAGCTTAGTTTGTCGTTCTTGGCGATGTATTTAGACGTTTATATTGTCGGAGCCTGATCTTATATAAATTTATACTCCCGTTAAAACAAGAGTTAGTAGATCGAGAGGTTTTGTGATATATTGTGGTGTGAAAAAGTTTCTGGTCTTTTGGAATTTTCAGAGGGAAATTAAAAATTGTTGTCAACGCGAAAAATTTTCTCTTCGTCGAAGTTATTGTAAACCCTTTAAAATGTCCAGCAAACGAAAACGGGTGGTTTTAACGGTTGAAAGGAAATGTGAAATAATTTAAAGACGCGAAAAAGGTGAAAGTGTTTCAAGCTTATCGGACGAATTCGGAATTGGCAAACAAACGATGTGCGATATTATCAAATACAGGTCGAAACATGAAGAATTTGTCTCTAATTGTGAAACATTTGCCGGAGCATCTCAAACAAAATGAATGATATGTGCGACGTATGAGGAACTTGATTCGCTCATGATTAAAGTGATTACACCAACGAAGAGCAGAAGGAACTCCAATATCCCAATGATTTTGAATCAGGAAGAATATTTTTTCCAAAAATTAGAGATAGACATTTGAATTTTCTTCCGGTTGGTTAAAACGGTTTTAAGAGAGTCATGGCTAGGGTTACCAAGACGTCCGGTTTTTCCCGGATAAGTCCTCTTTTTTAGGGTGTCCGGGGACGGGCGGGATTTTAACACCTGTCCGGAATTTGATTATTTCCTTCTATTGTACGTTTTACACATTTTTACGTTAATTTGTGGGATATATTTTTAGAATTAGTAGTAACATTCAAGAATTCGTCTACACAATTTGGGTCGGTATTGCAGTTTGTGATTTTAACGTTTTATCCCTAATTATATCGTGAGATGTTAAATATCATTTTTTACGCTTTAATTGATCATTTTGCTTTAAATTTGTAAATAAGTCGCTCCGCAACCTGCGATAATAATATAATGTTTCATATTATTATTCTTTAATAATCAGTTTAACTTTTATTTCAAAGTTAATTGGTAAACTTTGGTTTAGAGTTTATATTTTTCTATATAGGTATTATTCAGGATATGTATAAAATGTTATATATATATATATATATATAGGTATTATTCAGGATATGTATAAAATGTTATATATATATATATATAGGTATTATTCAGGATATGTATAAAATGTTATATATATATATATATATATATATATATATATATATATATATATATATATATATATATATATAATTTACATATTTAGTCTGCATCGTCAGAATTATTGTTTCGGATAACAAGTCATAATAACGCATGAAATTTTAAGTATTATTGCATTTTATGATGTTTTTACGCGTAAATGTTTAAGTAACAAAAACATTTACGTTCGACAATTTACATTAATAATATTTAATTATATTTCCTTTATTGTTATAACACCACAGTACACTTTTTTGTGCTTTAAAAGTTAAATTTTAAAATTCCGGATTTTGTCCGGGTTAGTGTGTCCTGTTGTCCGGGAAGTGAGATTAAAAATGTGGTAACCCTAGTCATGGCATAAGGGAGCTACAAACAGCGTGAACAACTCAGTGCCGATAACGTTGAAGCTACAGTGTTCTGTGACGAGCTGGAAAGATTGATCAAGGAGAAGAGTCTTGTTCCGGACCAAATCTACAACGCCGATGAGACGGGACTTTATTGGCGAGTGATGACCACTCGAACGTTAGCGTCCGTCCAGGAAACGCAATTCACACGGATGAAGTCGCTCCATTAATTGTTAAATCATTGAAAGAGGTCGAGGGATTCCAAGATATGGACGAAGAAAATGTCAATGAATGGTTAAAGGTTGATGGAAACGAACTTGGTTATGAAAGAATGACGGATGATGATTTGATCCAAAGTGTGCTAGAGCCGACGGCTGGTCCGAGCAATTCAACAGAAACAGAGGAAGGAGAGGACGAGGAAGAGCTGCAATCATCCTGTAACGTAAGCTGCAAAGAGGCAATCTCAGCTGCGGAGACATTATTCCAGTTCATGAAAAAGACGTTGTTTGTTGACTTCTTGCAAATTCGTGGATACATATGAAAAATCAAAAACAAAATAAGCAAACAAAAAAATTGCGGACTTTTTGAAAAAGTGACCGGTTTTAAAATAGTAAATTATTTCATGTTTATTTATACATATGTTTATAATGTTATTGCATGTGTAATTTTCATTTAATTGTGTATTCTATTAATGTAACAATCATTCTAAAAACTACATTCAATTCGGATTATCCATGTGTTTTGATTATCCGGGACCCGGTTTCCCCCAATTATCGCGGAGAATTGACGCTCGATTGTAATTGCAGTATCATTATTTTCCTCTCTAAGACGACTTTTAAACATGCAGTATTCTGACTGACTTTGCTATGCGTGTATCACTAATACAAGTAAAATGATAACGATGTAGTTAACATTTATTTTGTAAGAGTTATTAAATATTTATAATGTGCCATTCATATTTTTAGTTGCGCTGTAGTAGATTAGATTAAATCCATCGAAATTTAACGGGCACTTACAATAGTGTAATAATAATAATACATGATGTACAATTTAATAATGTATTGCAGAGTGACTTTTTGGCCCCCTGTATATCTTAATAATAAAAGAAGCTGTCTGTGTGTCTGTGCCAGTCATAACTCTTCAGAAAATTAACTTCGGAGCTTCAAAATTTGGCAGCAGCTTCAGGTCGATCCTGGGAGTTGCAGTGCCAAACAATTCAAATCGGCCTATGGGGGCCCGAGGGTCCCCATTGTTGGTCCAGATGACGATTTTTAAAAGATATTTCAGCAACCAATTGACCGATATTGACGAATGCTCCACTAATATCAATATTTTACGATACATTTTCGAGCCTAAAATCGGTGTATGGGGTCAGGGATCATAATGTAAGGGACAATTCAAATTTTACGATTTTGAGGGGGCCCCAAATTTCGGGGATGCCCGACCGACCGTATGCATATATCAGGGAAGAAGAGGCTGAACCGATTCCAACCAAATTTGGTAGGTAGATAGAATCATCACATAAATCCATGACCAAAATGACATATTTGGACCAGATCGGGTGCCACTATTCCAAAATAAACTTTTCGGTAGTTATGCTTTTGGAATGAATTGGCCAAACCGATTTCAACCAAATTTGGTAAATAGAATCTTCACTTAAATCCATGCCACAATTGCAAAGTTAAACTTTTCGATAATTATGAATTTGGAAGGAATTGGCAGACCCGATTTCAACGAAATTTTGTATGAAGGAGTTGTGCAAGATAAAAATACCAATAATAAGATTTTTAGGATAGATATATAAAGCAGGGCAGCCAAAATAAAAGTAATGAAACTTTCTTTTTACAAGTGTTTGTGTTGAACTGTCCTCATCGATTTGAACCATATTATAATATTTATTATGTACACACACACACACGCATATATATATATATATATATATATATATATATATATATATATATATATATATATATATATATATATATATAAATAAAGCCATAATAGCATATTTGGACCGGATTAACTAAACAGGGGTGCCACAATTACAAATAAAACTTTCAGTAACTATGGATTTGGAAGGAATTGGTTCAGTGGATGTCAACTAAATTTTATATGTATGGTTTTTACAAAATACCATACTGAAATCAAGATTTTTAAAGCGGAGCTTAAGAGCAGAGCTACCACAATTAATAAATAATAAAAATCATTTGCAACTTAAAAGCAACTTTCCCGAGCGTAGCCGAGCGTTTCAGCTAGTTTTATATAAAAACTTTTCTCATGTCCCCATTTACGGCGAGACTCGGATTAAAAATATTTTTTTGAGCTTCCATAATTGATGCCATCTACTCGTTTATTATTTCATTCAAGATACGCACGCTCAATACCTCAAGCTTTTGGTTGGTCTTCCGTCATATCTCATGCTTTCCCATTCTTCGCCGTAGTCAATGAGTGTATCACACGTGTTTTCACTCAGAAATCCTCTTCAGCACGTTTCATCGCAAGTTGTTGTTAAACACCTCCGGTGCTCCTACTGGCCAGTAAATGAATAGTTCTTTGAAAATCGCGAAACATATAAGTTTGTTTCGTTTTTTTTGCTCTTGTGATAATAACGTATCTTTCCATCATGTTTGTTAAATCACGAGAAAAGTATCTCTAGTTCTTTTGTTAGTCGTATGGAGTTTGATTATCCGATAACCGGTGGTGTCGATTTTTTTTCTGAAGTGAAAAGACGCTGAGTGTTGTAGAATGAATTTTATGCCTATACATTAATATCACTTTGACCTAAAGCATCCCATTCGATCGTTTGTTTTGCTCTTATTTCAGACCTTTATCCAATCCATTTAATATTTTTCTGCCGTTAAGTAATCTAATATTTTTCAATAAACACAGACTCTTACTAATTATTTTATTGTACACAAAGTATAGGGTTATAGAATTTTACAGCTTCAGCTAAATGTATTAGAAATATTTACGGAAAAATTTTGTCATCGAGGAATGAAGGATTTGAATTCTCGAGGTTCGATTCAAAAATCCATCCTCAGATGATAATGCTGAAATACACTGCATATTTAATTAAAACGGTGTTTCCTAGTTAAAAGTTGAAGTGACGAATGATTGTTAGGTTTATCTCTTTTTCTGACGCCAAAAAATAAATGATTAAATTCGTGTTTATAGGGGAAAGGTAGAAAACTTCAATGCTCTGGAGACATTAATCTGCGGAATTGAAAGTTAAATATTATTCAGTCTTCTTTATTCGAAAAATTTACGAAAATAGATTTTTTATTTGTATGGTATTGATTGAATTTGAAAGGTCATATATTGATTTCCTCTAGACCCATTTTGCCGTTACATTTTTGGTTGTATTTTATAGTTGTGTTTTACTGTACTGTCGTGTTTTAATTTAGTAAATCGTAAATGATATCATTTTATTGCGAAATTATTCTAGTCTATTGCTAAACTGTATTGTTTTACTTTTTAGTATGTCACTGTTTAAGATAATTATTTAATTTGAGGCATTATTTTATATATTTCTCAGCAATTGATGTGTGTTGCATAGTTTTAAGTATGTAATTTAAATCAATCGTTTGAAACTTTTTCATATTGTTATAAGATTATTATTAAAAAGCATATCATTTAATTGTAGTAAATAATAATTTAGCAATTTATACATTCTCTTGTTTATTTGGCCTTATATCACGATAAAAATATTCTTAAGTAAAAAAATAATGATTACGCTTGTCTGAACCGAGAATTAAAAATAATACCAACCAAAAAAAGGATGCCAAGAAAACTTACAGAATCAAAAATAAAACCCGTATTCTCCATTACTTGAAGCCCCTCGATCACGCCTCGTTCATGTAGCGTGCCTATTAAAGACCGTAATCTGTCGAAGGGGCGTTATGTTACTGCCTCTCTAGAGGAGCCTACCACTTCGAGGGCTTTCAGCAGACTATCTGATCGAAATGGCTCTCGTTCTAGAAGTCTCAAAAAAATAAAACCTTCAACTCGTGGCATTAAATCCGTCCGGATCTCCAACCAGCCAATCAAAAGCGTCCGGCGAAATTTGCTGAAGGGATTTTTGCGGCGCTTCCTTATTGGAATTTTGCCTTAAAATCTTGGGTTTCCTGGGGAACAATTAGGTAACCCTAGCTGCAATCAGGATCATTTTGAATGTTTAAAGAAATTAATTCATAGAGATCGAGGAGTTTATTTAAAAAAAATAATTTTCTCGTTTGTTTTGTTTTACGACGTCGCTCGCCGTGTTTTACGACGGTATCCTCTGCGCGCTGGATTATTTCGCAGCGGTGCTCCTAGGTTCTCCATTCGCTATTCGGCTGTTTCCTCCCACCCCCCAACCAGGCGATACCCGGTGTGACTCATTCGGCCGTCACCTTGACCGTGCTGAAACGAGACTGTTCTCGCAGCCGCGTAAAGTCGAGTCATTTATAGCGGAACGGTCGGAGAGGGTGTAAGGATAAGGGAAGGGGAGCGAGCTTAAGGGGGTAAGGGGAGGTTTTAAGGGACGGAGAAAGGGAACGGATGACGGAGATACGACGACTCGCTCCCCCCTACCCTCTCTCCCTCCCCTCCATCCCTCCTCCGCCCCCACTCCCACGACGGATCAATAAAAGGGACCCGCCTCCCCCTCCACCCCACCTAATAGCCCGGCGCCCTCTCTCTGTATGTGGACCTCCCTCCCTCCTAGCCTTCTCACTCGCTTCCTACTAGTCTGGTGGGCTATCGACTTGCCACCGACTGCATCTTCGGGGCCGAACCGTTTAGAGGCCGATTCTTCCTCTGGAGGCAGCCAAAGGGTTTTTCCAGAGGGAACGCAGTGGTGGGGGCGACGTAGGAGAGAGCCTCCTGAGCATCAACTAAAACGGTTTCTGTGGAGACCTCTCTCTCTCTTTTCCCCTACCTCCCTCCTCCTCCCCCTCCTCTTCAACCCTTCCTCGAATACCCCCTCCCCTCCCTCCCCTCTTCCCTCCCCTCCAATCTCACCTTCATCCTCTCTAGTGCCAACTCTCCCCACTCCTGGGACATACTCAAACCCTCTCTCTCTTTCTTCATTCCTCTCTCTCTCTCTTCCTCTCACCCTTCTCTCCCTTCGTCCCTTCTTCCATTCTCAAACTATCTCTCGTGTGATCCTCGATGGCCCTTTGACAACGCTGGAGAGTTTTTTTTTCTCAGAGTGAGAACCCTGGTTTTATTTTTTCACTTGAGTGTAAGGGAGAGAGAGAGAGAGAGAGAGGAAAGGAAGTGAGAAAGAAGAAGATACAAAAACGCCGCACCCTTTCTCTCCTCTCAAGGGTTAAGGATTTCGCCCTCCTCTCTTGTGCTGCTCGCGTTGGAAAGCACCACGTGACCAGAGGCGGGAGAGAGAGAGAGAGAGAGCGAGAGAGAGAGAGAGAGAGAGAGAGAGAGACGGAGAGAGAGACCGTGGTCTTTTTTGGAACGGCCGTTAAAACCGGGTGTGTTGCGAGTAGATGGTTGGATGCGGATGCGGCCGTTCAGCTGTTTCCTAGGCCCTTTTCCTCAGCGCCCTGACCCTTTCGGCAAGGCTCCCGCTGCCTCCGACCCATGATCCGACCGACGCCTGCACCCACCGTGGTGGGATCAATGGTCCAGGTGAGCGGCTTTCTTCTTCTGTTTTATTATTGCGCGCGGCGGCCATGATGGGACGAGGGAGAGGTCCCGTCCTGCGCGCACACGCCGTCTTGCGTGCATTATTTATTGACGACGTTTTCGGTGATTTGTCTGGGGAGAGGGGATTTCGATGGGGGCAATGCCTGTTTTATCCTCCTGGGAAAAAATCAATCGATGTTTTGTTTAGGTAGCGGGTTGCTGTTGGTATTTTTTTCAAACGTCCCAATGTTGTAAACAATTCATGGCTTTAATTCCTCGCGATTAGGGATAAAAAAATGTGACCTCGGATCGATTTTTTTTGGTTGGTCACGCTCAAGCGTCAGGAAATCATTAGCAACGGATTCCACGCCGGGAGGTGCTATTTTTAAAACGACTCCTGACTTTATTTTTGCGATTGGATCGATTCGAGTTATTCCAGGACTCTGGATAGTTTTTTTTGCATTATGCGACTGTCATATATGAAACGTCAAGTTGTTTACACTTTGTGGAATAGTAACGTAACATTTCACTGCAGCTAATATGAGGGTGTAAAATTTATCAAGCTTTTCAGGTTACATTACGGTAAAAAATCGCATATAATAAGTTCGTCGTAAATTATTTCTTTTGAGTCGGACATGGTTGCAAACATTTTGTCGCTATTTTTTCAGTTTTCATTATTTGTCGAGCTGCTTATTATTTTTTGTTCAATTATATTGCCTTTGACAACTCTGGATCCAAGGGATATCTTATAAGAGAACGTTTTTGCTGGTATTTCTTTACAGATTAGGCAACGTAATTGAATCGATTCCGCTGTTTTGACGTCACCGCTAAAACATCGCTGTTTGAATTTATTTTATGCGCATATCAGTAATGAGGTCAGGCTCAACTCTGTGGAATTGACTCATATTGAAAAAAGAACTTTGTTATTTCCACAAATTTTTAATTTAACGCTCTCGAACAACTAGAGATAATTATTTGTGAAGACTCGCCCCTCTTAAATGAATACCTTTTCCACAATCATTCTTCTCTATTTAGCTTACCGAATATTTTGTAAATACTTTGTATCAACATTGTTGTCTTTGGCCCTTTTACCAAGTTTTTGTAACTTTTTGCAACTATGTTGCTTTCGCCTTCCTTTCCCACCCCTTCCTTTCCCAACCCTTCCTTTCCCAACCGCTTATTCAATTACCTTCCATTCGTTTTCTTTGTAACCCTTCCTGTCTCCCTCTCCCCTCCCTCATTTTACCCTATATATATGGAACGATTTATGATGATGCTACGATCGCAGTGAAACCGGTCGTTTTTAAATTAAAATAATTGTGTAAATAACAAAGTTCTTTTTTCAATATTTTATGCAGGTTTAATTTAAATACGTTATAATGTTTAATTTTGATTTGATAGTGATTAAATTATCACTTTGTGGTTGTTAGACCCAAATTTATAATCAAGGACCATAAAACCGTCCATTTTTATTTTGACTAACGGCATTGCAGATTGCAATCAATTATTGTTTATTGTTAACAGGTTTAGGTGGAATTATACCACAGTGATTTTATAGATTTAATTATATAAATAAATTAATGCCAACAGACCTTAAAACACCGAACTTGGATTGTTATTTGTATTTCATCTCAACATTTTTTACTTTCTGTGAAACGAACTTCGTGTTCGTATGTGTTGGTTCAATATGGAATTGAAATTTAATTCGGTCAGTGATATTAATTCCATCCATGCTCTCTACCATAAACTGGATTATGAATTAGAAGTAAAAATACCTTTTTGTGACAGAATAATTGGCATTAATATGTTTCCCTTATTAAATTGTACTAGGTTGATTATATTTTGTAATACAGATGGTAATATTAATAACACAAAACAAATTGTTTTTATTTTTAAATAGTTCTTAATTTCAATAGGAAATAATATTATTTTTAAACTGCATTTTTGAAGAAAATGTTATCATGTGGAGCAGGGGTCGGCAAACCTTTATGCATGATGGGCCACATACGTAGTTGTGAATGCTTCGGAGGGCCGCATTGGAAGTCACAAGAGCTTCGGCGGGCCGGATGACTGTTTATATCAGAAGCTATCTACAGATTCTATGTTCTCATATTATCATGTATAAATGATTTACTAGCGTTAAAGCTACACCAGGGAACGTTTTGATACTATAATTTCATTGATTAAGATAAATTTGTAATTGTAAAATTTTAAATTTTACCAAACACTATTTTATAATATCTTCGCGGGCCGCATGAAGCGCTCTCGGGGGCCGGATGTGGCCCGCGGGCCGTATGTTGCCGACCCCTGATATAGAGTATGAAAATTTTCTTTTCTCATTGAATTCGTATATACGATGTATCATATCTGTTGCATTTTCACATCTTTTTCTGCCATTTCTCATTTGATACTAACAAATTTATTCGCGCAGCTAAAATTTGTGCTTTTTAATATTACCGACGCAAATGAGCGACCAAGTGAAATATTTATATCGCAATACATGAACTTTTGAGTTTAAAAATATATAAACATCATTATTTCCAACAAACACGATGAAAAGCATCAGTTAAATTCTTTGTCACAAGATGTGTACCCTGAAATAAAAGATTCCTTTAAATAATCTTCTCTGCAGTTTTCACTTTTTACGAATCCTAAATAAGACGTGACTCGTAGTCTTTTAGTTATTATCAAGATCACAGGTAAACATTAGAACAGAAGATTTAAAATATTATACGATTCACCGTTAAATAGCATTTTCTTAAAAAAATGGAGATTGAGATTATGGTTATTTTTTTGGGCACACCAAGTGTCAATTTAGGCGAAGTTTCATTGTATTTAACCTATCAAAGCTAGAATACCTTAGTTTTGCTGTCGTTTAAAGCTACCATGGATTCTTATTTTTTAAAAAGCTATCCTGTGTTATATAACCTTATGTTATGTAACATTATATTTCATACGAACCAGAATTGTATGTCTGATCGAATGAAAAATTCCTTGAAATGCAATGCGAACGCTCTCATTTATTCCCCGACGTCTTCATGGTCCTATTTTTGGCACGGAGAATCGCGAGTGATTTTTTCATCGGTGCATGTCTGGATTTAAGCCAGTGGAAAGTGACACAAGGCAGGATTGACAATGAAGTCTGCTTTTGTTTAGATTTTGAAAGAGGGCTGCTGTGCCAACCGATGGAATCTTTAGCCAACAAATGCCGAGGTTTGTTTGTTCCTTATCGATTCGTCCAATATCGCCGAATGCTATTATTTACATATTCAACCGATACTGGCCTGCCATATTCAATCCTTGTTTACTTTGTCCACAGTTTTTTCGCAATCCGGTAGCTTGTAAACAGAATGTTATATTTTCTCATACGAAAGGCTGTACTTGGAGTATAAATATGCTAGGTGAGCAACCAGAATTTAAATTCGTATCGATGAGAAAGTTTATTTACAGGAAAGTTAAATAATCTTCAAGTCATTTATATTATTGATAGGTATTTTATTTTGCTGCTTTTGTTGCGATTAAATGAACATGTTTATTTAGGTTATAAAACCTCCAGAAATCAGTGAATCTATACCGTTCAAGTTATGCATAGAGAATTAGTGTATACATTTTCAAAGGTAAGCCATTATTCCGTTTAAGTAATCTGCTAACATTTTTTTTGCGGATAAGCGGAAATCGTTCATTATCTACATTGAAGTGAAGTTGTTGATTGATTTTTGACAAAATTTGAAAGTTTTATTTTGAATATTGATGTAATATACGTTATGGAATGCGACAAGAGCTTTCTCGCTATGTAGCCTTAAATAAATTAACAGAACCGTGTCGCTAGTCCAAATTGGGAAGTGTTCTAATTTGTGCTGGCTATAATGAAATGTTTTGGTAATTTTGAATCGGATATGTACGCATAGGTATTAAATAAAAGAAAATAATCTCGAGGTAGACAAACGCATGGTAAGGATGATCATCACAGTTCGCGAATTAAAATATAAAGGAGTGTCTCAAATAACGGCGATGGAACCACTAGTTCTCCTTTAAGTATCGCTAGCGCCATCCTTTTTCTTTAATTAATTCCAACAGAATTAATTCTCCTAAATTGTTTGGAAAAAGAAATTGTTAAAACAGCTAATTTTGTTGAGTTCAACGAAATTTAATTTAATTTAAATTTCAACCACACCTTGAGAAAAATAATAATGCGAATGGCATACTCCGCGAGATTCCTCATATTTACGTGCAATTAGGTAATTAAATGCGCGGTAGATCTTCTTATAATGCGAGCTCCTAGAACGTAAACTGGCTTTAAATTTTTTATAAAACATGACCAATCGTCGCGTATATTGCGAGTGATATTCCCCAATGGGCGATTTAAACGGTTTGACTTTGCCATTTCACTCGCTCAACATTTGTGTCCTATAGCGCGAATTCCTGTTTAAAGTAAACCATCCACATCAGCGTACGTCTCTCTAATTTAAACCACATTTCATCCTCATCAGTATGATCCTTTATCGAATGTCTTATAACATTGCGTTTATTGAGTTATTTTGTTATTTATTTTTCTTTAGCTTACCCAGTGGCTTTTCACATTAAAATACACCAAATCGGTGTGTGGCAGGGGATACAACGCACCAAACTGCCCCTAACAGTTCTTATTTACTACCTTGGTTCCCCTTCTTTGATGCTTTATAATCCCGGGGGAAAACCTCTCTGTCGCCCATTCCTACAATTTATCTCACGCATGTTGTCTATGTGGTCGGGTCTTCCTATATATAACTGGAATTTTCTATAATTAACACAACCTAGCCAACTGGTCCCTCTTATCTGTATTTCTATTGAAGCCTTGATGTAATAGCCAGATTTTTATACAATAGCCAATTTAAATCCATGTAAATCCTTGAACGATTACATAACGCTTTGCTGTATGTCATACGATAGTTTTGCAGAACTTAGCAAAATCCATTGTGATGCTTCGCATACTGATCCTATATACATTACGTGTATTCGACCTGCAGTCTAACTAGATTAGCTTTATAGTCTTAATTACTTATTTCACAAAATATTTTTTAGTGCATGTTTTTATTTATATTCAGTACTTTTCCTTTTCCTTTTGCGAAAAGCTTACCTATCAACCTGCCGCATTTTATACTCTGGTGCGTTGCGGTATTTTCAGATTTATGAGAAAGAACATAACTCCGTTTTATTGCTTTAGAACAATGACAGACTATAATTCACGACGTTCTCCGTCCACGTAATCGCCCTCGCGTAATTAGACCAGCAACCTCCAAAAGCAGCGTGCGTAATGAGCAGCCTCACATCGAAGCGCTTTTTGTTTGGCATTCCTAAGTCAAAGGAAAATAACGATTGCAAATATTTCGTTAAAAATTACAGATATTTCAATTATTTTAAAAACATTGCCGGTTTGTTTTTATAGATAGAGAATTTTTTTTTATCTTTACGTATTTAAAATAATAGATGAAATTAAAATTTAATGTATCACGTCGCGAGAAAATTTTAAGTTTTGCTTTATACGGAGATTGTAATTATAGTTTCTCATGATATTCTTTAGGTCAACAAGTGCCTTGCCATCCCGCGGGAGAATGATACTTGACGCATTCTACGTGGAAGCATCAAGAAAATTTTAAAATGTTGAAATGTGGAATAGTTCAGAAGTTAATATTTTTAAAAATATTGACTCTGCCAGAAGAATTCAAATGCGTCATAGTCTATATTCATAACATTGCTTTATCAAACTAGATAGAGTATCTTAACAATCAGGAGGCCATGATTTTTTTACGTAATAGGCCATGTTCATATCACTTTTGACCCACTGACGTTTTTAGTTTAACTAAAATTAAATAAGGAAAGGCATTTAATCGAGTAACGTAATTTATTAACACCAATTCTAAAATATTTTACGTTATAGTTACAACTTGAAAAGCAATAGAAAAATGGAAAAAATATATCAGTCCGAATCACTCGTTTCCCAGGATTTACAAAACGTTTTTACAGTTTTAGTTAAATGATTTTTACAAATAAATTGTTTGCATTTGTCACACATCGTGTTGTTTGTTATCACTTCCCCGGCACACGTAACATCTTCCTCTTTCTTTGTTATCGCTTTGTTCTGGTTCCGCTTTAGTAAATTTTATTGTCCCGCCACTCGCTTCAGTCACACGAATAAGACTACTGTGATAATGTTTTCCGCATACTTCCTCAATCCTCAATAGCCCACTCAGAAAACAATGGGATATTCCTTATTTTACCTGGTGCTGCTACAAAAACTGTATTAGTTTTATCCTCATACAATGAAAAATGAGTTAACTAAAGAATTCCAAAAATCTTACTTTTAAAAATCATGTATGCATTATGAAAAATAGGAAATAAGTAAATGATGGGTGATTTTTGACCCAATCACGGCCTTCCGAGTGTTAATGCAAATTTTAAACTTGGATAGTTTTACAGCTGAAAGAGTGACGTATATTTTCATGAAGAGTGAATCCTAATCCGTGCCGAATTTGCTTAAAAATTCGTTTGATGCAAGAAAAAGATCTTAGCGATGACAATTTTTGAATCCATAGAAACGAGTCCAATGTTTTCAAATGCTTTAAATGGGAAACGGTACGGGAGAGAGAGATAGATAGAAGTACAGAGAATTTAAAAAAATCGTATTTTATACCGTGAAGCGAATAAACGAAAAAAAGAGGTATTTTTGTTGTAATTTTGCAACATGATTCGATTATTTTAATAAAAAAGACATGTTCTTATAATTTTATTTTTTAAATAATAAATATTATCTGTAGAAGTTAATGTGTTTTAATCTTTTATTTTTACCTTTACATTCAAATATCTAGCAACGCTGCGACCGGGCAGACTAATTAATATGTTGAAAGTAAATTGACATCAATATCGCTCCGAATAAAAGTTCTATAATATCCCCCCAAGAAAGATTTGATATTTATTAATACTGTAGCGTTCAACGGCACGCAGTGGGAGGCATTCGAATCCCGCAACCGGAAACCGGCTGCCGAGACTCTTCGGAAAACTTCTCGAAGCAGCGGTCGAGAAGGTTCTCGAAGGGGATCGTCAAGACCTATAAAAGGGGAGCGGGAACGCCGACGACTGTACGCGAGAGCAAATAAAGACGCCGATTTCGGCTTCGAACTTCAAAATAGTCTCATTCATTGTCCCGATAACCAATCTCCGAATCCGGCCGCGGAAGAATTTGGTGTCAGGCATGGGATTGGCTATCGGAGACGTGCCGCGCGGGAAGCAGCAGGAAGACCAAGCGGGAACAACAGGAGACGCGTCGGAGTCATCAGACCAAGTAATGGCAATGCTGCGGGTGATGTCAGAACAATTGTGGGCGCAGGATGAGCAACAGTCGGAATTGTGGCGGGCGCAAGAAGAGCGACAGTCGGAACAGCTGCGGGCGCAAGAGCACCGGCAGAGACAGCAGTTGTAGCTGGCGCAGTCGAAAATCTTAGAAGGCATAGCACAGACGACTAAACACCTCCAGTCACAGATAGATGGTCTATCGGGTGAATTGGGAGAGGTGAGCCGGGGCACGGAGGCGATAAAAGAAGAGGCTCTCCAGTTGGTGCGCCACGTGGATACTTGATGGCGAAAGGACTTAGAAGCCGTTCAACAGACGGTCCAGCATCTGCAATTGGCCGGATACGGAGTGCGCCCGGGGGCCTCGTGTGTCGTTAAGGCATCCACTTACGATGGAAGCACAGCGCTCCAGGACTACCTCCAGTAGTTTGAGATAATTGCTCGTCTAAACGGATGGACGGGGGCTATCAAGACCAATATGCTGGCGGCCAGCCTCAGAGGGCTCGATCTCGCCGTACTTTAGGCGGTGTCCAATACGGACGATATCTCGTCCATCGAGGAAGCCCTCCGACTTCGGTTTGGTGACGACCTGTCGGTTCAGCTAAACCACACCAGGTTAAACAGCCGTTGACAGGAATCAAAGGAGTCTTTCTGTATTTGTAGCGGATATCGAACTACTGACTGGATTAGCGTTTCCCGGATGCCCAGCGGAGGTGCAAGACCAGATTACATCAAAGCAATTCGTTAGCGGCTAGAGCAATATGCAGGTGCAAATCGCCGTACAGATTGCGGGCCCCACTTCAGTACCGGAAGCCCTCACCAAAGCCCTTGTGGTGGAAGCGGCACTTCAAGCCACAAGGGCTAGCGTTCAGATGGCGCGCGTAGCAGATACGAAGGGGGATACCGAAGACGTCTGTGCCTGCGGTGAGGGGGTGGAGCAGCCAGCGAGGATGAAATATCACCTCCGTAATCACTTGAAGGACTGCCCATCCCCTTCCGGCTCCTCGAGGTCGGAAAACGACGACTAGTCGGTTCTTAGGGACGGGAACCGACTAGTCTGAGGCGGGACAGGAATGGGGAATACCGAGTAATAAAACTGAATTAGGAGTTTCCTCCAGTTTTGCGCCTACTACAGGCGATTCATCAAGGGGTTCTCGAGCGTGGCCAGGTCTCTGCACCGTATCACCGAGGCGAAGAGGGGTTTCCAATGTGGTTCCGATTGTCAGGGAACTTTTGATGCACTTAAGAGTGCCCTAACAACCGCGTCTCTGTTGGCATACCCAAGAGATGTGGGGGATTTTGTATTGGACACAGATGCAAGCTAAAGCGGGGTTGGGGTCGTGTTATCACAAAAGCAGGACGGGGAAGAGCGTGTTATTGGTTAATTTAGTAAAAGCCTCAACAAGCCCGAGAAAAACTACTCCACCACACGCCTTGAGTTGTTAAGTTGTAAAGGCAGTACAACATTTTCACCACTTCATTTACGGGAGGAAATTTGTCTTCGAAACGGAACACGCAGCACTTTAGTGGCTATTAAACTTAAAAAATCCTGAAGGACAAGTGGCCCGTTGGATAGAACGGCTGCAGTAGCACCTCCTAAGAATGGAGTACCAACACCGCCCGGTACTACGACAAAAATGCTGATGCCTTGTCCCGGCGATCTTGCATAGACTATGATTGTGGACACTGTCGCCGTGCAGAGGAACGATGGGGTAACGGCACCCTTCCCTTATCAGCAATCCAAGTGGATGACTACTCAACACGACTTCGTGAAGCTCAACAGGAGGATCCCACGTTAAGCTCGTTACTTTTGGCAAAACAAAGGGGGAAAGTACCTCCCAGGGAAGACATTGCGGCAACCGATCCGGACTCGAAGGCCCTGCGGTCCCAATGGGGAACTCTGGAAGTACGGTATGGAATCTTTTGCAGGAGGTGGGAGTCCGATACCGGAGAAACAGTAAAGATGCTGCCAGTCATTCCTAGAGCATGGGTGCTCGAGATACTGAAGGAAATGCACAATAGCAACACAGGAGGTCATTATGGGATGACGAATACCCTAGAAAAAGTCAGTGCCCGCTATTATTAGATAGGACGCCGGCGGGATGTGGAAGACTGGTGCCGCAGATGCAGATTATGTGCCTCCAGGACTGGGCCGACCACTCGGAACCGTGGCAGACTGAGGCTGTATAACGTTGGAGCCCCTATGGAGCGAATGGCTGTGGACATATTGGGACCCCTTCTCGAAACTCAACGGGGTAACAGATATGTATTTGTGGTAGCTGATTATTTCACAAAGTGGCCCGAAGCCTTGCCACTTCCAAACAAAGATGCCAGAACAGTAGCAGACACATTAGTAGAGAACATCTTTCCAAGATTCGGAGTACCGAGGGAGGTTCATTTTGAACAGGGAAGGAACCTCGAATCCACCCATTTCAACAGGTTCTAGAAAGGTTGGGCACAGGGAAAACCAGGACTACGCCATTACACCCGAAATCCGACGGACTTGTCGAGAGGGTCAACAGGACATTCCGGGACATCTAGTCCTAGGAAGGCCACCGGAAGATTACGTCCCTGCGGATAAATTCGTAGATGATCTGCAGAAACGGATGGAGGCGGTGCACGAGTTTTCCCGTAACCAACAGCGAGCCGCGACTGTTCGGATGAAGGACCACTAAGTCTTACGAAGTAAAGGGGCGGCCTATAAGATCGGTGACAAGGTGTGGCTCTACAACCCTAAGCGAAGGAAATGGAGTTGCCCAAATCTTCAGCGGCCATGGGAGGGTCCATACACCGTCATCAAAGTGCTGAACGACTAGGTGTACCGCGTAAGGAGAGAAGACCAGTCCAGGACAATGGTTGCTCATTTCAATCGACTTGCGCCATTTCATAAAAATCGCTCTAACTCAGTTCGAGGGCGAACTGGAAGTCCTAGGAGGGGAGCAGTGTAGAGTACAAAGGCATGCAGTGGGAGGAATTCGACTCCCGCAACTGGAAACCGGCTGTCGAGACTCTTTGGAAAACTTCTCGAAGCAGCGGTCGAGAAGGTTCTCGAAGGGGATCGTCAAGAGCTATAAAAGGGGAGCGGGCATGGGAGAGAGGGCAGTCGGAGTGGAGGACACACATTGGAACGCCGATGACTGCGTGCGCGAGAGAAAATAAAGACGCCGATTTCGGCTTCGAACTTCCAAATAGTCTCATTTATTGTCCCGATAACCAATTTCCCAATCTGGCCGCGTAACGAACGAAAAAAACGGAATTTCTTCAACACTGTTGCATCAATTGTTTTTTTTTAAATTTTAGGAAACCTCTTTGCTGAAATTGTTTACATTCCTGAGGAATGGCTTTAAAAATATTCGATTACCAGCTTCAGTAAGGATGATTCACTTGCTAACTGAATGATATGCCGCCCAATATAATACAAATTGAAATAGGCAGTTTTAAAAATATGCCCTGCTTGCGTGGCTTCACAAACTACCACACATAGATTCTCAATAATTTCGGCATGACTTGGAATGGATTTTATCTCACACTTTGGAGCAATGGAAAAAGGATTTGACTTCCTAAAGCGATGACTTATTGAAATAGGTAGGTAACGGATCTAACGCTGCGTCATTTTTCAAACTGAATTCATGCGAAAAATATCCTACGGTTTTTACTCGTATTCATCTCGGAAAAGTTTCAAATGTAAATTTATATGGCTCAGAAATAAATCATTTTTTTCCTGCCGATGACGGTTTGGTACAGATTCCACAGTCTTTGTCTCCTGCTCACTTAATCTAACAGTTCGTGCGGTTTGCTCCGATGGATATATATATATATTTTGGCAATCTAGATTTATATATATATATATTTTGGCAATCTAGATTTTCCTCTTGGACTGCGAATTTCTTGGCAGCACGAGTGGAGTAAATTAAGCACCCAATAAAACGATTGCCTCTGACAGATTTATGCGGTTGTATAATGTACGTCACGGCGTGGGTAATATCTTTGCAGGTTTCAAAAATGTTTGGAAAACTGGCTGGCGAAAACGCCCGGAACAGAAAAAACTCTTTCGATCTCAGTAGTGCTTTCATTGGTTAAAAAACCCATAATGGATGAATTTAGTTTCCATCGTGTTTTTTTCCATATCCAATTTAAAAATATATTGTAAGAGTTATTCATTCTGAAGAGTGCCACATTATATTAATTAATTTTTATTATGTCCTAGAATATTTTAAATTAATAAAAATTAAAGATAATTTATATTTGTTCCCAAGGAACTTTTAATGTTGTCAGTATCTGTATAATAAAACTAGTGTTAACTTGGAGAAGTATTGCATGTGCGTTTTTCTTGTTTAGAATAAAAATAGCCTTAAAGTCACATGTAAATAGTTTCTCGGCATATTAGATTGTGTTGATCATTTACATTATTTCACCTGTTATGGTTGCGGTTATTAATGATTATGAAAATGTCCGCTAACGTCAAATACTAATAATTAATGAATGCAGTTCGAAGGTATTTTGGAAGAAGGTAGTTAAGAAAGATAAGCTATTTCACTATTCATGCCTGCCCTTTCACGCGCAATGGCTGTTGAGACTTCATTTGCCATTACTTCTCCACAAGTGCCCATTCCAGTCACGATTCTAGAATACTAAAACGGCCTAAAATTCCTCTTTAAATTATATGATCTGAAATACCCTCTCTCCCTTTCAAGACTTTTTATTTTTCGCTGCCAGAGCGAGGCGTAATAGGATATAACTCGAGGAGCTGTTGGTATGCTGATGCGGAACAGTACCTTAAAGTTTTCATAATTCAAAATACTATAGATATCGGTTAACGCTGTGAAATTTATTCCTATTTTCTACGCAAATGGAATAAAAGCCAGGTTTAATAAATATTTAGGAGAGTAAAAGGCACATTTTAAAGAGAGTAATATAAGCATTGTCCTTGAAAATGGCGATATGTGGATGAGAAATGCTTTGTAATGCAAGTTGGTATTGACAGTGATTGTAACAGGATGATTGAATATAGGCAGATATAGAAATTGCTATTTTAAAGTTGAGAATTAACTCGAGACTATTAACAAGTACTTCTTTGATAAAGGGACACATGAACCGTTGAGCACTGGAATATTTAATAGAAGGAATTGGGTTATTTATTCGTAGATATTCGAAGCGTGAGAAGAAGGCTCAAAACTAGTCAATACATTAAGTAACCCTGGATACAAAATAAATAACATTAGAATTTTAAATATTCGTGTAAGAATCGTGAAACGAATTAGTACACTATCGAAAAATTGTCCTTCAGATATTAGCATAAACTTTATTTATTACCAATTCTATATTAACTTCGCTTTTTATAGATACTAGTAAAAGGTGCTTGCGTTCTGCACGCATTCCATCTCACATTGAAAAAACATCTATTTTTCAGAGAGGTATTTCATCATTGGCAATATTTTTTTAATTCTAAAGATTTCACCTCTGTACCGAGTTTCGTTCTTTCCTTATGTAACAATAATAGAGTAAAACAATCCTTAAAATTTGCAATTTTAAGAATATTATACTTTTTCCACAGTATGGTACTAAAGTTACACATTTCTGCCAAATTCTAAAGTTGTAGCTTATCTAGAAGTGAAATGATATTTATCTATTTGTTTAAATTTAAAAAAATTTTAACGGCCGCAACAAAACATTCATCGAGATATTCAAAAGTTTATTTGGGTATGTGCTCTAAGCTCTAAATAACTTTAAAATTTCAGCTCCAGCACGACATTACTTTTTCACAATTCTCTAATATTTCCTGTTTTTGTATTTTGACGTCGTCATAAGTTTACGCCGTAGTTTTAAATCAATTGCATTATAATACAATCCACTGATTCTCTTTAGAAGCACTAAATTAAAGCTATTATTATATATAGTTCATCAACCTCCATAATTGAAAGGAGTAACGTTCTTTTATTTAATAACATCGCGTTTTAAAATTATGACGTCATCATATGTATAAGCCTTTGGTTGAAATAAATGGGACAGTAAGAATTTCCCAATTAAAAAGCATTAAAGCGATGCAATTGTAATACGGCTTAAGTTCCCATTGAAAAGCATTGTCCTGGTTGCTATGGTAGCTGAACTTCTTTATTGTTGAGCAACTGCTTTTTTCGATTAAAAACCCATTTCTTCGTCAATTCGGCACCGATTTCAATTTAGTCTTCAAAAATAAGAAACCTCATTCATTTAGCTATAGAGTTCTTTTCGTCTCGAGTTTATGTTTGAATTACGACTAATTTAAAAAGTTAAATTTATGAAACTCTGCACAGATTTCCATGTTTTTCTTATGTAGTATCGAAAGGGAATATTGGGGTAAAAATATTGCACTAAAACTTAAACAATTTAGAGTTTTCGATTTTTCTGGTTGGTTATACCTAATAATCTATCATTCTGTCAAATATCATGCCCGTGGCATAGAAGTACCTTAGGTTTTATATCATATATATATATCCTCCGTTAGAAGCACCTACAGTATCCCTTGTATTGCGCGATTAATTGGTTCCGAGAAATCGCCGCGTAAAGTGAAATCGCGTCAAGTGAATTGATAATTATAATTGGTAAAATAGGGATGCGTTCCCCGCAGTCGACCGCCTTATATAATATACGCATAAAAAATTACTTGACTAATTTCTACAGTTAATGGTTTCAGGAGTCACTCGGTGGAATTTATTCATAATGTAAAATAAAGAGACTTGTTGTAATCACGATGTTGCGTTGCAACGAAACCTAGGCTGTTTTAAATACATTTATGTGGAATTACAACAAGTCTCTTTATTTTACTTTACTAATTGCTCCAATTCCACCGGTCGTGAAATTACATTGTATGCAGTTTTTAATTTGATTTTTTCTAATCGCGTTATGGCGAAAACGCGTGAAGTGAGATCGCTGTAGCAACTCTGGAAGTACCTTAGGTTTAATATGATATATATAATATTACTAGTAGAAGGTGCTTGCATTCTGCAAGCATATCGTCTCACCTTGAAAAAACATTCATTTTTCAGACAGATATTTCATCATTATAAATATATTTTTATTCTAAAGATTTCACCTCCGCAACGATTTTCGTTTTTCCCCTATGCAAAATAATAGAATAAAACAATCCCCAAACTTTGCAATTTTAAGTATTTTATACTTTTTCCATTATAGGGTTCCAATGCTAACCATTCCTGCCAAATTTCAAACTTCACTTCTAGAAGTGAAATAATATTCTTTTAACTGTTTAAATTTTAAACATTTTTAACGGACGCCGCAATATATTTATGGAGAGATTCAAATGTTTATTTGTGCAAATACACTGTTCTGTAAATAATTTGAAAATTGCAGCTTCCTAGCCTACCGTAGTACCTAAACAGTTATCTATTTGTTTAAATTTTTAAGAATTTTTAACGGCAACACAAATTAAAACATCAAAATTTCTGTAATCCCTACTTCGTTTTTTTTTAAAATCCTACCTATAAAAAAATTTCAGCACCGTAGCACATTCGGAAATACATAAACCTTGAAATTTTGTTTAAACATTTGCGAATTTTTAGTGGGCGCATTGTTGCACTTTTTCAAGATTTTCGTTTTTTCTAGTCGGTTTTGAACAAAATCCTACCTAAGAAAAGATTTTCGAATCTCCAGCTCATCTGGAAGTGCCTAAATATTAGTATCCTCCTCCTCCTCTGTAAGGAATGATGCTAGTAGAAGATGCTTGCGTACTGTAAGCATTTGACATATGTCCTTGAAGAAACATTCATTTTTCAAGGAGATATTTCATCATGGTAAATATTTCTTTAATTCAAAGGATTTCTCCCCGGCACCGATTTTCGTTTTTTCCTTATGGAACAATAATGGAGTAAAACAATCGCTAATTTTTAAAATTTTAGGAATATTATACTTTTTCCACATTGAGTTAATAATGCTACACATTTTTGCCAAGTTTGAAATTTATAGCACATTTAGAAGTGAAACAACATTTATCTAATTCTTTAAATTTAATGAATTTTTAACGGCCGCAATAAGAATTTCATGGATACACTGAAATGTTTATTCCTTTAAATAGACTAAACTCTAAATAACTTAAAAATTTCATCTCTCTAACTCGCCCCGTAGTATCTAAACATTTACCTATTTGTTTAAACTTTAAGAATTTTAACTGCCAAACAAATTAAAATATCAAAATTTGTATAAAACCTAATTAACTTTTTTACAAATCCTACCTCTAAAAAAATTTCAGCTCCGTAGCACTTTCGGAATTACATAAACCTTGAAAATTTGTTTAAAAAATTGCTAATTTTTAGCGGACGCATTGTTGCACTTTTTCAAGATTTTCGTTTTTTCTAGTCGGTTTCGCACAAAATGCTACATAAGATAAAAATTTCGAATCTCCAGCTAATCTGAAAATGCCTAAACATTAGTAACCTCCTATATATTATATCCTCTGTAAGAAACGTCGATATGTAATGATATTTATATAACATTAGTATCCTACTATATGTTATCATTATATATATAGACGTTCCTTTCAGAGGAGGATATAACATACTTGTAAAAGGTGCTTGCATTCTGCAAGAATATCATCTCACCTTCAGAAAACATTCTTTTTTCAGACAGATATTTCATCATTACAAATATTTTTTTAATTCTAAAGTTTTCACCTCCACAGCGGTTTTCGTTTTTCCCTTATGTAAAAATAATAGATGAAAACAATCCCCAACCTATTAAAATTAAAGAATTTTATACTTTCTCCATTATCGGGTACTAATGCTACACATTTCTGCCAAATTTTAAAGTTGGATCACTTTTAGAAGTAAAATAATATTTTTCTAGTTGTTTAAATTTAAATAATTTTTAACGGCCGCCGCAATATGTTTGTGGAGAGATTCAAATGTTAAGACCTTCATGGATATACGGAAATGTATATTCGTTTACAAAGACTAAACTCTAAATAACTTAAAAGTTTCAGCTCTCTAACTTTTCCCGTAGTATCTAAACATTTACCTAATTGTTTAAAATTTAAGAATTTTTAACTGCCAAACAAATCAAAATATCAAAATTTCTATAATCTCAATTTTGTTTTTTTACAAATTCTACCTCGAAAGGAAATTTTAGCTCCTTAGCACATTCGGAAATACATAAACCTTGAAAATTTGTTTAAACAATTGCGAATATTTATCAGCCGCATTGTTGCACTTCTTGAAGATTTTCGTTTTTTTCTAGACGGTTTTGCACAATATTCTACCTAAGAAAAAAATTTCGAATCTCCAGCTCATCTGGATATGCCTAAACATTAGTATCCTCCTACATTCGAAATTTTTTTCTTACGTCGTATTTTGTGCATAACTGACTAGAAAAAAGGAAAATCTTGAAAAACTGTAATAATACGGCCGCTAAAAATTCGCGATTGTTTAAACAAAATTTCAAGGTTTATGTACTTCCGAATGTGCTACGGAGCTGAAATTGTTTTTAAAGGTAGGATTTGTAAAATAACAAAATAAAAACTACAGAAATTTTGATATTTTAATGTGTTTGGCAGTTAAAAATTCTTCAAGTTTAAACAAATAGGTAAATGTTTAGAAACTACGGGGCTAGTTAGAGAGCTTAAATTTTTAAATTATTTAAAATTTAGTCTACGTAAACGAATAAACATTTCAACGTATCCATGAATTTGTTATTTCGGCCGTTAAAAATTATTTAAATTTAAACAATTAGAAAAATGCTATTTCACTTCTAATTGTGCTATAAATTTAAAATTTGGCAGAAATGTTTGACATTATTAACCCAATGTGGGAAAAGTATAATATTCCTAAAATTGTAAAAATTGGTGATTGTTTAACTCCATTATAATTCCATAATTAAAAAAACGAAATCCGGTACCGAGGAGAAATATTAAAATAAAAGAAATATTTGTAAAGATGAAATATCTGTCTGAAAAATTAGTGTTTTTTCAAGGTGAGATGAAATGCTTGCAGTATGCAAGCACCTTCTACTAGTATGCTATATCCTCCTCCTCTGTAAGGAACGTCTATATATAATGATATATAGGAGGATATTAATGTTTAGGCACTTCCAAATGAGCTGGAGATTCAAAATTTTTTTCTTAGGTCGGATTTTGTGCAAAACTGACTAGAAAAAACGAAAATCTTGAAAAAGTGCAACTATGCGGACGCTAAAAATTCGCAATTGTTTAAACAAATTTTCAAGGTTTATGTATTTCCGCATGTGCTACGGAGTTGAAATTTTTTATAAGTAGAATTCGTAAAAAAACGAAATAGGGATTATACAAATTTTGATATTTTAATTTGTTTGGCAGTTAAAAATTCTTAAAATTTAAACAATTAGATAACTGTTTAGGTACTACGGGATGATCTAGGAAGCTGAAAATTTCAAGTTATTTACAGAGTAGTGCATTTGCACAAATAAACATTTGAATCTCCATAACTATATTGCGGCGGCCGTTAAAAATCTTTAAAATATGAACAATTAGAAAAATATTTTTCCACTTCTAGAAGTGCTACAACTTTTAAATTGGCAAAAATGAGTAGCATTAGTACCCCATAATGGAGAAAGTATAAAATTCTTAAAATTGCAAATTTTGGGGATTGTTTTAATCTATTATTTTTACATTAGGGAAAAACAAAAATCGCTGCGGAGGTGAAATATTTAGAATTAAAAATTATTTGTAATGATGAAATATCTCTCTGAAAAATGAATGTTATATATATATATATATATATATATATATATATATATATATATATATATATATATATATATAAATAACTACTTTCGTTTGAAGAGAAAGAAAATAAATATCACCGAATAATGGAATACGCACCTAATTATGAATTACCGTGTATACGGGTACCTTCACTGGATACATTACTGTTCAGTACTTTTAAGTTTAAATAATTATTGCAACCGAAAAAATAGAATAAACGTCCAATAAATCGGATAAAAACAAATATATTTTAAATGTAACGAAATGTTTTAAATGATTAATCAAAGCTCAACGAAAACATTTGCAATCATTGAAAGCTGCGATCCCTGATTACGTAAGCTAATACTGCGACTAAACAAGGGTCTCTGTGTCGCCTTTGGCGTTGTGTATTACCAGGCGCCAGATTGTTTTTAGCAGCGAGTATGGAGAATGAAGCCGATAGACGAGCTCTTTCTCAGCGGCGTGATATCGATTTGTTTTCTTTTTCCATTGAAAAAGGTCAAGAGAAACATCTGAAAGCGCGCGATACGAGGATGCCCTTTTATGAAAGCATATATAATGCAAAAAAGTTGTCGCTGCAGTTCCGTGATAACCTGACGAAAAAAGGAAGCCGTCTTTTATTTCCTTTCGCGAGCCGCATGCTGCGATGGCGGTTGCATAAGATTTTGCCTTTTTCGTTCCCTAACGCTGATCGAGGCCATATTTGATCATTTTTTGCGGTGCACTTGGCCTAGATCTCCGCGAAATAAAAGGCTAGACACTTCAAAATAATTAGAGGCATTACGCTATTTATTTTCAGGCGCACATTTGAAGACAAAAACCTTGGCACATGTCCCTACGGATTTGAGCGTATCCTTGAATTTATATTTAAAAAACTTTTATCGATCTTTTCGGTTCATAAGTATTTCTTATCACGGATTTTCGTACACCTGGAATTAGAAAGGTAATTTCTCGGTAATGAGGAAATATTTTCATATTCTGTGATGCAAGAGACGGCGGTTTAGAAGACAATCTTAAAGTTAATTGCAAATATTCCACGGTATTTTACACCTGTTTATTGCCTCAAATTTAATTTCTTTCGTATATTTAAATTAAAACCTTTTTATGTATGATTTCTTTCGATGATACGCCGTGTAGCCTTTGACTGATTATTGCAACTTTTCGCTGGAGATGTTTCCAACGGCGAAGTATCTTTATTTGTTGAAAATTTC
Organism: Tanypteryx hageni; assembly: GCA_028673005.1. Taxonomy (NCBI): domain Eukaryota; kingdom Metazoa; phylum Arthropoda; class Insecta; order Odonata; family Petaluridae; genus Tanypteryx; species Tanypteryx hageni. The sequence goes on from CM054114.1 coordinate 172,733,028, forward strand.
TCAGTGACCTAAACATTTATTTACAAAAAAATCATGCAGAGGTAATCAGTAGGATCTTGCTTCATATTTGATTTATTAAAAGGAAGGAAATATTATCAACATCGATAGTACAACAACTTTCTCATATTAAAATATTTTTCTCATAAATTAAGTCATTTCTGTTTATTGAAGCAATTAAAAATAAATCTATCGAAAGTTTTTCACACACAAAACACTTCATTAATAAATTGTCATATATTATATTAAATAATTTTACATCGATGTTCGCATGTAGGATTCAATGAAAAAACTTTTAAGTAAGCAGCAAAAAAGTTTATTTTAGCATTGTTAGACCCACTTGATTATACATATATATACTAGTAGTTGGTGCTTGCTTACTGCAAGCATTTAATCTCATCTTGAAAAAACATTCATTTTTCAGACAGACATTTCATCATTACAAATAGTCTTTTAATTCTTAAGATTTCACCTCCGCAACGATTTTCGTTTTTCCCACATGTAAAAATAATAGTTTAAAACAATCCCCAAATGTTTCAATTTTAAAAATTTTACACTATCTTCATTATGGGGTACTAATGCTATAAATTTCCTAAGTCATCCCAAAATACCTAAAAAGTTATCTATTTGTTTTAAATTTAAGGATTTTTAACATCAAAACAAATCAAAATATCAAAATTTCTATAATCCCTGTTTCGTTTATTTACAAATACTACCTCAAAAAAAAATTTCAGCTCCATAGCACATTTGGAAATACATAAACCTTGAAATTTTTTTTTAAACAATTGGGAATTTTTAGCGGCCGCATTGTTTCACTTTTTCTCTAGTCGGTTTTGCACAAAATCCAACCTAAGAAAAAAATTTCGAATCTCCAGCTCATATGGAAGTGCCTAAACATTAGTATCCTCCTATATCCTCCTCCTCTGTAAGAAACGTCGATATATAATGATAACATATACGAGGATACCAATGTCCAGCCCAAACTACAAGAGCTAGAGAGCTGAAAGTTTTAGTTTTTGTAGATATGATGGAGAAATCTTCAGATAAAATAAGACTTTTTACTTAAGTGACATGAGTTCGACTCCAGAAATTCCGAAAGTTGCGTTTTTTCCCATAAGAAAAGCATTGCGCCATTTTTGTCAATTAATTATGGGCACTTGCCGGTAAGCTAGAAAAATGAAATTTTCAGTGTTGCTAGATAGCCGCAATATTTATTAGGAATTATTGACACTTTTGCTTACAGTGTCTTGGGTTCGAATCCAGAGACCCGGGAATATCTCCCATAAGTTAGCATGAGAAAACGCAATCCTGTGTGTAGACCAATCTAATAAGTTTAGGAAGCTGAAATTTTGCAAGTTTATAGAACTTTTCTCATGACCAACTATAAAAATCGAAAATTTGTAAATTGTTAATTTTTAGGGGTTGTTTTAACCCCATTTGAACATTAAAGTTTAATAATTTTTTAGGTACTACGGGATGAGCTAGGAAGCTGCAATTTTTAAATTATTTACAGAACAATGCATTTGCACAAATAAACATTTCAATCTCTCCGTATATATATTGCGGCGGCCGTTAAAAATGTTTAAATTTTAAACAATTGGAAAAATATTATTTTACTTCTAGAAGTGATACAACTTTAAAATTTGGCTCAAATGTGTAGCATTAGTACCCCATAATGGAGAAAGGGTAAAAATGTTTAAAATTGCAACATTTGGGGATTGTTTTAAACTATTATTTTACATGTGGGAAAAACGAAAATCTGCTGAGGTGAAATCTTTAGAATTAATAGAATATTGGTAATGATGAAAAATCTGTCTGAAAAATTAATGTTTTTTCAAGGTGAGATGAAATACTTGCAGTATGCAAGCACCTTCTACTAGTATGTATATATATATATATATATATATATATATATATATATATATATATATAATTATATATAGACGTTCCTTTCAGAAGTGGAGGAGGATATATATAACATATAGGAGGATACTAATGTCCAGCCCAAACTACAAAAGCTACAGAGCTGAAAATTTCAGGTGTGCTACGGAGCTGAAATTTTTTTTAGAAATAGGATTTGTAAAAAAACGAAATAGGGATTATACAAATTTTGATATTTTAATTTGTTTGTTAGTTAAAAATTCCTCAAGTTTTAACAAATAGATAACTGTTTAGGTACTACGGGGCGAGTTAGTGAGCTGAAATTTTCAAGTTATATAGAGTTTAGACTTTATAAACAAATAAACATTTGGGAGTATTTATGAAGTTCTTATTGCGGCCGTTAAAAATTATTTAAAATTAAACAATTACATAAATGTTATTTCACTTCTAATTGTGCTACAAATTTAAAATTTGGTATAAATGTGTGGCATTAGTAACCCAATGTGGAAAACGTATAATATTCATAAAATTGCAATAATTAGCAATTGTTCTACTCCATTATTTTTCCATAAGGAAAAAAAGAAATTTGGTCTCTAGGAGAAATCTTTTGAATTAAAGAAATATTTCCCATGATGAAATATCTCTCTAAAAAATGAATGTTTTTTTCAAGGTGAGATGAAATGCTTGCAGTATGCAAGCACCTTCTACTAGTCATTATATAGCGACGTTTCTTACAGAGGATAATATATAGGAGGATACTAATGTTTAGGCTCTTCCAGATGAGCTGGACATTCAACATTTTTTTCTTAGGTCGGATTTTGTGCAAAACCGACTAGAAAAAACGAAAATCTTGAAAAAGTGCAACTATGCGGACGCTAAAAATTCGCAATTGTTTAAACAAATTTTCAAGGTTTATGTATTTCCGCATGTGCTACGGAGTTGAAATTTTTTTATAAGTAGAATTCGTAAAAAAACGAAATAGGGATTATACAAATTTTGATATTTTAAGTTGTTTGGTAGTTAAAAATTCTTAAAATTTTAACAAATAGATAACTGTTTAGAGATTACGGGATGAGCTAGGAAGCTGAAATTTTCAAGTTATGTGCAGAGTAATGCATGTGCACAAATAAACATTTGAATCTCTCCATAAACATATTGCGGCGGCCGTTAGCAATGTTTAAAATTTAAACAATTGGAAAAATATTATTTCACTTCTAGAAGTACTACAACTTTAAAATTTGGCAAAATGTGTAGCATTAGTACCCCATAATGGAGAAAGTATAAAATTGTTAAAATTTCAAAGTTTTGGGATTGTTTTAATCTATTATTTTTACATAAGGGAAAAACGAAAATCGCTCTGGAGGTGAAATATTTACAATTAAAAAAATATTTGTAATGATGAAATATGAAAAATGAATGTTTTTTATGTTGAGGTGATTTGCTTGCAGAACGCAAGCACTAACTACTACTAATATATATATATATATATATATATATATATATATATATATATATATATATATATATGGATGTCAACAAGGTGTTGGGATGAGGAAAGTTCCGAAAGCTTTACGTTTGTGATGTTTCTGTGTTTTTGTGTTATTTTACGTGTGTCGCTTCGACATCCCCGGGGCCTCGCCAACCTGAAGTCGTCTGATTGGTGAGTGCTCACTGGGTTTCCTCATCCCAACACCTTGTTGACATCCATATATTCATTTTACCTTTCCTTTTCCGTAAGTTGTTATATATATATATATATATATATATATATATATATATATATTTATATTTATACACACACACATACATACTTCAAAATTTGTTTCTACACAATCACGATTGCACGTTAAATATCACAAACTAGCGTAATTGCCCATCAGATATGACGAGTATGCGTGAATTAAGTATTAAGTTGAAATTGAAATCAAAATTAATGAAACCAACTTTTATAGGCACCAAAACGTAATCAATAAATATAAAATTCACATAATTGACTGTTCCAGAGGGTAAAAATTGTTTTGGGCGAATTGAAATTGTATGCCAAAGAAATAAATTACGCTATACAATTTTTATATGCCCATAATTATTTTTAATTTACGAAACATTTCATTTTGTCTCTCTCTCTCCCTCTGTCTTTCTCCTTCTTTCTTTATTCCTCTCTCTCCTATCTCTCTCTCATTAAAATATTCAAAGCACGCATTCCTTACACATATAGTATAAAGATTAAGGCGTCAATTTAATCTCGAGGTTTAACAATGACACGGACAGCAAGGCAACATATCATTAAAAAAGCTAAAATTTTTCCAATAAATATGATTTAAATGTAGAACTCGAGCGATTCTGTATCGTAGGGATAATATTACGGTAAGGATACGTTGTTGCTTGTGCTGGCCATTCATTCAAGATGGCAATTGCAAGCCTTTCAGCATCCAATCTTCGTCGTTCATCGGTTGTTTGCTGACTTGCATTTGCACGGTTCAGTGCATTCCGTGCAGCGTTCTTTCTTCTGATTCTTTCTAACGTCTCCTGACTTTGGCTTGCAACCCAACGCTGTCTCATTTCTTTAGCTAATCTTCGTTTTTTATCTGCTTGTGTCTCATCATTTCCACCCATTACTATAAATAAATTAACCTTATTTTTTTGGAGACATTGAATTAAAAATTGAGCTTACTAATTAATCAATCAGCGGAATAATTCCTTTGAAACTATCTGAACGAAAACAAATCATTAGTTTACTTCAACATTATAAACTCTTAACACACCAAAGTTACCTAAATATTGTCTTTCAAATGCTTTAATTTGCCTAAAAATGTAAATTTTGGTGAAGAATTTAATGAAGAAAAATTCAATTTGAAATCTATTCTGAATAAAGTTGGCTTTGCATAATAATACAGACGATATATTAAAGTGAGGCTTACATAGCAATTATCACAAAAATATTACTTCATTTATTCTAAGCAAATCGAAATAGAATATTGGACTTACAGATATCTAAATCAAACTTCAATGGATATATATATATATATATATATGTTATAACAATGAAACTGAATCGTTATGTAAACAAAAAGGTACCGATTTAGGCCACAGACTGGCCCAAGCAGTCCCATTTCTGCGTTACTATGTAGACAAAGTGTTTAATACAGATACACAAACCTGGCCTTTTATATATTTTTAATTAACTTTGTTGCATTTCATGTATTGTTGCATACCGACTTGTAACACGAATAAAATTTTGCTTTGTTTAAATGGGTTTTAATTAAGTTTTATTCTTTTAATCCTGTATTGGTACGCAGATTAGTTAGGATACATATTATCTCGGATTAGAATAGCGTTTCATTGCTATTTGCATCCTTGTTGCAGTCATCTATGTGCTGTATTAAAGCTCTTAACGAAATATAAATAGTTCATGCAAGTATTGGTGAATGTATATCGGGCTATGTAAAATGGATTTTCATTCTCTGATTCTGATTGCATCATCGTATGTCCGTAGACGTCCGTTTTTTCTATTATCTAAATCTGGTTCTTCACACACTTCTGCTTGCTGCAATATTCCAGGAGCAGTCTGTATCTCCATCCGTTTCGTTTTGAAGTTGGTCCCATTCGGAGGGGAAGTTTTTCTGGCGGAGGCCTTCTGCATTACCTACTCGATCGAACCGTTAGACTGTTCGCTTGGAGTATCTGATTTCCTCAAGAGGTGGCACTAGCTGTAGCATTTTGCTCTCTTTTGCTCGAACCCGAGGACGGCACACAAGTGGTGCCGCGATATTCCGCCGGTGCGCTAGGTTCTACCTGTGTATCATGCGGATCCTCAATTGCTTTTCTAAGTATTCCTCGCGAAGGTGAAAAAATTCGCCTGTTGCGTACGATCAAGCGGCGTAATCTCGGATAATGCGGATGAAAATTGAAAGAAAGAGTGTTTAGTATTAGATAATTGAAATAGAAATTAATGATACACATCTCTTCAGTTAATCGAATAGTGACAATATGGAAATAGAAAACGGTTAGGTCGAATACCAATATTTTGTGAACCAAACTCGTGCTGTCAAAAACTGAAGTTTTTCAATATTAACTGCTTGAAACATCGATTAAAAATCAGTTGTTTTACTTTTAAAAATTACATAATTCGAGGCAAAAAGGCTTAGGAACAACTGTTCCAACAAAAAAATAACATTTTGGAATTAACGCATCGAAAGATTTTTCAGTGACATAATATTTCATCGAAAAGGTTCTTTTTTTGAATTCGAGAAAATTTTTTTCGAAAATGCGTGATTTGAAAATTCAGCTCCTTGAAAAATTCATTTTACGTAAGATGGTTTATTGAAAAATTCTAATATCACGAAACTGAATTGCGCTGCATTAATTTTCAATCGAAATTCCGGTTAACCTGAGCGACAGAAATTGTATTATGGATTAACTCGCGCTAAAAATATTTAAATTTCTTTGTGAACTTATTTCGCTTCACACTGTTTTTTGGGACAAAACGTGAGCGTTGACAATTTGGCGCCATACTAGAAAATGAAACAAAATCAACAGGGGAATAAAATATTAACATTTGGTAGTTAAATATTTATGTTGCATCTGTTTCGACCATATCCGTGATCCATTGAATTTCAGCAATCCATACGTTTCGCTGACATTTTCCAACCATCTTCTTTCGGCATTCCTCGACAATTGGTGTAGACGCGTCCTTAAGACAGGGGTTGGCAAACAAGTTACAAGGCAATAGCAGCTGCGGGTGCTTAAGCGGGCAGCATTAATATATGCTAGTTTTTCGGCGGGCCGCATCAGGGTTCACACCGGAAGTTACTGGGGAGAATGCGAAGGATCCTATTAGTGGAAATCGATAATTAATAATATTTTACTCGTAGGTCTGATATGGCCGTAGTTTGTTTGTTTTACCCTAAGAAAACAGAATCTCCGAATATCACGTAACCATTAAAGTGGAAGGAGTTAAGCGAGGTGAAAAATTATCAATACAACCCTTTCAGGTATATCCCTCTTATCTACTAGGAGTAGGAAGAGTAGAAGAAGAAAAACGCAAAAATATTACCGTTTGGGACCTGATCTGCAGCACGGCGTCGCAAATTATAATTTCAGACAGAATGGCGCTGGTGATCTTCGTTAAAAATCCACGATAGAGGAAGAAAGAGACCTTCGACGGCGTTCTTCGACATGGATATCACCTTGAAAGTTCCGATAAATTCGACAAAAAATTGCCTCTTGAGACATTATCTGAACAATGTACGCAGCTCCACGTATCAAAAAAAGAAAAAAACTACGAAAATGAAATCGCTTCCGTAGGTTACTTGTGCGTCACAGAAAACATAAGAGATCGATACGGAAAACGGCGCATTGAAAAAAAACTCGAATCCGCGTCTCTTTAAAAAATGCCATGCTCCCTTCCGACACGAACTCTCTCCACGTAAATTAAATCAGATAGGTTGCTACAACAGACATAAGCCGTTTTCACCTTAAACAGTCATTTAGAGCGATAAACCCGGGCTGATACGTGATGTATACAGAGACAATAACGTCAATAGCGCGTTCAGCATATCGATTCACGGATTCGTTTTTTACTTTCTCCATATACGTAGTATAGGGGAAAGTATTGTATTCATGAAAAAAATCGACCGAGATTTCAACGGATATACAAGTTTTGAGGTCCCTTGAACACGTTTTAACCATTTTCTCGAATATGTCTATGTCTATGTAGCTTTTTGTAGGTACTCTAACTCAAAAACTATTAATCAGCTCAACGAAACATTTTTTTAAACATTTTTATTAAAGTCACAAGAACTGATTAGTTTTTAGTGAAAATCGGTCAAACGGAAGTGGGTGTTTACTCTTGTCACTTATCCGTTATTTTGAAATATTTGTTTTAATATTTGATAAATGTAAAAATTTATTAGAATAAAAGTTATAGGAAATTTAATTTCCTCCAATTTTTGTTTGAAGTATTTTACCATATAATGCATTGTTTAAGAGATATCTGATGTTCTTAGCTGCCACCACCACGCCACCTATCGACGACTATGGTTAACAATTGTCGCTTAGCTACGTCTTACGCTCCTTTTTCTTTTCTTAATTGTTGGAGCTTTGTGTCTATATCCAATATCAGAAGTTTATTTCTGTTCTTTGTAAACTCAAAAATTTCCTCGCAGTTTCTTAAAATATTTATTAATATGTAACCTATTTGGAATTTTTAGAAATATTACAGATATGGAGAAAGTCATTTGGTGGCCACATCAGATTTCTATTTTTAAAGGGTAAAGATGTTACTCGGAAATTATAGCATCGTAAAATTCTCACCTTGAATGACATGGAACATGCATTATGCTTTATATCTAAAAAGAATTTTTGATGAAATTTCCTTCTTGACGCCTTCAAACAGAATTTTCGAAAGACTCCCATTACCTCGGTATTAATATCTTTCTCCGGTAGTCAAAACGGGAATTCCTGAAAGCAAGCGTCGTCAACCCGCTCGCCGCATGCGACCCGCGAAGCTATGATGTAATAGAGACCGGTAGGATTTAATATATACAATTTAATATTTTTCAGTAAAATTATGCTCTCAAAACCTTTTCTGGTCAAGTTTTAACCCTAGTAAGTAAGTTATTAAGACTTTATTTTCACTAATGTTAGACCACATAATCTCTAGGAAACTTTTGAGGTAAACACTTATCAGGCTCGCCAAAACTATCGCGACTTCTAATGCGGCCCGCCGAAGCGTTTACAACTACGAATGTGGCCCGCCATGCAGAAAGCTTGCCGACCTCTTTCTTAACCCCTCAAGCCCGGAGGAGATTTATTAAATCCCACCCTTGCGGCCGAATGAGGTTTTTAAATTTTCACGATTGCGTTGCAAAAACGTTCGAAAATATTAAAATAATCTTAACTTTAGAAGTTTTCTCTTGATTTTTCCGTTTTTTTTTGTGGATTTACGAAAAACATGAAATTTGTAAATATCTATTTTGCATATCATATTTTACATACAAAGATTGTTGGAGTAGAAGAGAATACACCAATCGCTAATTTTTCGGCGCGCGTTTGCGCTTTATATATAACATTCAGCAACAGAAAATCTATAGAAGATATTGATGTGAAATCTTAATAAAAAATAGCTTAAGTTAGTAACTATTTCATTCTGCAAGTCTACCCATCTAAACCAATTAGGTGAAAAGTATTACGAATCTCAACTTTTTCATGTCTTGACTGGAAATTTTTAAGTAAATGTAGTATTATTGATTTATTAAAAGATGATTTATTTATAATATAAACGTTTTAGTTATGCAGTCATCATTTTTAGCTATTACAGAAGTCACATAGAAGAAATGGTTACATTTTGTTCATTGGAAAGGGAGATATGACGTTGTATATATCAGAAATGAATTTAGATGCAAAACACGGAAAACTTTAGCTTATAGGTCCTTCCCAAATATTTTCAGAAAATTTGCACATGCACAATTGGATTCAGCAAGAAATGCCTTATAGCTTAGTAAACACTTCTAGTAATCTATTGTGTAAATATATGGAAGAGTTTTTCGTGATTTTAGCTGACGTGTCCTCTTCTTGCCTACTCGCTTCATCGCTGCTTTGACCCTACTAGCACAACAGAGAAGCACTTATCTGAAGAGGAAAACAGACCTCATCTTCTTTCAAATGCCAATGAAAAGGAACCAGTTTGGTGGGTTCCCTTTCCTCAGGTATTTATGGGTCAACTTTAGAAACCGAAAATCCGTAGGTCCGTGGTAAAAACTAAAATTCTATCACAAAACTAAACATATATTACCTTTAAACAAATACTTACAAATAGATATACTCAATTCCCCGCAATTTTCCTCGAGATTAAAATAAAGTTCTAAAGGTCTTGAAAATTATACGACTGAAATTATATATATAAATATTTTATATCAAATTATATAAAAAATAATATATAAAAGGAACAGGAGACGGAGGAGTGGATCGGCCTTATCTATGAAATTCTGCTTCGTGTGGTAAACCTCAAAGCAGTCAATGCACAATGTTACAGCTCACTGTTCGCACCAATATGTGGTCTTCCTCTTTTCATGTTTAGTGCAAGCAATGCACTTTCTTTGAGGCGTCGCTTTTTTCCCTGTGGGGGGGGGGGATCCTTCTCACAAAATGCCTCTCTTTGAGGCGTGGCACTAAATTATCGGAAGAATGTCGGCCTTGGATTTTGAAATCAGCTGTTTTGACATATTTTTCGAATAGACCTTCCACAAGCTGAATCCTGTACAACAGATGGTCTAGCTTCTTCTCATTGTTTTCGCGATAAATAATCAAAGAATTTAGCACTATCACATTTAGAAGCCTCCGAAACAACTTCAAGTACCACTTATTATGCCGTTTTCTTTCAATGAAAAATGTCTGCAGAAGCTGGTCTTTGAGGTCCACTCCACCCATATTATGGTTGTAATCAATGACACATACAGGCTTCATTGTCTCCTTGTTTCTTTTCTTTGCGGACTTAGTGTCGTCATTGTGGAAAGTGGAAATCATCAACAGTTTTTTTATCTTTACATTTCAAAACAGCAATAGGGCCGGAATGTTGCGCAATGACTTCTCCTTTCTTCAATTCCTTCTCCTTTACAAACTTAGGGATATTTTTCCTATTTAATTTTATTGTACCTGCACAATCAGTTTGGTAATAATTTTTTAAAACGTTTGCCAAGGAAGGTGAGTTGTAAAAATTGTCCATCCACACAGTTCTCCCCTGGTTTAGTAGAGGCTCCACAAGTTTTAAAACTATTGCAGACGTCTTATTTGTGTCTGATTTTATAAGGGGTGATTCAAATAAAGTATCCTTCCCAGTGTAAACTAAAAATAACCACAAATACCCAGTTTTTGCATCACACAACTCATAAGTTTTTATTCCTAACTTTGATGACTTTAGGGGAAGATATTGCTTCCACAATGTTAGGGACTCGTCTATCAAAATGTCCCTGTTTGGTAAAAACAAATCTTGGAATTTGCTATTGAGGTGAGAAATTACTGGAAAAATTTTGTGTAGCTTTGGGGGATGTGTACTTATCTTTATTTTGATTATCGGTGAAGTGCATAAATTTACAAATAGTTTTAAATCTGTCTCTCGTTATAACATCTCCAAAGCCTGGCGTTGAAATTATTTTTCTTGTGGTGAAATAAGAACGTAATGTTGGTTTCTGAACAATCCCCATTAGCATGAAAAGTCCCAAAACTACATATATATCCTCCACTGTCACAGGTTCCCATGAGGTTCTTGATTTGAATGGAAGTAAAGGCAAATTGGATTGAAGAAATTGTTCGGCGTACCTATTTGTTTCTTCCCCAATTGTATGAACAAATTCCACATTAAAAATAATTCAATAGTGGTGACAATATTATTTACATTTTTTGCCTCTTTTTGAGGACCCCTAAGACCAGTGAAATTTTCCCTCTGTCCTAGATAATTCCCCATATCCTTCCACACAAACTTTTCCTCGTACACTTCTTCATCACTTTCTGGGAAAATAAGCGCGTCAAGTTAAGAGCGATCATGAACTTCATTCTCACTGTCACTGTCAGAACTCGAATCACTCCCGTCAGAATCACTTACAGATAATCCTTCAGTAATTTCTTCATCAGGCACTAACTGCGAAGTTTTCCTACTTGTTGACGCCATGATGATAACGGATGTCGAAGAAAAAGTCACAGTTGAATATAACACTATTTAAAAAATCGCACACAGATATAATAACTCTTAATAATAACAACACCAAGTAATAATAACTCGTAATAAAAACAAAAACAATAATAAAACAACGAAAACTCAGACGAAGTTACAACATACACACAGCGAAAACTCAAAAGAATTTGCCTCCGAAAAGACCAAAGGCTCCTTCTCAACTAACATGCTTTGGGGATGCAATAAACCTTTGTTATCCCAACTGCCTCGAAGAGGGTGAAACGGATTTTGGTTGATCCTGGCGCTCTCCTATGTAGCGAGGAACGAAGGGTCACGCGGTCATGGAAGCGAATGTTTACAGATATGCTTATACTAACAGAGAAGGCCCTTATGTGAAGAGGAAAACAGACCCTACATCTTCCCTCAGGTATTTATGGGTCAACTTTAGAAACTGAAAGTCCGTAGGTACGTGGTAAAAACTAAAACTAAACGTATATTATATGTAAACATATGCATACAAATAGATATACACAATTCCTCGCAATTCCCCTCCGAGAATAACAAGGGCTCCTTCTCAACTAACTTGATTTGGGGATGCAATAAACCTTAGTAATCCTATCCGCCTTGAAGAGGTCGAAATAAAAGATATTAGTTGGCGTTGACGCTCTCCTATGAAGCGATGAACGAAGGATCACGCGGTAATGGAAGGGAATGTTTACAGAAATGTTTTTACTCAACCTAATTCCATTCTTCATGAATTGCATTGTAAACATTTGTAATATGCTGCGCATAGACAGACACAAGATGTTTTCCTTTCTTTCTTTACATACCGACGAAGACCTTTGCCACATGATATATGGCTCCACCAGGAAAAAAGAAGAGAAAAAACGTGCTCTCCTTTGGAATTATACAAAGTTCCTACATTGTGTTTCAAACACCAAGGAAAGGTTCCTTGCTGCATTGAAATGCGATTTTTATACGGAGAAATACCGTCATTTTATAGCGAAATTGAAAATTCTATCGCAAAATTCAACGTTGATTATATATTTTTTAAAACAGAAAAAATACAGGACAAACGTAGATAGGAAGTCCAAAGCTTCCTCTTTCAAAAAATATTTATAGGTTATTTAGATTAAAAGAAGTCTCTGGCGTCAAAAATAAAATAAATTAGGGCTGACGCAGAACGTAATAGTACGCCTGACGGCCGATTGGACAGTTTTCGCAGGACGTAATAGTACGTCTGGCGATGTATACGGGTTAAAGCGTGGATATCAATGCTTTGCAAAGTCAATTTTCCGCCACGACATTGACTCCCTCGTTTTCGCTGCAATTGAGGGCGGCAGAAGAGATTTAACATCATGGATCTTTACCACATTTATCAGTATCTAAACGACTCCCAGAGGGTTCATTAACCACCTACCTTCCCGAAGCTTTCTTTGCCCTACTAATTTCTTTCCAAACGGTCTTACGGGTTTATTTGTTTAGCCGTTTTCCAACCCCCTAAAGGAAACCATTTTGCTTGCTCGCATTTGTTTCGAAGGGAGAGAAGAGAGAGAACAAAGGATTTACCTTAGGTGCTCCGGCAAAAGCCTCGTATGGGTGCTTAACGTCCTAAGAACTAAAACCGGCTTGAGGCACTTATGTTCATTTGACGCAAATGTCACCAGTCTTTCCCGACCTACGGAAAGCTTTCGAATAAAATAACTGTGAAACCGTGAAAAGCGGATAGAATTTTTTTTTTAACCATTTGGTGATCGATCGGCGATTATTGAACTACTTCACGAGACGCTCAAGAACTAAAAAAAGCTTATTCCGTTCTTTGCACGTAAGCCCTGCGTCGCCGAGAGGCTTCGTCGTTTACGATTTTTTTCTTCGCCCTGGTCAGGAAATATCTGTATATGTATTTAATCTCCGGTCGGACAAAGCGCGTGATCGATATCGCATACGTCCACCGCGGGATACAACAATGGCCCTTTTTACAAGAGTGTGGGAGGCCCACGTTGCGGGAGGCGGCGAAATGAATGCAAACACCGTCTGACATCTACCAATTAAGCCAACCCAATTATCCAATAGCCATTAGTAAACTGCCGGCTGAAGTTTAATGGCACGACTGCTTGCTTTTCAAGTACCATTGGGTTAAGAGTGGCTTCCCAACATGGACCCAACTCTTCTACTCTCCCTCTCTGCCCCTCTCTCTCTCTGCCCCTCTCTCTCTCCACCTTCTTCTCTCATCCTCCTCCTCTCTCTTCACCCTTTCCTCCCACACCCTCGCGTCCTTCCCAACTCTTTCTCCAACCCCCCTCCCTCCAAAAACTCATTGCGTTAATTAGATGCTCTTAAGGGAAAATGATATTTGCAATGGCCAACTACTCACAAAATGATGAGTGAGCGGGAGTAGATTGTGGAGAGGTAGGGAGTGAGAGTGAGGGGGGAGGGAGAGATAGAGAGAGAGAGAGAAAGAGGAGCGTAGGAGATGAGTGCGCAGAATTTTCTTATGCCTCTATTTTTATCGTTACTTTTTTACATCAACGCTGTAGATGAAGTCATAAAGTGTCCGATGTCTATTTCTGGTGATATTTTTAGGTAAATTATTGTGACGCGTTTCTCCATTAATTTCGATTTCGACGCAACGTGTTATTTTTGTTTCCTGCATGCCATCAATCATTTGTTTGAGAGCACTTATGGGTCGTAACTCAATATTCTTAATAACTGGGATGTTATTTTTTCTTGTTGATGTATCATCAAATGTATTATCTTAACAAATCCACTCCATTAGCTATTCATTTAAAGTCATTAAAATTTATGTGTTATATTTTAACTTGAATTTTGAAGACGAAAACTTCTAATACCAGAGTAAGAGGATGAAGGAGAAATACCAGTCATGTAAAATCGAATGGTCGTTACGAACATTTTTTCGACGCATTTTTATCTGTGATTGGACAGAAATTTAATGGATAATTGTGCCTCTGGTATTAAGTGTTATGTTACCGAATGATTATTATAATATATTGCAGTTTTTTATAACTAGATCCTGTAATTCAGAAAATGAGAGCCTCCAAAATGAGTTATCTAGTTCGTAGCTTTCGTCCAGACGATTGGTCTAGACTAGGCATGCGCCCATAGAGAGATGGAATTGACCAAATCTGTATCTCGACAGAAAACATATAATGTGTTAGTAATAAAATAAATAACATGGTCAAATACCGAATAATCATCACAGTGGAGGTTAACCTTCGGCTGAAATATGCATCTGGTTTGCTCTGTGTTTTATAGCTACATAGCATACATTAGATATCCTAATATTAGACCTTATTTTTAGCCACAGAATGGACTTCTCGTATTTTTAAAAAGAGAAAACTCGGACGAAAAAAGAGGTGGAAAAAATTGCTGTTAAAATGTAGGCGAGCAAAAATCTTCAATTATTTTTAGCCATTTCTGCAGAAATTTCCCTTGATAAGTTAAAAGCGTAGAATATGCAAATTCTTTCCGAAGCACCGCTTGGGTTCTCTCCCGATACGGGTTTGACGTAAGCAAGAGAGGTATTCGTGACTTTAGAATACTTTGAAAATTTTAAAACGGCGCGGTCGCGTGCATATTTCACGGCGTCCCGGGCGTAAACCCATCCCATTCGTTATTCTATGCACTCATAAAGTCATATTTGAGCTATTAGAGTATACAAATAATGAGGTTGGAATTATAATTTGACTGAACGCGTATATCTTCCCGTGGCAGAATAACGACCCCCGGTTTTAACTGTTTCGGCTCACGGCTAAAACTTGCTGCCCTGGATTTTGCGGAGACGGTATTTTACTCCCGAGCTAATATTTTCTCGGAATTAGAATAAATTTGTTCTTCGGATGAGCGGTGAACCACTCTTACGCATAGCTGGAGAAACTTCGAGAGATGAGACCAAAAATAAATTACGCTAATGGTTCGCATACATTTTGGTTCATAAACATTTTTGAAAGAATTTGTCATAAGTACTGAAATATTCAAAATTCAATGGATGAAAACATGCTTTTTGTACAAAAAGGGTCTTATAATGCATTGAAAAAATCTAAGACGATCACTATGAATTATGATGAATATGAATTGTTGACAAATTAATATAGTTTCATGTGGGATTTATTTCGTTTCTGGAAACAGCAGTAGCTTACACAAAGTATATTATGGGTGCATTTTCAAGCATAGTGTTGCAGTGGTGTTTGAGTTACTAAAAAGTCAGTCACGTTAAAAAAAACGCAATCATCATTCGCTATGTTCGCTCAGCTATTTGCTTATTAACTCCGTCCAATTAGTTGTTTAATTGAGATCGAGGAACGCTAAAACCTTTCTCAAAAAGTATTCCAGGGGGAACTCTTTAAAACGCCTTTGCTCTCTTAAAACGTGAACGAGTTTTACAATCTCAAAAAAGGGTTTTAAATTAAGAGGCCATTAGACTTGCGGTAGAAGGCGAAAGTTAATTGGGTTTTGGATTTTGAAATTCCCAAATGGTGAGACGGAGGAGGGAATGGGACGAGGGAAAGAGAAAGAGAGAGAGAGAGGGAGAAAGAGAGGAGGGGATAATAGAATTCGTTTATAGCCAATAAAAACCGCAGCTTCTTAAGACGGCCCCCCACTTAGCCAGTCTTTTTTTTAGGTCAGTCCGCCTTTGTGAAAAAGACTCTAAGTGCTCAGTATGCTTGCGTGGAAGGAAAAATGTATTGGAGCGTATTTAATCTTATCAATGCTGTCAAAAAAGATAGCGGAAGGAAAGAACATCTTCCAGAATCCCAGATAAAAATCTGACATAATCAATCGTAATCATAATCTAATGTAATCATCGAATGAAATTGGCAAATCATTGACACGGAATGGGGGAAAATCCACCTTTCGGGACCATTCTTTTTTTACTATCCTCATACCATCCTGTACTCTCCAAACTGTTCTTAACATATCATATTTGATATTATCCACATAGTCCAATCTGTAGAGATGAAACTCTATTGTGAACGGTGTCTCACCCTATCTGGGAACTTTATTATACTTTATCAGTAACACGTGTGCACTGTATTAGCACCTAGTACTCGCACTGTCCTACATATTTAACAAGAACGCGCGTAGCGTCCGACGTCTCAGTTACAGTGCAATAGTTATCCGATTATACCGATTGATCAAAATTGCTTTGTAGACTTTCATTTGTAAAGTCAATAAAATATGTAATTACTGTTATTCAGTTTTGCCTATTTCGTACAAAAATATCAAGTGTGATAGGAAGCTCTTTTTGTTTATTGCTTGTAGTATCATTTATGATTGAAAGCTGTCTTGGACTAACTGCCTGGTAAATTTCATTAATATATGTACATAACGGTAATATGAACACATTTAAACATATTTAATCCATTAGGTATTTTTTGACTATCCGAAAGTAAATCGGGAACAATTAGATTAAGATAAAAAGTGGTGGAAAAATTTCACGTTGCAAGGAACGTGTCGCGCGAGTTTAACATAAAATATAGAAAAAAGGGATTTTTTCCGCGGGATCGACTTACTCTCACCAACTCTCTCTCACACACTCTCTCCCTCTTCCTTCGGTATTGTTGACACGTTTTTTCCCGTAGCGAAGGGTCTTTCGGAAACGACCTGACTCCAATCCGAGATGACTCGAGGGCTCTGCGAGGAATAGTAAAGCGCCCGGAAAATAAAAAAGCCTTCGATTAGGGTGGGAAGGAGGAGACTTCAACGCTCGCGACGTACTTGGGAGGTCGGAAAGTATTCTCTTCTCATAGAGGGCGTGTGGAAACACGCGCTCTGGTGTATGGAAAGCCATCCTCTAAGAAAAAATTGCAACTGCGTAAGTCTCGCGGAGCGAGAAATTTAGCGCCTCATCCTTCATTTTTTCCCGCTTCTCCACCCGCCTGTTGTCTGTGTGCGCTTTATTATGCGGTCTCGGAGTGTCTCGAAACTCTTCCGTCCCTTGTAAGTCGATGATGAATGAGCGGAAAAAACTTGTTCCCTTTCTGGGGGAAAATCATTTCCCGCACCGAATTCCGAAACCTTTCAAATAAACGCGGGCTTCTCGTTTATTCGCGCATTTCCCTCCTTTCCGAGCGTTCCTTTTTTATGAACTCTCTCGCGTAGAGTTGGGCGTTTTCTTTGTTTTCCCAGGAATGTGTAAACATATGTACGTTATTGAGTGTGTACGTGATTGTTTTTTTTGTGTGTGAGTTCGGAGAAAGGAGTGAAAAAAAAACGACTCCTTATTTCGGTTTCTTCATATTTACTTAGAATTCCTTTGCGTAAACTATGTTGGTCGGCGTTTTATAGGGGCGCGGGTCGGTCTAAGGAAGCTCGGCGGAAGAGTTTGATGTAATTAGCGCCTCTTTTCCCTGCTTTCTCTGCTTTCCCTACTTTTCCTTTTCTCCTTCTTCCTCTTCTTACACGCCCGTCTCCTTTTCCTTCTCAGACCTCTCTCCGGATGCGTAATTGTAACATCATTAGGGTAATTTAATACATTCAAAAGACCCTGAGGTGGCAGTCGCAAAGGTTCCTTTTGTGCCTGCGTGTGTGAGCGCGCAGTCACCGTTCCCTTTTTTCTACTCGTTCATTTGTTTTTTTCCCGCTCCTTTTTCACAGTTTCCTGACTTTGGCGCGATATGGCTTGCTTTAATTATTCTTTACTTTTTTTCATTTCGCATTTCGCTATTTCTTCCCTCTCTATTCCCCTTCGGTCGACCTGCAAATGTCTCCTAGTTATATATATTTTATGTTCCTCGTCGTGGTTGTGTTTTCCTTCGTTTTAGATTTTATTTATTGTTTTTTTTTTGCCGAGGAATGCCTCCCTTTCGAAATTTTATTTTAATGCATCTGACGCTGTTGATGCTTATTTGATGGTATAGAGGAAAAAAGGCTACTTTTAGCAATTCTTATTTCTTTAGTTTTCTGTTGTCTACGACTTTTCTACCATTAAATCAAAAATGTTGGGGGCTGTTGGCAATTCATTATTTATGCTAAATAGCGTGTCAGCCTTAATAATGTTTCAAAATATCCATTATATTCATTTATCTAAGCCGAATAGTGGAATATTTTCTATATTTATTTTTTAGGGATATTGCGACAGCTATTCTCTTTCTTCAAGTCTTTGATTAACGCAACTATAAATGCTACAAAATAGATATTTTGTTTTTTGTTTCAACTTAATTTACAGTACAAGAGAATGGTTTAATAAGTATAATATTTTGCAGTTTATTTAAATAAATTTACTATATAATAATTTACAGTACAAATTTGTTATCTATAAAATAAAAATTTGACGCAAATAACCACAAATTTCTCTTACTTGGGAATTTCTACGCATTTTAGTTTTTGAGGACCTGTCCTTTCAATTACATGTTGCTTTAATTATTCTTTACTTTTCTTTCATTTTGCATTTCGCTACTTCTTTCCTCTATCCTTCTTCGGTCGACCTGCAAATGTCTCCTAGTTATATATATTTTATGTTCCTCGTCATGTTTACCCTAGTCCAAATACTATAAAAAAGATCCTCTCTCGTATCGCAAGGAAAGTAGACTTATCTTTAAAAGGAACGTTCTTATCTCTAATCTCAATCCTCGTCCAAAGCTCTTCTATGTACTTAATAAGAACTCTCATCAACCTCCCCGTGTCCATACGTGGGAGACGAGAGGCTCTCCCCCTTATCATTTGAAAATCCCTCGATTTTCTTACGAGCGTATGGGACCAGAAAAAAAGGAGGCGAAAAGAAAGAGAGAAAGATAGAGAGGATGTCGCCGGAAAAGAAAAATAACGATACGGTGAAAAACGAGGAGAAACACTATCAAAGGAGGAAAAAAGTCTTCCTCAAAACTCATAAGATGTTAATCGCGCTAGTGGAAGTCATGGGTGGGATGGTTTGCAAGGTGGGTGGGAGGTTAAGGAGGAGGATGTTACATCAAATTTCCCCTTTTGACTAAAGGAGGGCGGTGGATAAGGCGGTAAGGGATGGAGATGGGTAAGCAGAGGAAAGTGAGGGTCGGAGAGGGCCCCGTGCGGCAATGGTCCTAGCTGGGACGATGGGCTCGTCGCCCGGTTCTTGATCAAAGGACATATATCACGGTTCGCTGCGCAAAACGGCAAAGAGAGAGAGAGAGAGAAGTAGCTCTTCCACTCTGTATCCTTCTCCTTGTCCGGTAGTAAACGGGGAAGGAAAAGGGGATTGAAGACCTCCTTACTCCAAAGGAATCTTCTCTTATTGGCCAGATCCGTCGACCGTGAGGAACCGAGTGGGAAAGGGAGCGGTGTGACGGTTAGGGAAGGAGGAAGTCGGGAGGGAAGGGAGCTTAGTTGATTCCTACAGGGTCTGATTAGGTAGAATTGGTCACGAATCGCCTCTCTGCGCGTCCTTTAGAGGCTCTCAGTTGACGGTTTTAATCGCGAATGGGTGAGGGGTGAGTATTTAGGGGCACGGAAATTATTCCAATTAATATCTCGAATGCTGAATGCACTCGAGAATCACGGCAAGTTACGTAATCGGCCGGATGATGCATTGAACTATGAATCATGAGTTCACATCCTGGTAACGAGCGGTTTAGAGATTTATTTATTATTTTTGAGGAATTAATTATGTAGAAGTGTTGATCGAAGAGCACAGAATCACACTTATAATTTCATTTATTACGGTATTTTGTAATTATGTGTAGGATGAACATTGACGTCATCAAAGAAAAAAAACATTTTTAGAGGCAACATTTTAATAACGTCATTTTCGGTAACGGCTAAATTAACCTATTCAGAAAAATCGCGATTACTTATTTACTGTGAATTATATTTTTTCATAGCCGTTTTCTAATTTCAATTTATATATTTTTCTTGATTCTTTTCATATTTGATCTGGAGCCCATTATTTTCAAGAGCTCCTACGTTAAGGCCATTTCTCATTTTATTTTTGAGAGCTTACATTTCTTTTAGTGGTGACTAATGGCGACCGACTCCGCATGTTGGCAAAAGCGACAGATTCGAGAGAAAATTCGTTACATAAATCCCGAGAGTCTATGTTGAGGCGGGAAGGAGGACGGCCAACAGGAAGCTAAGAAGATGAAAGAGAGAGGCGGAGGAGACGGGCTTGCACTCGTACTTCGTAATTTGTTCTGTATTTGTCAGGAGAAAATACACATCTTACTATTTCTGCCTATCGAGTCTCGGAAACCTGTTGATTCGTTATAGTGGATTCTTCTAGCTCTATTAATCGAAATTGAATAATTAAAATTAAGGTTTATGCGTTAATTTTCTCTTATATGTTGATATAATTTTTATCTCGTATTTGTATGCGTGCTTTTGCGTATAATTTAATGCAGTACAGCTCGGATGCTGCAAGAAGTGTATTAACCAATTTTTAAAAACATATTCTCTACTTCTTTTTTTTGTTTTACATATTGAAATTAGCAGCATGTAAATCTTGCATTAAGGCAAATGTGGCACGCAGATATTTGCAGTCGTATTTAGCAGATAATCGTATCTTTTAGAGTGAAAATGAAACTTAGAGCCAAAGCCATCCTTCCGCATGTGTACCCATCGCAAAGGATTATTCCTGCTTTGTATTGAAATGCATTATTTAGTTGTTGCTGTGGCGTAGTTCCTGGTGCCTCTTTTTTGCCGTGCTGCGGTCACATGATCACATTTGCGGGCGTCCAATCCATCGTCGTTCGAAGCATGTGAGCATTCACACACAAACGTCCACATGCTCTTCGGAACAGATGGGAGGACGCAGACTCGAAACTTGTGTAAGAGTCCTATCTACGAAATATAAGCAATTAGGTCTGGCGATTTAACTTCCAATCCAATCGATGGAGCACTCTGAATGGGCATTTTTCTCTCAAGGGGAATTTGCTTGTCTTGGGCAAAAATTTACGGTACCGCGGGACTCCGAGCTCGGACTTTATGCTAAAAGTAATTAATATTATGATTCTCCGGTTTAATCATCGAATTGAAATTGTTAAAACAGTATTTTCTTTTTCCTGAAGGATTGCAGCGCTTCACCAGCGCAAATTCTCGAAATTTTATCGTGAGGGACTAATTTCTAAGGAAGTTTTTTCGTGATTGATCACGTTTGAAGAAAAAAACCGCTCCGCCAGTTGGTATTAAATGAGTTATATGAAACTTCAACGTCAATCATCGGGTTTAACAATTAAATGAAAATTTTCCGGCGCAGTGGAAAAAGTAGTTCTGATCCAAACGTCAGCATAATTGAAACCGTGATTGATGTTCCCGTCAGTGGCTGAGGAATCATTTTTTCTCTTGGGAAGTTAACTGCGCTTCTATTCCCTCGGTTCTTTGTCTTCCGAATTTTTGATGTTTCTATTTCCTGTTATCTTTAAATTACTTATGAGAGAAAAGGTTTCCAATTATTCAGCTGTAGTTTTTTTACAGAGAAATTTATATAAACTTAGTTCAGTTGTTGAGCATTTGGGTTGCCTCGAAAATTCTTTAAATACAAACTCATCGACATTGAATAACATTGCTGATCTAAGAATTTCGTTACCCACAGACAATGACTACGCAATAATGGAACAGCAATATCGAAGAAAACTTGAAAAATAAAAAGTTGATTTCCAGCGGTACTCCCATGCTGGCGCTGATAAAAATGTTGTTTTTTTCTTTCTAAAAAGTTTTTAGTTAAATAATACTTAATAGTAAATGCATAAATAAATGCTTTGTTGCGGATGATAACGTTTCTACCTACATAAGATAATGACTATGATAGTCCCTGCAATCATAAAAGCAGTGAAAAATAACTTAGACCGACCATTTTGTATCTTAAATACAGTAAGACTTAAAAGCCTAAAAAATACTTGTCTCAGGTATCTTCAAATGCCACAACAAGGTTTTTCTTTTAGAATCAGTTTTCGGCGACACCATTGAAGACGGCTGCTTTGTAGCCGAAATGCGTATATGGTTTTCTGCAACCTTATTGTGGCCATTGAGGATACCTGAGCAAGTATTTAAAAAATGTTTTTTCTTGAAAATATCCACCCTGTTGAATTAACCATGAAGTTTACTAAGAATGTGATTTGAAAAACAAATTTTTGCTTGTTTCTTTCTTTTTACTATTTTTCTTATTCTCAAAGTAAGTTACAATTACAATATGCACAACTTTATCTAAAACATCGATTTAGCAATTTATTTGAGCAAAATTTTAAAATGTTTTAGCCATTTGCAATGTAATGCTTGTGGCGATTTTGGTATTTATAGATCGTCACAACCTTCTTCATTTTCTTTACTACCAGAAATAAAAGCAATATTGCTGTTCTGCGTTTTTATCACGCTTTCGAACCAACTTTATCTGCCTCTATAAATACACGTTAATCAATATTTACGAAACCCTTTGCATTTATGCTTAGCCCGTCAATTTGGTACAGATCTTCTTTGAATTTTTATAATGTCTCTAGAGACTTCTTTAAAACATCTAATTTTATCTAACGCAATACAACATCGTTTAAAACACTTGAGGATGCATGTTTCTTGATTGCACTGTAACGGGAAAGAAAGAAGAATTGTTGCATCCAAAGCATTAATTTTAGCAATAAAATATGATGCTCTGTTACAGCGGTGCCCTATAGAATTACAAGATTTGTAGCGAACGGATCAACTAAACATATAAAATATTAGTTTTGTACTGCTAGAAGTTTTTAGTATGCGTGCCCCTCCAATCAATACGTAGTTTTCTCCAAAAATATATACGAGTAAGCGAACAAAATATTTTGCTTCTAAAACGTATACAACAAACGTCTTCTAATTTTATGCCACCTATATTACACTAGTTTGACCTTAAAACGTATGTTATCAAAAGTACAACTAGCCCCTGATCTTATGACATCCATCTAATACAGGCAGCCCCTACAACGAATACAACCAAACATACAAAAATTCCCCTCAATTTTACACCACCCAATTCACACAAAATGATTCCTGGAACGCATAACACCAAGCATACACAAAATTCCCTCTATTTATGCCACCCAACTGGCACTAGGTGGCCTTTGAAACTTATACTACACAACAGACACAAAATGCCCCTCTACTTTATGACACAATAACGCACTAGGTTGCCGCTGGAATGTATACCACCAAACACACAGCAAATGCCCAACGGTTTTACGCAACACAGCTCACGCTAGGTGGCCCCTGAAACATACCACTAAACATACACTAAATACCCCTTGATTTTATGCCACCCAACTCACGCTAGGTGGTCCCTGGGACGTATACCACAAACAGACACAAAATGCCCCTTTATTTTATGCCATCCATCTTACACTATGGTGACCCTGAAACGTATATAACAAAGAATCTATTCTGTACCTTTGATTGTATGCCATCCAACTTAACCTAATGCCACTGAAACATATACCACCAACAGCTCACAATTGTCCCTTAATATTTGGCAAACCCAAATTACACCGTTTGCCCAAAAAATGTACACCACCATATCCCCGGATTTTATGCAACCCAACTTGTACTAGTTTGCGTCTGAAACGTATTCCACCAGACATACATCGAATCCTCTGAACTTATGCTGCCTAACTTACACCTGGCTGACCCTATAACTTAAGATGCACCACAAAATTTTAACAAAATCTTCTCTGATATTTGGTCACTAAACTAATGCTATTTTGACTCTTAATCGTACCACCATTCACACTTCTTCTACTATTTATGAATAGCGTAATTGCCCGTAAAATATGATGAGATTATGATAAAAGTATTCCAAATATCTTTGATTTCGATATGAAAAATCAGTAAGATATGCTAAATGATGAGCCTCTTGTCAAAAATGAAGTTATAATAATAAATAAATAATAATATTTCCCCCCTACCCCTCGCTGTCCGTCTCTCCCTCCCTTCCTCTCTCTCATTTAATTTTTATATCACAATCAAACATTCCTGCGAAATTTCAATCTTCCACCTAATCGGGAACTTTGTTAAAAATTCGTTAAAATGTGCCGTTGATGACGTCAGCGTTACACACAGACAGAACTGGAAAACTATATGTAAGATACTCAGCCTACTAGCATGCCCTGCAGCATATTCACCAAAATAACGCCTGTTAGTAAGACTTGTTCAAAATCGACTGTTTAGCTCAAGTCCCAAAGTTTCTAGTAGAAACGTCATGGGTGTCCCCATCTCATAGTGAGATGGTTTGTCAATGTGTCAGAAAAGTTAAGCATCTTGTTTCCGTTTCCAAAATTGGGGTGATTTACGGCCACTGCTTATCATAGGTTCGAGTGAATGGCAAGTACTCTGCCAATGCGCTGAGAGAACCGCTATTAGCATATGTAAAAAAATCTTCATTTTGTTGAACACGATTGAATCTTGCGCCACGCCGGCGCGTCTCTCTCGGATTTGCCAACAAATCTCCGAAGAATTTTGTTTGGGATGATAGCTAATCCATTATATTTATTAGGAAAAGTACCCTTCAATTTTTCTCTTACAGCAAGTTAACAAATAATTGAAACATATCCGTTTTACGCCCTATAATTACCTAAACAATGCTGTTCATTTAACTATCGTCTTTGATAAATTGAAAATAAGATAGGATAGGTGCATTACAGCGGAAGGAGAGTATTTGAATGGCAGTAAATAAATTTTATAATAGCATTGACATTGCCGAGTCACTGTCAGGAAATAACGCCAATGTTTTTTCTTCTGCTTCTTGAGATCATAAGCGGTTGAGTTACCAGTTGAAACAGTTTACTTCCTCTCTTTCTTTTTACATTCAGGTTTCCTCTCTATCATATCTTTAATCATGATATCTCTGCTTAGAAAATGTCCTATCTAGAAACAATTCTTCTCCCTTATTGTCTGTATAACTGATCATTTATCTTCTATAATACTTTGTATTTGGCAAATGATGTGAAAATACTCCTCCTTTGGGTCCCTGAGCACGTGGGAATTGGGGGAACAAAAAACTTTTGTTGCCAACTCAGGATCTAATAAACGCATTTAAGAGTTAACTATATGAAAAATGGCAAAGCTCCTGGCATGCAGTCGCAAACAACAAATTGAGAGCGATAATATCCTGTGTTTCCCCATGGTCAACTTTGGTGCGAGAAAATCGTCGGGATGAAGTCGTAGTTATTCGACTTAGGATCGGTCATTGTTCACTGACGCACTGATTTATCTTTACACGTGAAAAGGAACCTCTCACATGCAACACTTACAACTGCATGATGAATGTAGGACACCTCCTGACGGAATGCATCAAATACAGGAATACCCGCCAAAGTCTAAATATTAGGGAGAATCTTTGTGAAATTTTAGCAGATGATCCTCATAAGACTGTTGTCATTTAATTGTTTTTAAGCGAAACTAAATTTTTAAGTTCTCTGTGAATAAATAATTCTTTATTTTATTTATTTTGCAATGATTTAAGTAATATATTTAACATGAAATGTTTTACATTGAATACTAGTTGTGCAAAATGACCACCAATGTCGAAGCACCTAATGAATTTTACTACTACTACATACTTATTATTTCCTAGTTTTTATCCAATCTATCCATTTTATCTTCAGCATTCTTCTCCAGATTTCCGAGTGTATTTTTTCATTTTTTTAGTGTACATGTTTCTGCTTCATAGAAAGTGATACTCCATAAATAGATTTTTAACAATTTTATGCGTACATCTTCCTTTATTTTTCCAGCCAGTAGGTGTTTCTTATGAAAGCGGCTTTAGATTTCGCTATTTTAGTCCTAACTACTTTGGTGCATTTTGCATCTCCTTTAATGACGCCTCCAAGGTATTTATAGTCTAAACCTTGTTCTAAGGATCATGAAAAAAGAACTTAGTTACTTCTATAAAATTATCTCTAAAAACGTTTACTTATTGCCTCCCAAATATTGTTTCTTTTCCGCCTAATCTCACCTCCAAACCTCTTAGTTGGCGCAGACTCCCATTTTTAGGAAACATTTCTTATTATGGTCCAACCTTTTTCCTAAACTTAAACTTAAACCTGCTTTCTACTCCTCAGTTACTTTTTATAAATTATTCCTTAATGCTAAAGGCTCGATACAATTGTCATTAAGAAGTGGTGTATATAAACTTGCTTGTGATGATTTCGGAGCGGTCTACATCGGCCAAACGGGGAGAAGTTTTGACAAGAGGATTAAGGAGCATAAGCGATACTTCCGTTTAAATAATTTGAATTCTCAATTTGCGAAACATCTTTTAAACCTCAATCATCATAGTTCCTTTAACCCTAAATTCCTCCACTTTGAAATTAAAGGTCGCAAATTGGATGCTTTTGAACAGCTTGAGATAATTATTTGTGAAGACTCGCTTCTCTTAAATGAATACCTTTTCCACAATCATTCTCCTCTATTTATCCTACCGAATATTTTGTAAATACTTTGTATCAACATTATTTTCTTTGGCCCTTTTACCAAGTTTTTGTATCTTTTCCTGTTTATTCAATTACTTTCCATTCGTTTTCTTTGTAACCCCTCCTGTCTCCCTCTCCCCCCCTTATTTTACCCTATATATATTGAACGATTTTTATATTTTATCGGAAGAGGGATCCGACGGTGTGGTTTGAGTGTTGGCCTCACCTTACGGTTCCGACCCTCTATTTGTGCGTTGATATTAGGTGGCGAGGATATTAGGTGACGAGGATGAGAAAATGAGACGACGAGAAATATTGAGGAGATCGCACAAATCGACGCTCCGTCCTTCGGAAGGGACGTTAAGCAGTTGGCCCCCCTGGTGTATTTCGCAAGAGTAGTTTAATGCCGGCACTGGGTTTCTCTCCTCCCTTCTCTTATGAATGCAGATGACTTAGGCAACTGAGAACGGCTTCACAGCCTGCCTTGCTGCCTAACACTTGCCGATGGGCAAAACGTAAATTATTGATTAAATTGCTAATGACAGCTTTATAGCTTTGCTGGTAAGGTGATTAAGGAAGCCTGTAATGACTGGCTCCACCAAACCTGCAATATATATTTTTCACCTGATGTTCGTAGTGAAACCGGTCGTTTTAAAATTAAATTTGTGGAAGTAACTAAGTTCTTTTTTCATGATGAGTAAATTCCACAGGGTTGAGCCTGCTCTCATTATTGATATTTGTTATAAGGAGTTTCCTGCAATACTTATCGTTGAAATTTTATTTTTCTTTTCCAGATATTTGCATGACTTTTGATATTTCTGTAATGATTTATATTCCGTGTTTTCCGGCTGTTATGACGTTTATTTATCCTTTTCTTTTTTGTGGTAGTACTTCTTCTTCTTCTTCTTCTTTCTGAAACCGAATTGATTTTTCTTAGCAATTTGTCGGCCATTTTTTGAGAATTATTGTAATGTTCTTCGACATGTGAAATTGTAGGTTCTGTCACTCTTTCACAGCTTTAAATTACATTTCGAAATAAAACATTTTCGATAAAAAATCATTTTCGTCCGCATCTCTCAGTTTCCGTCATGCAGATAGACGTTTATAAGAATAATGGTATCAAGAGACGTTTTAATCAATTTCCGGCTTTGACGGATTTCCCTCTAATACAGGTTACAGCTCTCACTGATTTTACTACATAAATCGTTCACTCAACGGTTGTGTGACCCATCAAAAGAATAAAATCAGGCGAGATTATCTTTTTAATCGCCATATCACGATTTACAGATTTTAGTAAAAAAACGAAACGACTTTTTTTTCGTGGTTGTTCGAGTTAAAGCTTATTTTTAGTCTGGTTTACAAAGGAAACATAGGCTTATGAAATGGTCCTGTCTGTTTGTATGTGTGTGTGTGTGTGTTCCCTACTAACAACTTTTACATCAATGAACCGATTTTCACGAAAACTGGTATGATGCTCATGCTGCCAAGGCCCGCCTCCGAGATATATTTTGTTTGGCGAAGATTGAAGTCCCGAGTTTATTCCAAGAACCTTTTTCACCTATTTATTTTATTTTTACATAGGAAACCTCAAATCCATCGTGCAGAGATGTTTTCTTTATTGCTTGAAAATGTCTTAAAATTCTTATATCGGAGCGAGGTTTATACTGTTCTAAGAAGTTAAGAATGTAGATTAAAATTTTTATCCCCGAATTTTGATAATTGATTGTATTTTCTTGAATATCTATTAAAACAGCGTTTTTTCGTTTTAAATCGCATTCTTATTGTTGCCATGGAGACGATTATTACCGAACTCGACTTGAGCACAGGCGAGTGAAAAAATGGGTTATTTTCTTTTCCACTCGAGTACCCTTCAGCAATGGGCAGTTGATCCATACATATTAGGGTATAAATAGTAACATTTATTAAAAAAATACATGCAAAATATATTATCAGAAAGAGATTTTGACATTGCTTTTAGCATTTTAAACCTGATAATGCTCTATTAATTTATTTTCCAATATTTCTCTATAACTGATAAATTATGAATTACAAATAGTGTTTATGGTATGAGAATTCCTTGGAATGACTAACACGTACTGAAACATTTCCTGTCAATATAATTAATCAATTCGGAACGTCAACTTTGGGAAACCAGGCAGCATTAGTCCTGGTTTGGACCTCTTGTTTTATAATAAGAGGTCAAATTAATTCAGATAACCTATTTCGTAATTGGTTTCATCCAAGGACAGCAACGACTGCGTTTTCTTCAAGGAAGTATAAAATCCGAGCAAATCTCTAAAGATATGAAGGAATATGATGTTTTGGCGCTTTGCTGGCGATACAATGTTTGAGAACCGTATTAATTTCGTTTATATTAATGGTATAAATGGATTTTTCGACCCTAAAACTGACCATTTCATTTATCACCTTGGAAGTAGAAAGAGAGAGACAGATAGAGAGAGAAAGCCCTTAAGGCGTTGCTTGAGGAAAGGTTTTAAGAGCGAAAGTTGACGAGAAATGATACTTGAAGGAGACGGAAGAGGAAAAAGGTAAAAAAGAAGAAGAAATCTTGATACGAAAGAAAACATTATTTGAGGAATGGATTTGACGGCTATTTATACGAGGTTTTCATCTGATCGAGGGAAAAGAGGCGGCGGAAATAGTAAGGGAATAAGCGACGCGAGGTTCATTCATCATCGGAAAATTAAACGAAAGAAAAAGCTGCGTTCATCAGAAATTCGGTGGAGCGTGTTTTGAGGAAAGTGGCGGCGAGAGGAATAAAATCACGTGGCTATTTAAAATTACGAAAAGGTGCCTTGTTATGTGTGAGCTTTCTCAAATATTAGTACTGAAAGTAGTTTTTCTCTGTCGTTTATAGAATTAGTTATATATCTATTTACGCATAAGTATGTTTATAAATATAGGTATATGTGTGCGTGCGTGCGCGTGTGTATTGAAACATACGATATACACACAAATACATGTACGCGCACACGCATATTCGAAAGAAGTAAATATTACAGTCTGTAAAAAAATATTTGCTATATTTTTTGTAACTGGATTTTGCTTAGAAAAATGCACTTATATTTTCAATTTGATATCCTACCTTTTATAAAAGAGGAAATGAAGAATTCATAGCGAAAAAAGCTAGAGATGAAGAAATCACAAAAGATATAAAGAGATGAACGAATAGTGTGTGTACTTTCGTTACGCGAACTCTGCTCCCTTTATGGGAGAATACCTTTCGAGAAAGGGAA
Organism: Tanypteryx hageni; assembly: GCA_028673005.1. Classification (NCBI taxonomy): domain Eukaryota; kingdom Metazoa; phylum Arthropoda; class Insecta; order Odonata; family Petaluridae; genus Tanypteryx; species Tanypteryx hageni. The sequence continues at coordinate 172,763,183 of CM054114.1, forward strand.
TGAGGGTGTGTTAAAGGGAGAGAGAGAGAGAGAAGAGGTGGAATACCGCTCGTTATTTAGCTCTTCTTAAATATTCATGAAAACGCGAAAGACGAGGGATGGAGAGAGAGAGAAAGAGAGAGAGAGAAAGTGGAAAGAAGATTTACTCAGGGTTCCGTTGAAGGTTGAAAAATAGTTCGATCGAAACACACTATAAATAAATAATTTACACGTGTGTTGCATAATGAAAACCGCTAATACTGTTATTGTCTTGTTTATTTGTTTTATGGCTGAATGAATCTATAATGGCCTTTACTTGGTTGCTTAATCGATTGCACTTTTCACCCCAAGTTATTTAAAAAAATTCTAAAATGAATACGTACTTAAAAGATGAATTATAGACCCCACCTCATGGCTTGGTTCTAATAGATGATTAAGGTAACTTCTTTTCTCATAAAATGTTCTCGTAAAGGTTTTCATGGCATCAACGGTTGGTGAATTACAGCCGAGGGCGTTAATTTGTATGCTAAGCGCGCATCTGGTTTAATCAACAGTTTTATCGCTACAAGAGTTATCTTTTCATCTATTTACTAGAAAAACACTTTCAGAACAGTTATTTGCCCTAGCTACCCCTAATGGTTGACAAATTATAGCTTTATATTATTCTGTAACTTATATAAGTTTATTCTTTGGGAGCTTACCAATCACTGCTCTAAATCAAATTAACCGGCAAGAGTATTTCATCCTGCTAAAAACAAAATACCAACTCGTCGAGTGTCAGTTTTTTTAAATGATGTGATCGTAACGCAAGCGTATGATTGCTTGGTCTAATTCGTTTTAGGTAAGCTTTCATGAAAGTTACTTGCAATGTTATTTTGTCGGGCGTTATCTACTTAAATTTTTTAAAGAAAAACTATTTGCCATTTACATCTGCACATACATAAAAACGGACATGCTCCAAAGCATAAATAAACAAGTTCTCTCATAAGTACAGGATGTTTCAAAAAGGTGGGCTAAAACTTAGAGGTGAACTCCAGCCCAAAATGAACAAAATATTTCATGTACACATTGGTCGCAAAGTGCTCCACATCCAAGATACGGTTGAGTAAATAACCTACAGTCGAACAATTAGAAGGACCTGAAAGCTGTTCACATCACAGCTGATGCTCAAAATGCCAACCGCCAACTTGGCATACGTCAAGGCATGCGGTTCAGGCATGATGGCGCACCAGCTGACTTCAGTTTTACTGCTAGAGAACACCTCAACAACACCTTCCCAGACAAACGGATCGGACGAGCTGGACCTGTAGCATAGGCTCTGTATTCGTCAGATTTAAATCCTGTCGATTTTTATCTCTGGGAGCACTTGAAGACTTTGGCCTACTCCAGTCCAGTACAGGAGTTGGATACTCTTCGCCAGCGAGTGGAGGGGGGTTGTGCCTCTATCTGCCATACTCAATGCACGTTCGAACGCGTCCGACAATCCATGTTGAGACGTTTTCAGCTCTGTGTCAAAGCTGGCGGTTGGCATTTTGAACATCTGATGTGATGTGAACCGCCTTCAAATATTGCCGGTCTTTCTTAGTGTTCGACTGTTAGTTATTTACTCAAGTTTAAGGAGAGCGTATCTCGGAAGAGAGGCACTTTGCGACTAATGTGTACATGAAGTTTTATTCATTTTGGGCTGGAGAATTCACCCATAATTTTATGCCCACCTTTTTGAAACACCCTGTATATTACACAGATACATGCATTATTTTATAAACAGCCAACAAAATTGCTCGAGAGATAAAATGTATATCACTAGCAAGAAATATAAAACATGAAGTGTTTATGCAGGGCTAATATTGGCGATGAAGACTTTCGTTAGTAATTTGGCCATATCTATAGATGTAACCTATGAGCTAAAAGCAATAGGCTTTAAAATACATACGAAATATTCGTGTTACAGTTATCGCGTTCTATATATTCGTATATCAGTTTATCGTAGTTGATAATCTTTACCAATATTTTGGATAATATCGGGCGCCATAATGTTATAATTACATGCTTAACAAAACTTATTACAGCCATGGTATTATCGAATAATAAATATATCTCTATTATTTGTTCCAAAATGACATTGTTTAGCTGAGGATATTGCATTTTAGAGAAGGAAAACTGCCAAGATGGCTCCCTCAACATTCAGTATTATTAACACCATAAAAGCAGATTTTCTTTAATGGTTTGTGATAAATCTATAGTTCAGTAACTTCTAATGTAAATGTCGGCCTTAGAATAATAATTTCATTTATTTTAACATATTTATTTAACCTATGCCAGTGATGTCTGTTGACCTAGATTTCTAATTTCTATGTCTTATATGCTAGTTTTTTACTCTTCCAAATATAATTGGGTTGCGAAAAATGGACAGCATATGTACGCTACATAGGATTCATACTAATGACATGCCGTAAAGACACTTCAGCAAAGGAAATATCATCACTAATAGTTTGAAAACGAGCAATTTATGCGCAAAAAGATACAAGTGGGAAATTAGATGCGACTTAAAGTTCTTGCTTCAAGAAAAAATCTAGTAATCAAATTATTTTACATTTTGTATATTTATATTTGAATTAAAAAATTAAATATAACATTCTAAGATCCACCGCTGGCTTCCTTATATGTTAATGTGGAAGCTCTAATGTAGTTTCTCTATCGTTTAACGGCAAAGCTCGGTAACACGCATTCCTCAGTTAAGAATATTAAAATTATAAATAACAAGTGTGTAAATAAATGAAATTTGAAAATTAAATTGCTTTGAAAATTTAGTTTTTAAGTCATTGATCTCATTGACCTTAGTGTAACTATCATTCTCTTAACAAAAATTTACTATCACTTATAATCTTATAAAGTTGTGGCAAAACCATTGATAAATTCAACATGACAGGATCGTTTTATTTTAGAAAAAGATTTAAATATTAATTATTTTTTAAAAACTTTTTAACCAATCTTATGAAGAGCGCCACTTGAAAAAGTCATAGCTTTTCAATTCTTGGATTTATCAAGTTCGGCGATATATAAGGTTATTTCCTTTTTACTGACATTTTTTAAATTTAAGAACCCATATTTATGAAATAAACTAATTATTACGATAATTGGATAAATTTTAATCAATCTTATTTACGGTGGAAAAATTTATATTTTTTGTGTTGTTTAAGTCTGGTTTTTTTCGAGTGCATATTTTCCACCGCAGACTTCTCGGTAATATATCTGCAAAAGCCGGAGAGAGAATGCTAATTTAAGGCAAAAAAAGAAGTAAATCACCCCGGGGAGCCCCTTCATTAGCCGCATTTCTCCGCTTCTGTCTTCCGGGCTTCGAAGCCTAAATGTTCGAATCTTTCCCTCCTACATTTCGAGAAAACAGAGACGCATCGCGCCGCGGCGTGCAAAAAAAAAACATTTTGCATATCTGATATCATTTCGAAATTAGTGAGGCGAAATCTTTCTCTCTCTCGAAATCTCTCCGTCTCCCTCTTTGTCGGTGCAAAAAAGTGTGGCGGCTAGAATAAATCTCTTACCATCCCTCTGCATTCCTTAAAAGGTCTGTGAATTTGGTGTGTTGCTTTCCCTCATCGATAGAAACCTTGGGTGTGACGATCACTTGTCGTTTATAGGTGGAGCTGTGCGAGTTTGAAGGGAAGAAAGAAAGGATGAAAGAATGAAAAGGAAAGAAAGGCAGACTGACTACGATGGAGTTGTGAAAGCGTAAATATAAGATAGATATCACAAAAGAGGAGAAAAGAAAAGGAGTTGGAAGAGGGTTTGTCAAAAGACAAGGGGAAGAGAAAGAACGACAAGAGAGAGAAAAATATGAGAGCTTAATTTTCTGACGCAATATGAAAAAGCACATTTTATTTTTTGAGTTTTATTGAGAATTGCTAACTTAAAATTCTTTATAAACTTAGTAATATAATTATTTTTCATAAAGTAAGTTATTAACCCTAGATTACTAACCTTTGTTTGACACACGGGATCACTAACCACTAACAGACTACCTCATACTAATATTTTTTAATAAAAGAAAAAAGAGATACACTTAAGTTTTTAAAATACTTAACAATAGTTCAACACTCTCAGGCACAGTTAAACATACACTACTGTATTAAATTTTATCCTAGCATTCCAAACACGTTTCCCCTATGTTGTACACAAATAGCACGTGAACATGGGCTTCAGGGCAATCTTGTAATTCTTCTCTTCTTTGAAGGACAGAATGCACATATCGAACGTTTACTCAATTCACTCTTATTCTTAATCTTCTGAGGGATCTTTATTTGTGGAACATTAGCGATCATCGACTTAAGAGTACGACATAATTTTAGGATCACCAAGTAATGTTAAGGCTAACCATTCGTCTGTGAGGCGATCTCTGTTGCGTAGAACAAAATGAAAGCAAATAATCCCTTGTGTAAACAGTCACACTAGAAGAACACAAGCTAAAATGAGACTACAAAGAAAGCCAAAGCTAGAACTCAAAAATATGGTGTAGGAGGAGTATATTTGTTTTGGTCGTCGCCTGCCAGACGAATGGTTAGTAATCTATGGTTAAATAGTTAATTGAAAAAGCATATTCATATTCTTACAAAGGCTAGGTTTCTAATCCAATGACTATTGGCTTATGATATAAACATTTTATATTTCTAAAATGTGCCCTCCAGACGCTCCTATTCCTCATAATAAGAGCCCTCCTGCCGCTCCCCGATTTTCAACAAATTTCTTCTGCAGTATTATAGATTGCATTGATGTTTCCAAAACAAATTCTTTGGCAGCGTAATAAGTAGCATCATGGATCACCTACTACTCACGTCAAATTTCAGTCATATCTCTTACCGTTTACTTGAAATTTCAATTTAATTAATTGAACAGACGGACAGACAAAGCGAAAAACAACAGCATTTTTAAAATATAAAAAGCACTGAAAAGCATGTATAAATGTGAATGTGAAATTTGAAAAATGGAAAAAAACAGAAGAGTGGAGATATTAAAGGGAAGAGAAGAGAAATAGGATAGAGAGAGATAGAGAGATAGAAGAAGAGGGCGAAGAAAGAAGAGGGGGTGATAGAAAGATATGAAACTTTATTAGGGCGAGATCGAGACTCGGCAGTACCATCTTACATCTAACCAATTGTTAATTACAGAAAAATGTGGTATTAGTATTAAATTAGCATAGGTGGAAATGAAAACAGGAGGATTTTCGTTTGCGGAGAAAGCTACGGATGATTAAATTATTAAATCATGGGAAAAACCCCACAGCAGGAAAACACCCAAACGAGAAGGTGGCGTGAGGATAACTTGCGAAACCTTCTGATAGCATTAATTAAAATTAGATAGGATAACGATAGAGAAGTACAGACAATGAAAAATACTTGTACACACATTGGGAGGGGATGAGAAAGGAGATTGATTGCTTGATTGGAGAAAGAGGTGAGAAGAGAGATGGGAGAGAGGAGAAAGAGATAGGGAGGAAGAGGATGGGATAAAAGACTAAAGATAGCCACATGAGAACAGGAGAGGCGGAGGAGAGTCGATATGAGGAGCTTGAAAAAGATAAGAGAGAGGAAAAAGAGGATGTGGGAGGATACATATAGGAAAATTCAATTCCAGTCAGCGAGTGAGACTAATATCTTGTTTAATTTAATTTTTCAACACGCTCCCATGGGAGAGGAAGGAGAATCCGGCTGGACGAGAAATCTATAGGAACTGGTCCGCGTATAAATTTCCATTCATTTCTCTCTCCCATTCCCACTCCACTTATTCCCATTCCACATCTCCAAACTGACGAGCAAGTTTCGAAATGAATGGAGGAGGGATGGGTTATTTTTCCAACCTTTCTGTTTTTCTCATTATTTTGCTTAACTTTTCTCTGTGGGATTTTCTTTAAAAGGATTAAGGAGAGGGAGAAGGTTGATAAAGAGAGGGAGAGAATAAAGAAGTGTTCAAAATGTAAGGAAATGTAAAAAGCAGAAAGATGCAAGGGATGGAGATGAAAACTTAGAGAGTTGGTTGAGTGGAAGGGAGAGAGAGAGAGGGAGAATGCGGGAGGGAGAGGGGGAGGATGTAGAGATGGAGTGAGAAAGGGGGGAGATAGAGAGAGTGAGAGAGAGAGAGAGAAGATGGAGAGAATGGGAAATAGATGGATATGGTGGGAGTGACGGGGAGAAAGGAATAAAGAGGGAGATGGATAGCCCACGAATAGCGCAAGGGCAAAGTGTGATATGGTTTATCGTTTGAATATGGAATAAGATGATTCAAAACGTTTGGAACGAGATTTGTCGATGAAAAATCTACATATCTCAGCTCCTTGACTTCTTTATATTCTCTCTCCCTGTTTCACTCATCCGAGCAGAAAACAATGAAACAGATAAGGAGACGCACGTGATTCGTGAAAAATTCCAATGGAAGGCCCTGGGCGTAGGAGAGTAGGCACTAAGTCAATATGGTCGCGGAGTTTTTTGGCGATATTCATGATATGGATAGGGGTTTATTTTTATTTTCCGGATTTTTTACTGAAAAAGAGAGGGAGGGAAGAAGAGATGGGATATAAAGAACTGTCTACTTATCCCTCCTAATTTTTACTCCCCCAAGGGTATCTTTCTTGAGCTCTTGTTTATCTTCATCTGAGAGGGAGATACCGTCGCGAGGTGTTTTTCCAGAGTAGGCGAGGTGAGGGGAGTTGGACTACTTCGGTAAGGGGCAGAGGGAGGGAGGAGGAGCGGAAGGAGGTGGAAGATGTGGGAGGCGGTCGGGGAAGAGTTGGAGGGAGTGAGAGATTCCGAGGGAGGGAGGAGGTTGGAGGAAGAATAATAAAACGAAATTTAATTGGACGGAGGGTATAACTGCCGTGGATTTTGAATCGTGCGAGATGGTGTTGAGGATTTTGAGTGAGTGGAAGGGGAGGCGAGTGGGGGTTGGGGAAGTTTCTTGAGTGGTTGGATTTAGGATTATAGGGAATGGGGGATATTCTGATGCCTGGGTCGGGGGGGGGAGGGAGGGAGGAGGTTCTGGGAGGGTAGAGGGAGGGGTTGGAAGGCGAAGGAAGAACTCAGGCACCGACTTTTTGTAACGAATGGCCAAAAAGGAGCAAGGGCCTGGACAGATTTAATTAATTTCAAACAGATAACGAGAAAGAGATTATGAAGCGATACGTTTCACGGGAGCCGGAAGAGTTTACCTTTCCCCCACCCCCGCCCATCCCCGTCTTCCCTCCCACTACTCATCTCCGCGAGTTACTATGACGGAGCATTCTGGAGAAGCGAGTGGGAGGGAGGAAAGGCGTCTGCGAACTGCAATCCGATTTTATCAATGCAGGGGAGCGCGTTTTGAAAAGTATATGAGACGCCGCAGAGCTATGAATCATCCGTGGAATATGTGCGATGAGTCGGAGATTCCTCGATCCGAGACTTTTCGAAAGGGCGCGCGACGTAATTCAGAAAGTCGCCGTTCCTTTTCTTAGCTTTGATTCGGAATTCCGGGTGGAGTGAAAAATGTGTAACTCTTTGCAGATACTCGAAATCAGGGATTTTTTCCGCTCTCTTTCTTTGAAGTCGGGAGATTAGAACGGCATCTTGGAGCGGAGCCTACTAAATCGTGTTCTTTACCGAGCGCTTTTTCGTAACTTGCGGTCGTGGCAGCAAAGATGATTTTTTTTCGAGCTCGGAAAAACGTTAAGTGCATTTAGCTTTATAGGAAAAATAATTTATTTTTATAGCTATTCTTACCAAACCACTGTAAGTTTGATGTTAGTTTGCTAGTAATGACGGGGTATAATATTTTCTATTTTTAAAGAGAGGGAGAAAAACAAAATTTACATATGGTGATATTTCTTGAGCAAAAAGCATTGAAAAATTAATCTATTCTGGCCAAATATTATATCTTAAGTATTATTTTACAGATGAATACTATTTTTAGCTTTTAATCGACTGGTTATTTCCTCACTTACGACTTAAATGTAGCTGATGCTCAACCTGTGTTTAAATCAGCTATCCGACATGCCATGTTGTAAATGTCGCACTATTTAAAGCACAATTCGGTTGCTTGGTTTACATTTATCATTATGAATATTTACACAAATTTACCAAGGTTTGGATTAATTTATTTCCAATATTTTATCCTATTTCATCCAAATATTATAATAATTATGCTCTTATAACATTCTTTTAGAAAAGCGTACATAAAGCATCTGATAGTATTTTAAAAACTATATGTTTATTAATATTTTAATTACTTACATGACATTTTTCGAAGCGCATTCATGACGTTTATAAGGTATATGAACTGAGAACAATTTGCTGACTTTACATTACGTTAGCTTGTGTTTTTAATTTATTGCTGTTTCACATCAACCAACGTGGAGACTCGCATTTATTTTTAAAGAGAAATTTAAATTACAAATCATGCCATATTGTAACAAATTGTCCTTCGTGGGACAATACTAAATCCGAAGACTGTAATAGCCCTATGAAACTCTGTAAGGGTGACAAAAAAACACATTTACATTTTCGCTCGCGCTGTTTATTAAATTTAGGCTGATTTTGCTCCATTCATTTCCTCACAAAGGTTACTCGAATACACGTAATTGGAAGCTATTTATGTGAAGAGGTGAATTAGCTTAATCACGTCCGACACATTCAACTGCAATCGAATCGGATTTCCACACCCATTTTAACTTTAGATTTCCCAGATCCTGCCATGAATGTTTATGAATTGCGTCCATGATTTTCATTTCTCCGCAATTTTTATAGCCAGTCATTTAATGTCACCAGTTCTCTCTATACAGTAATGAATGCTTTTGGCGTCACCTGAAGTGTGACCTGAGTTTGATAGATGATCGGTCGAAGTTTTCCTTTGCAGGATATATTTTTATATCCTTCCCACCAATCTAAAATTTCCCGAGACAGTAAAATTCTTAGTAAAACAGTTTTTTACGTCTCCCTCAGAACGGACTGTATTCTTGTTGTTTATATCTTTGGAACTGAAACTGGTTATCCACATGAGAGAATTTCTTATATTTAAAATTAATGGAGGTGAAAATTTATCAATTAATTAATTCTTGAGCGAATTAGCAGCTTCCTTGGTTAGGATTGAAAAGCATGATATTGATAGGATTTTATTTAAAATTTATTCTTAAGAAGAAGAATTATTTTGATTTTATAAATACATATTATCAACTAAAAACTATGCTATTCAAGGAATAATCAGTATCAGTAGTCTACACACGTTCGTATAAAATTTCTGAAATCCTTAAAGAACATATATTTACACAGGAAATATTGTAAAACAACTTAAGTATGAATAAAATTTAGAACAGCATGAATAACCGACAATCATTTCTTTATGAGTTGTTGATGCGCAAAATAGAAGTTATCCAAATAAAAAATATTAAAATAATACCTAGTTCTGTGCTCTATAACTTTTACATATTTTTATTTATACGAAATAATTATCTATTTAACGCTTATTTGTCAAATATAAGTATATATTAAGATATTATGATTATTTTTGTGCATGGACCTATTTATGTAAATTTGTTGATGAGATAGCTTACTCAAATGACTGCTAGCCGTGGACGGGTCTTTGATCTTTAGAAAGAAACAGAAGTATGTCATAACGCACGAAACGACAAATGCCTACCTCCGACTACAATGGCTTTAACCCAGTCTTGGAAACAAAACCATTGTTGCGTTATTTTGAAAGAAACCAATCTATTTTTATCAGAAACTTAAAAAAATTAGCCGTGAAACCACTTATTCACAAAAAAATAAAGAAATATCAGAAACATTATTAACTAAGTTTTTTTAGCGTCCGGTTTTTCGAGGCAGGAAGAAAATGCTCGGCCACAGAACTGACTTCTTAACAAAATTTAGCCATTCTTAATTTAATAGATAAGTGGAGTTTCTTTTTTGCCCCGAAGGAGTGAAAGAGCTCTTTTAAAAAAAGTCTCGCGGGAGATAAAATGTAAAATATCCCCGCATTATCTCTTATGAAGGAAATGCGGGTTTCGGAGTCTTTGTTCAATTCTCCCCTTCTCCTTTCTTCTTCCGCCCTCCCTAGAGAAGGTCGAGGCCTTTCCCTGCGGTCCTTCGATGATGGAGGGCCGCGCCTGGATGTTGAAGGGCCGCTGCGACCCGATCGTACAGGGAGACCCACCATCTTGCACGTTCCTCAAATATTTGCGGACGGATTTCCCTGCGTGCCAGCCACTCCTTCTGGGTGATATAGCAAACAAACACGTCTGCCACCCCACTCCTTTTCTCTCTCTCTCTTCCCCCAACCTCCTTCCCTACCCTCTATCTCCTATCCTTCTCCTTTTTCCCGCCCCTCCCCATTCTCCTTCCCCACCCCTCCCTCGCAGCTCACTCCCTTTCAGCCACTGCTCTCTCCAAAACCTCCTCCCCATGCGAAGCCATCTCGCACCCATTAAATCACCCAGACGGTAGACTCCTCTCCCGCACTTCCCCTTACAGTCTCTCTCCCGCCTTCCAGAATCCCCATTCAACTCCCAGCGCCGTCAGAAATGCAACGGCTAGAGACCGTAAATCAAGCACGCATAATTAACCCGCGGTCCTGATTTATGGCTCCGAATTCCTCATTAGGGAGAGAGAGAGAGAGAGGGCAGGAGAGAAGGGGAAGGTTGCGTCAGGTACGGGAATAGGATGCGGGGGTGAAGGGAGGCGAGGTGAAAGGGGGAGGTGGATACAATGTCCCTTTCCGCGAGGCCATTGTCGCCAAGCCGCTTTGCCTATCGACTGGGCGAGGACCTTTAGGTGAGGGAAACGGGAGAGGTTGGGTTGGGATGAGGAGGGAGGATGACGGATAGGGCGAGACGGTATTCCCACCGGCGCTGAGGAAGGAGAGGCATTGGGAGGGAATCATTCTCTCACCCTCTCTCTCTTTACCTCTCGCGTGTGGGTCGAATGGGGACGGACGAGTGCGGACGTGGTCTAATGGGACTGACTGCGAGCCGCCATCGGGCTCCCGTACGCTTTTCGTCACCCCTAGGGCACGAGAAATGGAGACATAACACTATGGGATGGAGGCGGGTTTTCTCTCCTCCCCTTCCTCGCGCAGACATTATCCGGTGCGGGAACCGTGCCCGTACTATGCGAGGAGAGGCTTACCGTTTCCGATACAGGTTGCGGAAAATTCCACGGGATGAAGTCAAACGCGCCGGGACAAAGAAATTTTGAGGTGTTGTGAAAAAGAAAGATTTGTTCGCATTATTTCGGATAATCTCTCTGCCGCCCCTTTCACCACTTAGCTTCCAAACCCTCTCCCATAATCCCTTGCGTCGTTCTTCAAGTGGCCTAGGTGCGCGATCCCGATCGCTGGCTGAGATAGATCATGCTCGAGGTGTCGGATTGATCCGGAATGGAATGAGATGTGGCGGATAAATATAATTTTTTAAAAATCGCCGGCGTGTGCGTGGGCGGGAAGATTTTTCCCCGCGGAAAGTTATTATTGGAAATCCTGATTCGGTAGTGTGTATCTGGATTTATCGTTCCGGGCGTGTGTGTGTTTAGGGCTTAAGCACAATAAATTCCGGTTTAGGGGAGGCAATTTCGTTGGCATCTCGATTGGGATTGGCGAAAACATTTTTTTGCTTCCCCTTTCCATGTATCTCCGCTGTATTCGCCGATAGATTGCAACTTGCGACCTTAATCGCGCAGCGCCATCAGTTTTCTATCTCACACGCGATGTTTTTTCGTGTTGGCTCATTTTAAAAGTTTTGCTCGCATTTATTCAGGATTAATAATTTATTATTATTATCTAGGTGATAGCTGAAATGAATGATACTCATCCCATTAGAGAGGTGACTAAATTGCATTAATTTGTGTTGAACTCAATAAACGGAGCAACGATTCCTATCGTAATGCTTCTAAATAGGATGGCATGCGTTCAATGCAGCATTTTCCCCAAAAATGTTGAAGTATGGCATTCCAATCGCTCAATAAACTCCCGAGGTATCAGTCTGGTTTCAATCAATTGCGCAAAGTTTTTCATACTCTACTACATTCTTTAATTACCATAACCTAATAACATAATGCCTTTTTTAATTAAAAATAATTGTCTTCATTAATATTTTGACTAAAACAGGCTTTAAATTGCCGCGAAAAATTTATTAAATTTATGTTGATAAAGGTTTTTGAAATTATAATTACGTGTGGTCCTATGGACGCTATGCTGATCACGGGTTGATGGATAGGTCCTTTAAAAATTTATTTTGCGATCATCCCACAGAAAAAAATTTGGAAAGAAAAATTCATTAAACCTGGAAAAACTTCGTTTTTATAAGTTTTTGGATTAGCTAGTTGAATGACATTGAATTTCTTTAGGCACAGTCTGACTTTTTGCATATGTTTAATATGTAAATTCTACATCTAATTGTAAGTTTTTCATTAACAAATTATAAAAATCAATTCAGAAAATTTTAATCTATAATCTTCTAGCATTCAAACTTGTTCTCGTTTGTATCGTCTCTTATCTACCAAATTTTCTACAAAATATTCAAAACCTCTACCTGATGGGCTGAAGGTATTGGTTTACACTGTAGCCGCCCGTTCGATAGACTTCTTTCTTAACATTTTCTCCCATCATTAATCACTTCTTTGCTCGCTTTTCTATCCTTTTCTTCTTAGGCCCTTAAAGACGTTACCATAAGCGATGGAGCTAGGTGAAAATATTTTCATGCGCTGTTTAATCATATACAAGCGTTATGTTTGAATGCATTTAAATACTTTTCGGTGTGGGCTATAATTATCTGAATATTATATAATTAAAGTAGACAACTAGATTAATAGTATTTTATCGCTCATGTGTGTAGTAAACAATTAACATAATGATGTCCATTAAAATTTCTAATCCATTTATCTAGTCAGCTGGCTATAAGTCAGCCTTAATTTAATAAGAAATAATAGCCCTTTCGTTTATTATTGCCAAAACCATCATCGGCGCCATAATTATGATATATATATATATATATATATATATATATATATATATATATATATATATATATATATATATATATTGTTATCGATGTATATTATTCCCAAATTAAGTCAAATAAAAATCCTTAAAAGTAAAATTCAACATTAAAAGAAATTTGATCAAGAAGATAACGACAATGCCAGATTAATTTGTAAAATTTTAAACTTAGAAATTCACCCTCGCTTTTAAAAAAAAATGTGTATAATTTGGAGATAAATATTAATAAAATCTCCACTCGCAAGCTCTCGGGAAGCTAAAGAGCCAACTCGTTTATGTTTTAAATTCCACTCCTATATGCGAAAGGGAAAAATTATCTAATTGGACGCAAAACTCAAAATTGGGCTTAGGACAGGGTCGTTATTGAATGTTTGATTTCAATGGGTTCGATTCTCTGCCAACCGACAGTATTCTCGCACCACCAACACTTTCCAGCCGCATTAATCATCGATCCTTGTTCTCTTCTCCTCCATCCCTACCTTCCTCCATCACTCCGCTCCTCCATCCTTCTCCTCATCAATCCCTCCCCTCCATCCCTCTTCTCCTCCTTCCCTCTCCTCCCCCCTCCCTCCTCCATCCCTCTCCTCCTCCCTCCTCCATCCCTCTCCTCCTCCCTCCTCCATTCCTCTCCTCCTACCTCCCACCTCTTCTTCCTCCCTCCTCCCTACATCATCATCCATCCCCTTCCTCCTCTATCTCTCCCGTCCTCCAACTCTCTCCTCCTGCATCCCTCCCCTCCTCCATTCCACTCCTCCTCCATTCCACTCCACCTCCATCCCTCATCTCCTCCCTCCCTCATCTCCTCCTCCACCTCCTCCTCCTCCCACCCTCCCCTGCATTCTGCCTCATCTCCTCCATCCCTCTCCTCCTCCATCCCACTCCTCCTCCATCCCTCTCATCATCCCTCCCGCCTCCATCCCTCTCCTCCTCCACCCCACTTCTCCTCCATCCCTCTCCTCCTCCCTCCCTCCTCCATCCCTCTCATCCTAACTCCCACTCCTCACTTCCTTCTCCATCCCTCCTCCACCCCCTCCTTCTTCCCAGTCCTCCTCCCTCCCTCCTCCATCCCTCTCCTCCTCCATCCCACTCCTCCCTCCCTCCCCTCCTCCATCCCTCCCCTCTTCCATCCCTCCCCTCCTCCATCCCTATCCTCCTCCCTTCTACTCCTCTGACCTCCCTCTCCTCCTCCTCCACCTCCTCCTCCTCCACCTCCTCCTCCTTCACATCCTCCTCCTCCCACCCTCCCCTGCATTCTACCTCATCTCCTCCATCCCTCTCCTCCATCCCTCTCCTCCATTCTTCTCCTTCTCCCTCCCTCCCCTCCTCCCTCCCTCTCCTCCTCCTCCCACCCTCCCCTGCATTCTACCTCATCTCCTCCATCCCTCCCCTCCCCCCCCTCCTCCCTCCCTCTCCTCCTCCACCTCCTCCTCCTCCTCCCTCCTACCCTGCATTCTGCCTCATCTCCTCCATCCCTCTCCTCCATCCCTCTCCTCCATCCTTCTCCTTCTCCCTCCCTCCCCTCCTCCCTCCCTCTCCTCCTCCTCCTCCCACCCTCCCCTGCATTCTACCTGATCTCCTCCATCCCTCTCCTCCATCCTTCACCTTCTCCCTCCCTCTCCTCCTCCTTCACCTCCACTTCCTCCCACCCTCCCCTGCATTCTGCCTCTTCTCCTCCATTACGCCACGTTTTCCATTCCCAACGCTGCCGGTAACTTTTGTTCCAGTAGTTCGCGGTTAGTAGAAATGCGCGCAAATACGCGCACGCACGACACTCGCCGGGGGTGTCACTTCCAACGAGAGACGTCGCAGTCGTGCTGTTTTGGCAATTGACGCAATAATGCAAGCGCGCATGGAAGCGTAGGGGAAAGCGTTTTACCACGCTGACAATTTCGCCACATAACAGTTGATTGCAATGTTAACAATGAGGTTAATATTGCTATTTTTAGTTAGACGGCAGGTTATTCTCAAAAGTAACTAATTAATTTTTTAAATAAAAATTAAGGCAATCTTTGAACTTATACTCACGTTTCTAGAAAAAAACAGTAAATTTGCTATTTTGGTTGCCTTGTGTACAGGATAAAGTTCTGCAATAAGGAAACTATATATATACTAACTATATATATATATATATACTAACTATATATACTATAAAAGGAAAGAAATTTCGCAAAATATTATTTTCTGAAGAATAATTTTTAATTTGACTCTTATATTAATGATCTGATGCAATTCTCACATTTATTCAATTGCATGTCTAAAGTTGTGTGTGTAACTACTCTGAAATATTTATTGATTGCAATAGAATCAATCACATTTAGATATCAAACGAAATAATTCTTACCAAGTAACCAAATTTTATTTTTATTCCCATTTCAAGTTAAATTAAAAAAAGTGTATTTTTTCTTATGCATTCATGTCATTTACATATTCGGTAGAAGTAAAGTTGTGTTGAAGTCTAAGGGCTGAGTGATTTGGAAGATTTTGACATCTTGAAAATATTTTTAATTAAGGCATTTTTTTAAACCCAGGGTTGTGCGGAGCCCGAAATCATCTGTAATCTTGCTTTGCTCTGTTATTGTTATTTTAGTAATTTTCTCTTATATGGTATCTACAGTTATTTGCTCTATTTCAGCACAACGTGTCGTAATATGAAAACCACTCATATTTTAATAAATTATAATTATATACGATTTAAGCTTAAACTTTAGAAGATATTTACTAATTTCACAAATACTATGTTATCTCAGCTAAGAAAATCAAATCAGGACTTATAAATTTAAAATATAGATAATAATAATTTATGTTTAATTCTCGTGTTTTACCAGATTTTATCTTTTTTTAAATTTGTTATAAGGATGATACATTCGCTCCCCTGTTAAGAATATGGAGGAAAGAATTGCTCTTGAAAATGAATCATATATACGCCTTTATTTACTTGAATATGAATACTATATAAAACATTTTACGTAATAGGGACTGTTTGTTATATGCTCACGTCAAAATGTTGCGGGAACCAGATGTAAATATTTGAGTTACTATGAAAAATATTTTCATCATCAATTATAATATTAATGTGATGTGGATTATGAGATAACGATTATAAATCCCCTTATCAAATATTTGTACAACGAATAATCACTTAAATAAACAATTACTGTAGGACCTAAAATTGACTATTCAGTAAAATTATTTTTTAGTTAATATTTTTAGATTCTTTTCCTGCTGATTCCCTTTTTGATTATATCTACTCCAAATATAGTAATAATAAACGTTGGGCACCATATTGTCACATCTCCTCCTTTTTCCCTTCGTCATGCAGCCACCGATTCGCGCCGCAATCTCCTCGGGAGGAGCGTGACTCGGAGAATTTACGCTTCGTTCGGAGCGTAGATTCGCTCGATTAAAATGAACAGATCTAAACGTAGATTTAAATGGGTGGGAGCCTTTTACTGTTGTTTTAACAAATTGAACGTATTCAAAAATTTTTGCATGGAGCTCTACAAGACAAAATCACATTAGCACAGTGCAATGGACTATCCCTCAAGATGGCCGCTGTCCACTGAACCGCGTGCTTCTTCAAAGGTAACATACTAATGTATGTTCCCAGCTGATTCACCTCTTGCCTACGCGCAATGGGTATCTAAGAAGTAGTGCAATGAATAGCTGGATAGCAAGGGAGAAGAGAAACCCGGTGCTGGCATTAGCCTACTCTTAACGAAGAACACCAAGGGGGCCAACGGCTTAACGTCCCTTCCGAATTACGGAACGCTGAATTTACGCGGTCACCTAAATCTACACAAATGGGGCCGGGCGATCTTGAAAAAAATCCTACTTGCGCAGGATTGGTGCCCGCTGCCTTTTCAAGCAGCAGGCGAGTAGCAGCCAACGTCCTTACCACTACACCACCGGCACCCCAAATCACCTGCTGCTCTTCTTCCTCGCCTTTTTATACCTCCTCTTCCCCCATGATTCCTGGCGTGACGGGGGGAATCAGCGGAAGAGGGAGGGGTGACCTCTGTGAGCGGACGTCATCCACGACAGGTGCACGTAGTTACTTGATGAGCGGACATGCCGAACATCGGTTCCGTCACTATATATATTTATATATACATCTACATACGAAAGTTTTTATAGAAGTCCTCTTGAATAGTATTTAGGCGTTCCTTTACAGCTGCTAATTATCTATCGCTTTACTATCAAATACAGGTCAAGCTCTTTATATATATATGGTAGATGTTATGAAAAAAACTTTAATATTTAAACGAGCTCTGGAATAATGATGTTATTTGATAATAAAACTCATTTTATGTATGTTATGACACAAAATATTATATTTGTGGTTTATTATCAAATATCATCATTATTCCAGAGCTCGTTTAAATATTAAAGTTTTTTTCATATCATCTACCATATGATATTTCATTCTATCGCCGCCCAAATTGCCTGACAGTCGCAATGCTAGTTTTTTAAAGATTTTTAAATTCTATCGGAAAAACATGCGTTTCCAATTACAATTTTCCGCAAAAAAATGCGACGGAGGGCTGTATATGATGTTTCCTGATGGGATCGATTAAAACGCGATCGTTGTCTACTCTCCTCCCAACATCTTTCTCTCTCTCTCTCTCTCGCACCAATTTCGGAGGCTTTGAACGGTGGCAGGCTGATGTATTTGCTCCATTTAATGAAGTCGTTTCACCAACATATGCTCCGTGCAAATGGATCGGTTTTTTCGACTCGCAATTAGCGAGCGATTAAATTACGTTTGCTGCTTATTTTTCGGCAATATATGTGTGGGTGTGTGTATATATACAGTGCTGAATTATGAATAATATGACTTATCAAGTAATACGATCAACTATGGTAACTATCTGTTAATCTATTTATTTAGTTTTGTTTTCGATCTAGTCATGGATAATAAATTCATTGATTGATAATTTTTTAACAACTCCTCAAATTGATATTCAGCCTGTCCCCGATTTTGCGCCTCCCCACCTGTACAGTGCCATCCCCGCATACCGCCCATGAGTCTTTGTGAACAGCACTTCAATCTTATGGTTACATGTAGCAAGCATACATCTCGATTTACCGCCACACCAGCTTTAACGCCAATGTCAGCGGTGGACAAGCGCTGGCGCAAAATCGGGGTTTGGCTGTATATCATTTTCAGATGTAGATATTCAAGGTTGTCATTTATTGGTAAATGAAGAATACGTCAAAGTTATCGTAAACATGCAAAAGGTAGCTTAATTTTTAAATTATGTCAAGTGTAATTTTATATATTTGAAACAAAAACATAGCAGTTTTGCCAAGGATCAGTTTAAAGAATCTATATTTTATTGGTAGATAAAAATTAAAATAAAGAGACTTCTATTAAAAGATTACAGCATTAACAATGGCAATAGTTTGTTTAATCTCGTTGCTATGATGAACGCTTGTTTATTTTCCCACGTGAATTGAAATACACATTTATTGCAGCTCCAAGGTAAGGATCTGGTGGGCGAGGTGACAAAATCACTCGTTTTATGCGCTGGTGAGGTGAGGTGGTTCAGACACCGCAAGCAGTTTTGAATTTTTTTTCAGATTCGATTCGATATATATAGCAGAGCGTTTTCAGCGCCGCCATTACTGCGGCGGTTATTTTTAGCACCAGATAGTATTTGGAAAAAGGTGTTTCTAGACCTACGTTTTTATGTGTATGAATGTTTTCTCCTCTTCTTGAATAGCAGTTTTTATAGTGTCAGAGCTCTGAAATTTAGGAAAGTAAACACAAGAAATTTATTGCTCCCATTTTTTAGCTTCGCCTATTTTCCCATTTATTCCATAACATAGAAAAAATGAAAGCAATTTAATCACGCAGTAGCGTAACGCGATCTCGATACTCGGCTCACAGTCACATATTTATGTAATATATATGTATCGAATTTATTCTTGAGGGTTTTAGATTAATAAATAACCTTGAGCCAGTGGTTTCAAAGACGTGGATCGCAGACTATATGGGGCCTGCCATTCGAAAATAGTTCGCCCTCCTCATCACTTTGATTCTGCTTTCAGTTGATGCAAGGGAAATAATGGAAGAGATAATCTCTAAGGTACAAATAGATATGAGACAAATATAAATGTTTTATATTTGGGAATTGTATTATAATTTTTTAAATTTAAAACTGTTAAATTTACGTAATAATAGACCTGTTCCGTTTTTGTTAGCCCTTTAAAAAATCGGAAATGCTTCCACTTCTTCCGTCCATGGGCAAAATTTTGAAGTAACGAGAAAATCTGGGATACTAAGATTTTCAGATAGTGACAGACATGAGCCCTATTGATTTTGGAGTGCGTTGGTCGGCACGTTTGCCTTTTAGCAGGATTTCAAGAAATGCCTTACGAACTATCTATACGAGGAAGTTTCATTATTTTACGTTACTACAACAATAAAATCGAAGCGTAAATACGTTCAGTTTACTTTAGAAAATGGATAAAGGTCATTAAAAACTGCAGTGAGAAATGCTTCTAATAATTTTTAATTTATTTTGGACTTTACGTTTTGTTATAAATGCTTAGCTCTAACGAAAATACAACGTTACATAACAATCACGCAGTTTGATAGCTAAATCTGAAGTTTGTTGAAAAATGCATAAACGTTAAGTATTCAGAAATTGTACGTGAAAATTCTAAAATAGCGCTCTTGGAATCTGATTTTACATTTTTCTTAACCTTGTTTTCGTTTGCGCTGGCCGATCACTATCCAAGATCATAACTTTCGACGTCATTAATTCAATTATAATGCACCTTAGTTATTTTCCTTCATTTCTAGTGCCAAATAAAATTTAACAGTAAATAGCGGAAAGGTAATTTAAAGTAATCATGATCGTTTATCCGCAATTTTCGGAACCAGAACAATTTTGGATAATAGATATTTACGGATAATGAATGTCGTAAGCCTTAAACAGCACGTCAAACAAAAAATGTTTTTACCAAGATACGGCAAAAATAAACGATAATATCGGCGAATTAAACGCAGTGAATTTTTAAGCGCGTTTCGCTTCCAGCATCATCGCCTGTTGGCTTCTTTCCGTCCGTCCGTACGCATGTTAGTTCTCGGCTTCTATGAAACGGATTTTCATGGCATTAGGCATTAAGGACTCCAGGGCAAAGTCAATTAGAAAAGGATATAAATTGTTCAGATAACCCAATCAGGGGTGCCACTTCACTAGAAACAAAAATAAACGGCGCAATATACATTGCACAAACTTTCTCATATACGTTTGGTATCACTACACTATTTGCTCCTAGATTAACTCTGTGTGATTGGAAATTCACTGCTATGGCTTGATGATCATCACTTTTTGATCAGGATTTGTCTTAAACACTCTTCTAGCAGTTTTCCCTGCTACCGTATTTTAGCGTATATTTTAATCCCACTGGACGAAATATAATAATTTTTTGGGACATATGGCTTAGTTAGTATTATTTTCGACATCAGGTTGTACGATTGGGTGGATTTTAATCAAAATCCTTATAGCCATTTTTGAGTAAATCGAATTTTCTTTCTAAATATCCAAGAACAAAGTACCCTTAATTGTTACGCAATATCATTCATCTTTTCAGAGTGTCTATTATGAGTGATATTATCCACAAATATGTGATATCATTCGATTTAGTTTAACCGTCTAGGCTGTAGTAAGATTTTGAGTGAATCGCGGCGCAGGCGTGACATCATAGAGCTTAATTAAGGTAGCTTAGCGTATATTATAATGACACTGGGCGCCATATAATGATATTTTGAGACATATGGCTTACGCAGTATTTTTTTGACATCATATGCTACAATTGGATTTTAATGAAATTCTTTAGAGCCATTCTTGAATAAATCGCCTAGAATAAGCTATCCTTTATTTTTTTGCAATAACATTTTTATCAAAAAGTCTCTGAAAATGATGATGTATTGCAGAAATACGAGATATCAGTCATTTTTATGTACGCGTTTTGGCCTTAGAACCGCGAACAGACTGACAGACAAACGGTATGGCGGAAACTACTTTTGTGGACTTAGATACACCTAAAACGTATATTTATATCAAAATCTCGAAGTCGAATTTTTTCACGATTGCAGTGCTGTCTCTATATTACGTATATGAGAAAGTAAAAAACTGCTTCGGTTCACTATCGTACTCTCTACTCTCGATGGGTTGTGCGTTATTTAAAATGGTGGTTTGGGGGCGGAGTCCTCATAGTAAAAGTGTTATGTTTTAAGAAATTATAAAAATATATCATCAAAAACAACGAAAACTTTTTATTCATTTGCCCACTCTATTTCCAAAACTATTACCAAAAATGTAACAAAAGGGTCCAGCTTTTGAATCTCACATTTTTGGAAACATATACTCAGATAATTGTAGAAATATGGCTGCTTGTTGTCCACTGGTAAAGTCGCTTTTACGTGTCTCCAGGTGGATTCGATCGTATTTGTGTGTTCATTTGTTTCTGCATCCACAAATGAAATTGAATGATTCACCGTTTATTGTACGCTTTCCACAGTCACTTATAACGGTGGTTTTCGGTTTTATCCACTGCTGGATTACGGCTGTCAATGTCTCCGCTGTTCTGTCGTGAACAGCCACTAAAGAAATTATGCGTAAGTCTTTCTATGCCACCAAATACCCACTGTCCTTCCACGGGGTGACCATGATTAAATTTTCTTTTCCCAAACTTAGACTCGTCAGCTTCCACTACCCTTCCTTCTCCTTCGATTTTTCGCTAGTTATCTCTATGTGCTATACAATCACCTCTCTGCAGAACTGAAACCAGTCGGCGCGGGTACTCTTTGATATCCCGTATTCCTTTTCAATGTCTTTTGACGAAGTCTTGTTTATGGTTTCATAGGTAATCACTATTTCCATTATAGTTAACTTGCTCATGTTAAACCAAGATCCGCATATGATAATTTTGTTGTTTTACATTTCTTTTTGATCATCATTCCGTCTAATATTTACTCTAGTTTATGGTTAAACTGTCATAAGTAACCGTCGCTCAGGTGTTTGTGCCTTGCGAAAGTCATTGGTTTTTTACATCTCGTACATTCCATCGTAGATTTAATCAGTTTAATCTCTGGTTTCCTTATTGGCAAATATGTATGAAATAAAGGCAGGTGATAGATATTTCTCCTTTTTTCCCAGTAACATTTTTCCGGACAATGTCTGTGGTAATTCCATATTTTCCATTCCTTTCTCTTTGTATGTTTCTACTATCTTGCCCATTATTACAGGGTTCGTATAAATTATGTGATAGTTTTTGGTTATATCAATTTCGATAATCTTCTTTACATTCACTCTATAATGTTTTATAGAAAATAGGTAGCTAATACATAGCAACAGTCAATACAACATAAATAGCAATATTTATTTTAAAAGATTTGTGGAGTACGATAGTGAACCTGTTTAAAAAAAAACAAACTTTCCGTTTTTCATTGAAATCATACGAATCGTAATTCACTTTGTGCTTTGGCAATTTCTTGAATGGTTAGGGAAAAGTGGAGTAAAACCGGATAGGCGGGTGAAACCGGGTACAGGCTAATAATACCTTTGCAGTGCTGCTATCTGTCAGATACGGTACTGAATTTATTCGTAACGGCCTAAAAGTTAGTTGATGCATGACATCAGCGATGAAACACATGTTGTGTGAAGTGTCAGGCAATTTTCTGTGTAAAAGGAACAATATTACTTTCATATTTAGAGGTCTATAAACCAAGACACGATACTTTGCTGCACCTGGTGAGTGCTTTTATTCTACCGTAATTTAGGTTTTATTGATTGTAAGTTTTACATATTCCATACGTTTGTAGTTCCTGTGACGGAATTTCATCCAAATTAAGGTCTTGTGGGGTGAAACCGGGTACCTCAGGTTGTACAAAACCGAGTAGTACCTGATTTTACCCCGACTCTCCGGATTAACTCATTTCTATATTTTTGAAGTTTGCCAACCATTTTATTTTTGTTTTCAAGTGTGAAACACGCTAAGGCACTATAAAAGATCATCGAAAAGGCGATCGTGGTCTGAAAACAGCAGGAAAGGAGCAATAAAAGAGGTTTTGGATGGGAGGATGGGATATTTAAAAGCAGCGAATGCCTGCAATGTACCACAAAGCACCCTGGAGGATAGGGTGAAGAAAGCTCGGAGTGGCTTATCAACAGAAGAAGCGAGTAAACAGGATATATATTATGTTTAAGTAAATGATACATAGCTGTCTCTGCATTATGGATGCTGCGTCACCATATATCAAGCTCGGGATTGTTCGGGACTGCATTTATGAGGATAGTCGTAATGGAAACAGCTGTTAACGGCTTCAAAAAACACAGGAATTCACCCCTTCAACCGTAAGGTTTTCCCAGATTACTTGTTCGCGCCCTCTGAATCAACCGACAGCTCACTTCTGTCGAGTGACGTCACTGAAAATTTCCGCAAGCCGATAATGCTCCCCAATCCCCCCAAAACCGGGTGATGTGCATTTTTTCAAAAATTAAATTTTTCAACAATTAAAATCGATAGTTTTTAAATTCAGCAGTGACTTTCAAGTATTTGGATAGAAAAAATCAAGTGTTTTTAATAGAAGCAAGAAATGTTTGGATTATAACGCTTAATGGTTTCCAGCGTGGTGTCCGCGGATAACATGTTGCCCGCCGATGTTTATTCGGGCGCCTCTGCGCATTTTCACGCATCAGTAAAACTAATTTTTTTACCGCAAAAAATATCATCACTGCTGATTGAAGTCGGAGCTTAGAAAATTTTCCCACTGGCTATACGTTGCGTATAACCCGAGAGAAAATTTAGCTGTATTACTCCGACATCCAAAATCATTTCCCGCAAATCATTTTAAGGTCTCTCATGCAATTGTCCCATGCTGCTCTGCGGCGACGTCCAAAGGCTCGGGTGCGGAAAAAAAGAAAGTGCTCGGTTTATTCTATCCTGTCTCTGTCGTCGACCAGATCCGATAATCCCTATGCGCCGTTTTCAGGTACGGTGGCTACCCTAATCCAATTAACGAATGGCTTTTATGAGACGTTTCTTTTTCTTTTGCGCAACAGTGTCCGCCTAACTCCTCAAAGAGACGAAATAAGAAATTTCCCGAAATGAGAATTTAACAGCGAGGTTACGTTGTCCGTGTCGCATTTTCACAAACACGCTGTCATGAAATTGATTTTTATGGGAATATGATGGGGAAGTACACTCCATAAATGGAATACACAGAGATTTCAAAGGCGCTCTTTATGGGAAATACGTATAAAACAGTATCAAAAGATTGGACGGTTCTCGAATTTTTATGTCCGAAACTATAAGTTATAATTATGTGGTTCTGAAGACTTTTTTGCGGCAAATTCTGTCATCGATTCGAATAAATATTTCAATATATACCTCACAGATCATATAAGAGCATGGGAGAGAAAATATGAATTTTTAATAATTTTCTGCCGATAGATCCGTCTTAGCGATTGATGTAAACAAAATTGTGATATTTTGCCTGAAATTTTCTCGAATTTTTATCTCCGAAACTATAAGTCGTAAATATCTGGTTCCAAGAACTTTTTTGTGGAAAATATTGTCTTCTATCCGAATAAAGTTTATAATATATACCACACGGATCATACAAGAGCATGGGAGAGAAAAATAAGGTGTTTAATTGTTACTTAAAGGATGCCATTTAATGAGATACGAGTATAAGTTTATATAATTTCTTTTATAAAGTGGAAGTTCTAAATGACGGATGCAGTTCGAAATGACAGTTGGGTAATGAATTTTAATAAGGATAACTCGTACTTAATTTAATTATAATCCATCCAGCAGTTCAGGAGACGAAAGTTACGGCAGACGGACAGACAAGACTTGTTCATAAGGCGTTCCGCTATTACCGCTTTGCTGGTAAAGAACGCCTAATAATACCACTCGTTTTATTTGCAATTCCCTCTCACTAGCTATTCTCTCCGAATTCACGCGTCCCTTGGAGCCATGTGTCCTTTGAAAGACAACATCCGTTCTCTTTTCTGTTCCGAAAAGGGATCTTACTGAATGCGCTTGTTTTGAGAACGAATCAGACCATCCTGCTTCCAGAGCTAATTACTTTTCAAACTCTAATTCTCTGTGTATATCTTATAAATTATGCTGTTGATGAAGAAGCATCAATACCCTTTGGGCATATTTCTCTATTCCCTGCCGTTCGTTACGTTATAGTTTAACAGCTTTTTCAAAACGTTAATTTTTGTATTTGGTTGTATTTCACTACCGCATTCGTATTTTAACGGAGCAGTAATCATTTCATGATAAATGTATTTATGTCACCTTTCATTCTCGGCATAATTTAATTTTGTCTTTTTTTCCGAATTATTCAAATCGAACATATTTACTATTTTAAAGTTTTTTAAATGTGTGCACTTCTCCTAGGATCATAACAGGTTAATACTAACTCTCTCTTTACATGTTAAAATCTCAAGCTGTCCGGCGGTCGATCGGTCTAACCGAGTTGCTAAATAAATCGCGATAGGTCAGTCCGATTTCAACGAAATTGTAACCATAATACTCGGTGTGACTTTCTGCATGTGATAGATGTGCAGTTGTCTAATATAAGGGCATGGGGTCGATATCGGGATAGGTTCTATTCTCCATTTGATTAACACGTAAAAGAGGCTCAGACATCTTTCGTTTGCTTTTTAAAATTACTTATAATTATCGGATAAATTAGAGACTTAAATCAAAAGAAAGCAGATTCATTTTCCTACCATCGATTTTCAAACGCGACTCGAATTGATTCAGAAAACATTTTTAAAGGCGAAAATTTTAAGTTTTTGTCAATAAAATATTTCGATATATATATATATATATATATATATATATATATATATATATATATATCCACACAGTTGAACTTCCATAAGTCGAACTTCAAGGGAAACAAAAAAATATTCGAGTTGTAGAAAATTCGACTTATGGAAATATGTTTTTTCCATAGAGATTTACCCCGGTAAAATTAATTCACTTAGAGTTATGGAAAATTCGAGTTATGGAAGTGCCACTGTATATTGTTGCCGTACTCATAAAATTACATGGAGTGTATAGAGATAACATGGGAAGATGGGGGAATGGGGGCAGGGGAGGGTGAAAGAGAGGAAGGAGAGAAAGAAGAGAGAGGGAGGGATACAGGGAAGTAGAGAGAGAGAGAGAGAGTGAAATGGGGAGACTTAGAGCAAGGGAGAGAGGTAAAAGGTTAGAGGATGTGGGAGTGGGGGAGGTAGAAAGGGAGAGAGAGGGTGTGAGGGATAGGGTGAGAGGCTAGGGGAGAGGGAGGTAAAGAGGAGAGAGTAGGAGGGAGAAACAGGGACTATATAAGACTGGAAGAGAGGGCGAGGGAGGGATAAGAGGGAAGGGAAAAGAAAGTGAAATGGGGAGTAAGAGTGTGGGAGAGTGAGATGAAAAAAGTTTGTGGTATGGAGAGGAGGAGGAAGAGATGGAAAAAGGGCAAGTGGGAGGAGTAAGGAGAAAGGAGGAGTAGGTGGAAGTTCCAAATGGCGAGAGAGAAAGAGGATTTATAAAATAATTGTTTTATAAAGATAATAGCAGGTAATTGCATTACAATAATTTTCTAAATCATTATATCATTTTATTATATCTTCCAGTAATATTTAATGGAATGTATTTAAATTAAAGTTAAATTCATCGAATAAAATAATAACGGTGTTTTGTTTACATTGTTCCTTACTGATTACCGTGAAGAAGTATTTTCTCTTAGTGTATGCAGTTGACAACGCAGTGAAAGATCTTTTATCACATAAGATGAGTACTTTTCTGTTGTTCTTTATTTATTCACAGTTGTTTATTCTTCATTTTTGTTCTTCGTTTTGCGTCTTTTGTACTCAAAAGTTTTCCTTTATATTTGTCGTTTCTTTGCATATTGAATTGACGAAATACCGTCTGGGAACGAAGTTTTACATGTTTATTCTTTGTTTGTAAGATCTTCAGTTACTCTTTATTGTTATTTGTTATTTTTAATTAGTTCACCGTTGTGTATTTTTACGTTTCTATTTGTCGTGCTCATATAAAAATATAAGATTTTTTAGGGCAACATGACAAAACCTGCTTATAAACAACGTACTCACTGTTTTAACATCGAGCAGGAAGACAAATACTGTTTTATAAACTTTATTGACTGCTTTTAGTAAAGTTCTAGTAATGCAGTCACGAAGAAACACTTTGTTGGAAGACACTGCTGCAACTGCTAAAAGTACGAAATTTGCCGAGCGTCTTTGTCGATTAAACAAACATACTTCCTCGGACGTACTTTTTGATGAGTCGATGCCAACGACCACTTTGCAAGAAAAGATTTTATCCAATGACAGAAATAAAAGCGGACTTATATCCATGTTATGTGACAAACTTCAAACTGCAGGAATCATTGTCAAACAAGCTGTCGAAGGCGTAGAAACCCTTATAGTTAATACTGCAATTAACATGTCAGCTGTGTATAATTCAGTATTGGAAAACTGTCATATATCGGGAATCACCGAAAATTTTTTGAAGTTGTATTGTATGGCTACTGTTATAGGCAAATATAAAGTTTTTTCGTTAAATTTGCAACAGATATTTATAAAAAAAGCGATTTAAAACGGACGAGTTAATGCCGAACCCGATCACATCCGATAGGTAGCCGAAGTTTTCCGAGTGTTTAGTGACGTCAGCGCATCCTACGAGCATCCTAGCCGTGCTAGAAGCCATTGTACCGATGTAGAAGTAGTAGCTTAAAAGACATAAATCTGTTGTTTTCCTCTATCCGTTGTCTTAGAAGAAATATCGGTAGAAGTACTGCACCTTCCTGCATTTATTTCGCTATGTGTTTTGCAAAATGGCATCTGAAGGGTTTTCTGTAGCCAGATCTGATAATTTGCCGAACGTCGATTCGTACATGCTTTTACAGTACATTGGAAGTCGTAGGGAGCATTATTCAGATGTTGAAATGCGTGGAGTGAAGGCGGACAGGTTTGTATTACATTTAATTGATAAAACAAGTTCGACGTAGCGCTTTTATTTTCAGTTATGGTAATAGTAGGTACTATTATTTCGACTGAAACGCAGAAGATATGTAAAAGATAGATTGACGTCTTAAAACAGCTTACCCATATTAAATGAATAAAACAACTCTAGTTTTAACTAATATTATAGAATATTTATTTATGTATTATTTCCCATTCTGTCCTAGTATCTAGTAAGTAAAATATTGTATAAGTATAAGGCCGAGACTTCGTGGAATTTCACAATAAAACAACATGAACAATACTAGATATTATTTTTATTTATATTAAACTTTCGCTAATTTCCACAAAATATATGAAGTAAAACACGACCGGTTTCGGTTAATAATCACCATCGTCTGCCTTTACAGAATAATCAGGTCAAATATTGACAAATATACAAAATGAATGTGAATAAACTTAGTTTCCGTGTTTTGTCTATAGGAAATGTGGTGAAGTTTGTTGTTTTAAGTGTCGATCTGCCGTAGTTATTACCTCTACTTGTGAAAAGAAAAACTGTAGAAGTGTTTGTAATAACTGCATATCTCTTTTGTATATGTCGCGAATTTCATCGTTGCTTTTATGGCTTTTTTCTCCCTTTGAGGTCAATGAGGAAAGACTATGTTAGTAATGCTGTTGGATTTGTTAAACTGAAGCGAGAAGGAAAAATTTGTACTGTTAAAGGCAAGATTTTCCCTGAACACAGAATAAGATAAAGAGGTTATGAAGTGAGTGTAGTTGTAGATGAATAAGAAGATTTAGTCACGTCTGTGGAGTGTCATAACTGCCCTTATTTATCAAAACATGGTCCTTCAAAATACCATGCTGTCGTGAATATTATGTGAATAAATTTATTAAAATATTTAAATTACAGAACTAACTTAATATGTAACCTTTGTAAAAGTATTTGCTTAAAAACTTGGTACTTAAATATTTGCACTGCAACAGTAATTATTTGCTCAATAAACCCATAGCCCAAATATTTCCATAAGTTTGATCTTACGTATTTAGAGTAGGTATATTACATTATGGAGGTTTTGTTAAAATATATATGCTAATCTTTGAAACATAAAAATATAATTTACTCTTTCGACATCGTTCTCCAGAAATATATGCATCATGTCAATGTAATGCTGACACAAGTCATAAACTACAATACGAAGCAATAAAATTGCGTACATATAACTAGTACTTATATTAAAACGATCATCGCAGACAAATTCAGTTGTACGTTCCAATATATCAGATGCGTATCTCCTCATGGCTTTGAATTTGAATTCTCAGCCGATTCGCCTCTGTCCTACGCACAGTGGGTATCTCAAAAATAGTGCGATGAATAGCCGCGGAGGGGTGGAGGGATAGCCGGTGCCGGCATTTGCCTGCTCTTACGAAGAACACCAGGGGGGGGGGGGGGGCAACGGCTTAACGTCCCTTCAGAAGGACGGAACAGCTGAATTTGCGCGGTCTCCTCAAACCACACAAACTGAGGGCCGGGCGACCTTTGAAAAATCCTACTTGCGCAGGATTCGTACCCGATGCCTTTTCAAGCAACAGGCGAGTAGCAGCCAGCGTCTTAACCACTACACCACCGGCACCCCTCATCATGGCTTTCAACCACAATATTCTCCGCTTCTTATTTCTTCCCAAGGAGCTCCGTAGCGTGAAGAACAATTTCCTCGGGGTTTTAAACGTTGTATTTAAGCAGTGAGGTACTAGACAATACTTATAGCCCTTCTTAACTTCCATATTCTCCATTTTAGCTACGATATCAGGAAAAGCAACAGGACGAAGTATCAAAACTGCGTGCTTTCAGTACGGTCGTAAGCGTCGTAAGGCATGCGATGACGTCACGTACCCCTAGTACTCTCTGTCCAACCAGGATGCCGTTTTCGCGGGATATTTAAAAGAGTTATTTTAAACATTTTTTTTGCTTAATGAAGACGATTTAACAAAAAAACTATTCACAGGGAGTAATTAAGTCAATTACAAAGAATTAAAAAAAATATAATTAAATATTTTGACAGTCCTCCATTATAGTTGGTGAGGACATTGATCTTTTAGTCCTCCTTACAGCCATAGCTGAATCTCGCTCCAACATATACTTTCTAAAACCCAGCTAGGGAAAATCAGACAAAATCTATTCTTCCAAATAGTTTCAGATATGAGCAAGAAATAAATAAAAATATTTTGTTTCTGCACGCATTCAGTGGTTGCGATACCACTTCAGCGTTTTTTAGGCAGAGTAAAGTAAAATATATGAAGTTATTGAAGAAATATTCAGAATTGCAAAGTATTCATGTTTTCAAAGATCCGAATGCTTATCCAGATATGATTGCGGTAGCCGGGCAACAATTTATTCTAACTCTGTGCGTAGCAGATATAAAGGATCATTCTCTGAATACATACAGATCCCACTGCTTTGCAAACTTAATTACAAAGACCAAGTTTAACCTCGCTTTCCTACCTCCTACGGAAGCTGCGGCCCGACAAAATTCTTTCCGAACGTAACACCAAATTCAACAGTGGTATGGAAACGCGAAGATACCTCAAGGTTGAGGTTGGTGAACCCCAAAAAATGCCCTTTTTCCAGTTACCACATTACAGGATTGCACTCCGGACGACCTACTGAAGACGATTTCGTGCACGTGCACAAAAGGATGCAAAGCAGTTTACGGCTGTTGGAAGGCTGGACTACGATGTTCTACCATTTCATCCTTTTGTCGGGGACAATGCACGAATGCAGATAATATTATTGACGATCAAGATCGAGACCCAGAGATCGACATTCAACTGCAAAGTTTTATTGCTGAATGCAGGAACAATGGCGAACCGCTCGACTGATAAAACGACGAAGATCCGAAAGAGGACGACTCAGCCTTACAAGTAAATGTAGTGTAATGTGTGTGTAAGAGGGTATGAGTGTATTGAAGCTGATGAACCATCAACATCAAAAAGAATAAGATTCTTATATGCCGACGACAGTGGATTAGGCCTGATGGGGATAGCACTGTAAAAAAACGCACCGATTACTCTATATCTAGTTGGTGTGGAAACGAATACAGTACTGGAAATTCATTATAATAAATAATTAATAATAATAAAAGACGTTACTATTTTAATAATATTATCGTCAAATGTTTTGATTTTCGTAACAAACGCAAAAAGAAATATGAAAGTATGTAAGAAAAAGAAATATGTTAGGGAACACGTTTTAGCGCATATATGTGAAAATACATCTCACTTCTCCCATATATAGTTTTGAAACTATTGGTCCTAGGTAGAAAAATGAATTTGTCCTTTTTTGTAGAGAATTTAATACTATTTAAGTTTTATTATAGGGGTTGTCCCTCCCTAAGGACTGCATAACCTTACAGAGGTGGGAGGGTTTGTGTACTCTTACGAACCAAAGAGCTATGCCGGCGGGAGATAATTCTCCTGGTAGGACCATCCAAGCCGGAAAGGTCTGAGGGGAAGAGTCAGACTAAGAAGCAGTCTTGGGGGTTTTACATCCCCCTGTGCAAGGGCAGCAGCTTGCACAGTACCTCTGTAGGTGGTGATCATGTGGATCTGAACAGCTACAGATGGGTAATCACTCTGTGAAACTGCGATGAGGAAAGCAAGGGGAAACTACCTCATTATATTTCCCATGATAGGCTGAAAAGCTGAAATACCTCTATGGATCTTTCTGGGGTAAAATATTCCGGAGGTAAAATAGTCCCCCAATCGGATCTCCGGGTGGGGACTACCCTAGGGGATGCACAGAGGAAATTTAACATTAATAGGAAAGCAAGTGGTGAGAAATTAAGAATAGGCACATGGAATGTTAGGACTATGAATTCAGGGGGTAAACTAGAGAACATAAAAAGGGAAATGAGAAGGAATAATGTAGGTATAGTAGGTCTTAGTGAAGTTCGGTGGGAAGGAGAAGGCGAGATAAATTCAGACGAATTTAAGATTATTTACTCAGGAGGGGAGAAAAAGGAAAGGGGAGTGGGGATTATAATGAGAAAAGAGATAGCTGAAAGAATTAGCAAGGTAGTGACAGTTAATGATAGATTAATAGCCGTAAAACTTCAGATGGAGCCAGTGGATATGCTTATAATTCAAGTGTATATGCCAACGACTAATGCTGGCGACGACGAAGTAGATGAAATCTATGAACAGATTATGGAGATATTGGAGGAGGAGGGAAAAGGAAGGATCACCACCATAGTAATGGGAGATTGGAACAGTGTAGTCGGAGAGGGACAGGAAGATAACATAGTGGGAAAATATGGACTAGGGAAGAGAAATGAAAGAGGGGATAAACTTGTGGAATTCTGCCATAGAAATAGATTAATTGTAACTAATACATGGTTTAAGCATCACCAGCGGAGACTTTACACATGGAGAAGCCCAGGAGACCAGAGACGATACCAGATAGATTACATACTAGTCAATGAAAGATTTAGAAATAGCATTAAAAATGTGAAAACACTACCAGGGGCAGATATCAATTCTGACCACAACCTTTTGGTGGCAAATATACAATGTAGACTGAAGAGCATTAAGAGAAACATAAGAGTTAACCAGAAATGGAACTTAGAGGAACTCCTTAAAAACAAGGAGGCTATCATGACTGAGCTGGAGGAAAGGTTGGGGGAGAGAGATGAAGAAAATAGGAAGAATGTAGATGAGGAGTGGAGATACATACATAGCAACATTAAAGATGTAATGGAAAAGAAGGTAGGAAAGATAACGGGTGAAAGAAACAAAAAACCCTGGATCACAGCAGCCATGCTGCAAAAAATGGAAGAGCGGAGAAAGTGGAAGAACATAAACACTGAAGAAGGCCAAAGAAAGTACAAGGAGTTAAATAATGCTTTAAGAAGGGAAACAGATAAAGCCAGAGAACAGTGGATAAATGAGAAATGCGAGGAGATTGTCGAATGTGAAAGAATTTGTAGAACAGACCTCATGTATAGCAAAGCAAGGGAACTATTCAAGAAAAAAGCAAGAAAGATAGGACGTAAAGGAATCATGAACAAAAGTGGTAAAATAGTATCGGAGCCAGACAATGTAAAGAATGTCTGGAAAGAATACATTGAGGTTCTGTATGACAAAGAAGGAAAGCCAAGAAATATTGAATTAAATGAAGAAGAGAATGTGGAAGAAGATCAGCTAGGACCAAGTATTCTCGAGTCTGAAGTTAAAAGAGCAATTGATGACATGAAAAGAAGAAAGGCAGTTGGGAGTGATGATATACCCGTGGACGTTCTTAAGGTTTTGGGGTCTAAAGCAGTTAAGCAACTCACAAAATTTTTTAACCAAGTATATGATACTGGCGTATGGCCTGAAGATTTTTTAGATGTTGTGATGGTACCACTGGAGAAAAAGAACAATGCAAAATGTTGTAAGGATTACAGAACTATTAGTTTAATTTCTCATACAGCTAAAGTTCTAACCAGAATAATAACCAAAAGAATTGAATGTAAAATAGAAAAGGAGCTGCAAGATAATCAGTTTGGTTTTAGAAGAGGAAGGGGGACTAGAGATGCTATAGGATGTATGAGGATGATGATAGAAAGAGCGCTAGAAGTCAATAAAGATATGTATTTTTGTTTTGTAGATTGGGAGAAAGCTTTTGACCGAGTGAAATGGGATAAGATGCTGGGTATTTTAAACAAAATAGGAATAGATTGGAAAGATAAAAGACTGCTTAAAAACCTTTACTTTGATCAAAAGATTAGAGTCAGGGTTGAAGGAGAAGAAACAGAAAGTACTTCAATAGGGAGGGGAGTGAGGCAGGGTTGTCCTATTTCACCAGCGATATTTAATATGTATGCAGAAACAATAACAGAAGAAGCGTTGATGGAAGAGAAAGGATTTAAGATAGGAGGTGAAAGTATTACCACCATTAAATACGCAGATGATCAGGGCTTAATAGCAGAAGGCGAGAAAGAGCTTCAGAGGATGACAGACAGACTAGTTGAGGTTGGCCAACAATATGGAATGAAGATCAATACAGAAAAAACGAAAGTCATGGTGGTTTCAAAGGAACATAAAGAATTAAATATAATGGTAAATGGCCAAAAATTGGAACAAGTAAGTAGTTTCAAATATCTCGGCAGTATTTTAGCACAGGATGGAAGTAGTACACAGGACATCAGAAGTAGGATTGCAATGGCAAAAGCAGCATTTAACGAGAAGAAGGAGCTCCTCACAAGCAAGAAAATAAATCTAGAAACAAGGAAGAAATTAGCAAAATGCTACACATGGAGCATAGCTCTTTATGGTGCAGAGACGTGGACGATAAGGAGAAAGGAGGAAAAATATTTAGAAAGTTTTGAGATGTGGGTATGGAGAAGAATGATGAAAGTGAAATGGACAGAGAGGAAGAGAAACGAAGAAGTATTAGAAATGGTGGGAGAAGATAGGATGCTAATAAAAACAATCAGGAAAAGAAAAGCAAATTGGATAGGGCACATATTGAGAAGACAGTGTTTACAAAGGACGATCTTAGAAGGAAAAATTAGTGGAAAAAGAGGAAGAGGGAGAAAAAAAATAGGAATATTAGATAATATAAAGCAGGGATATACTACTTATAGAGGTATAAAAGAGGCTTCTAGAGAGAGAGAGAAATGGAGGCAGCGATTCAGTTAAAACCTGTCTTCGGACAGAAGCATGATGATGATGATAGGGGTTGTTGCACTAAACCCAACGTTAAACGAGAATTTTTCGAAAAACCGTTCTTGGCTGCCATTTTTCCAATATGGCTTCTGAAGTTCACCTTGGAGGAGTGGGAAAACTTAGTATATTAATTAAGACTTTTAATTTGACCGATTAAATTTTTTTCCAGCTTTTTCGGAATTAATGCATTTTTAATCCTCTGCCAACTGGACTACTATAGCTTTCCATCAGTGGGACACATACTAGGATTGGCAGAAACAATGGATTCGTTGCCCTCTGCAAGAAGAATGAATCATTTTCAATGTTCGTATCTTGTATTATCCATCAAGAAGCTTTGTGTTACAGTGCTGCTTTTACTTGGACACTTAGTGAAATGTGAAAAATTAGGTACTCTATTCTTGTGCCATCTTTACGGCACAGAATGAAGGCATTCCTGGGGTATGTGAAATTCAAAACTTATGACTCTCTCGGAAGTCAGTTGGCTAAGTAATAGTTTTCAAAAGAATTATATACTTACTGAGAGAACTCAAAGTGTTTCTCAAGTGCAGAAATGAACATTTGAAGAAACGTGATGACAGTTCTTAGTTAGTGGATTAATCTTTCTTCAATGGCGTAATCTATAGATTAAACGGTTTGAGCTTTAAGCATTAGGAAAAAGATAAATATTTGGCTGAAATGATGGGTGCCGTGATTTTTTTCAAATCCAAGCTAACCCTGTCGAACGCAATCTTGCAAAGGAAATCTTCTGCATTTCCGAAATGTGAGGAAGTTTGTTGATGCAAGTGATTTTAATCTCTTTCATTTTTAGAACATATTAAAATACTCCAGAAACAGTTCGAAAAAATAAGATTCCATCAGATAATCTCAGAAAAGTCAGTTATAAAATTTTTCTTAAGTATATCCAACCCAGTAGAGGACACAGAGATTGCTCACGCCAGTGAGAGCTTCTGCAGAGCTGAAGAACTGGAGCTTGAATTTCTATATCTACAGAATTATTTACTTCTGTCTCACTTAAGCGACAGTACTTTTTGAAGCCTTATTAATCCTAACAAGCTCCTTTTGCAGAGAAGTGTTACTTTTAAGATGAAATATTATTTTG
This sequence comes from Tanypteryx hageni, assembly GCA_028673005.1. Classification (NCBI taxonomy): domain Eukaryota; kingdom Metazoa; phylum Arthropoda; class Insecta; order Odonata; family Petaluridae; genus Tanypteryx; species Tanypteryx hageni. The sequence continues at coordinate 172,799,000 of CM054114.1, forward strand.
TTTCAATCTTTCTTTGTGATTTGCTGTTTTCAAGAATGAGATCGAAAAACAAACAAATAGAGGTCACACCTGAATAACACCTATCTGGACAATTTTTTGGGGGAATGAATATTTTCTTATGCCCCATTTGTAAAAATTTGACTGACGAAATGTAGTTTGAGCACTCATCTTAATGCAGACCTGAACACATTAGAATTTAATTTCGATTTACTTGGAAATGCATTTTTTCGCGATTATTTATGTATTATTGTCTAACTTTCTATTCTTTGAAGTTTTACGAGTAATTTTATATTCCCGAATAAAAAATATTTCCGCTGTTGCGTTAAAGAAATATTTTTGCAAAGAAAGGGAAGTTTCAGGTGTAAAAATGTTGGCGCTCCCTTTTAAAATCGAATGTGCCCTTGCGCAAATACACTTCGAGAACCCCTGTTCTAGTGGAATAGCTACTTCGGATGATGGACAGGGAGTGGCATAGATGGGAGATAGGGAGGAGAAGGAGTAGTCGAAGGTGGCTTGGAAGGCATCCATTAGCGTCGTCTCCGGCTGAAATCCCGCTGAGTGAGAAAAGAGGCGCATTTACCCTGCACGGAATCATCGCCCAACATAATCAATGTCTTGTCGCCCTGGTCGCCTTAATCTTCGAGTGATGAAAAGTGGAGGGAAGGAGAAAAGTTTTCATCTGATAAGAAAGTTGTAGAGCAAACAATGAACTAGGTAAAAAACTTTCCATTCAGTGACGTTGCTAAAAGAGTGGGTGGAAAGAACCAAAAGATGACGGGACGGCTGACGTGTTCGACAAAATTGGTGATGTTTTCTCAGTTTAGAAGGAGAGATAAAAGATGGAAAAAGATAAAGAGGGAGAGACTAAGTGTATCGGTGAAAGTGGAAGGAGAGAAAGGGCAAGGAGAAATAGATGTACACTCATTTCCAAAAGTATTCCAACAATTTGAGCGGCGTCACTTTCGCGGCAGACTGAATCTTAACTTCTTATCTACGTGAATGTTATGTCAATCGGTGAATATGTATATCTGTCGTGACGCCACCTCCGCCTTCAGGGTTTATTTTTGTATAAAATACGATGTATTATTGGGTATCGATCAGTGTTAACAAAGATTATTCCGCGTCTTGGACTATCGTTTGAACGTATTATTATGATTCGCCATTGTTATTTAACAGTCATTCTTGCATCGTCATAAAAGCGTAAGGAGGCCAATGGAATTGTTTTTTTGTCCAAGTGAGGGGTTGTTGGGGGAGGGCTGAAGCAAACTCGCTGCGTAATTAGTTCTAATAGTAGAAGTACGAGTGGATTTACGAATTTTGAATCGACGATTTTATCGGTTTTATCAAATTCTCCGGTTCGATAGTATTTGTTAACTAACGGAAATAGCGAAAGTGACAAGGCACAACTCTCAAAAACTGCCGAGATATATGCGTTTAAAAAGTAAAAAAAACACTTTTGCAGAGTTTCATCTTCCATTACTTGCTACTTGATAGCATTCTCCGTATATTCCACGTTAAACACCGACGCAAGAAGTCGGTTTGGCTGACGGAATGCACAAGCTTGTAATGCGGTATATCTTTTTTATAAATCAGTGAGTTAAATTGTTGCTGCAGCTGTCATCATTTCGTTTTACCTCGTTATTATGTGAACCTCATTTTCACAGACGAGTCGTAGGTAATTGCAAGATAAATCAATCTCCGAACTATGTGTGACTGCTCGGTTGAACATGCAGACTTCTGACTTATTTCACAAAAGTTTTTTCGGGTACCACTAGATTGTTTAATTTATTCATGCGCACGAAACATTTGGAAAATGGAGGGAAATGGATTATCTACGACGAAGAAATGAACATAAATACGTCTACTCGCTTAAAAAAGGGAAAAGAAAAATAATCCGGAGAGGGAGGAGAATTTAGGTTGTCTGCACTATCTCTCTTTCTCTCTGTCCTCCTTACCCACTCATTCCCTCCCCTTCCAGTCCGCACTGAAGCTAATAGAAACCAAAACCTCCCTCTCTACCCTCCTCTTAATGCACGCACTCCCCTCCACGACGGACGCGTGCGCCACGTTACGTTCACCATTGCGTTGCCCGTAAAGTGGCCACCGCTTTAGCTGGAAATAAGGGGATTTTGGGAGGAACATTTGGAGAGTAGCCGAAAGAAAAGAGGAGAGAGAGAGAGGCTCGCGGATTGGTGGAGGAGGTGTGGGAAAAGTTACCAACGCCAGCCTCTTTCTAAGGGCTGCGCCTCTGGCTCCGGGGTGCAATTTCCGCCCGTGTTGATACAAGAAGTTCGTCCAAGTTAATTTTCGTGAATGGGTTTTCGGAACGTAGGAGAAGGGGAAGGGGTGGAGGAAGGGACGGAGAGAGACAGAGAGAGAGAGAGATGGGAGCTTCACTGGAGTGGAGAGGGATAGAGGGGGGGAAGCGGCTACGTTAGCCGGCGGAGAGTTTACGGAAAGGCCCAACCCTTCTCCTACTCTGAAATCGCTCCAAAGTATCCGCCACCTTTCCTTTGTTGATGCCTCCCTCCACTCCTTACCTCCCTTACTCTCTCTCTACCTCACTCACCCTCTTCTTTTTCTCCACTCCTTCACCCAGCACCCACTCCTCGGTATAAAACCTCTTCTATTGTGGCGTACTCTTCAGCACTCGCTTCAGCCCTTCCACACGTTCCACTCTCCAACCCTTTTTCTTAATAACCCTCCTCTTTCCTCTCTCTCCACCTAGGCCCACCCACTCCTCCACCACCCTTTTTTCCTCCCCCCCTCCTTTTCCCTCTCCCCACTTCCTTTTCCCACCTCCCCCACCTCCCTTTCTCTCCCCCACACCCTTTTTTCCTCCTCCTCCACCTCCTTTTCCTTCCTCCCCCTCTCCCAAACCGTGCTCCATCATTTTCCATCCCCTCCCCTCACACTTCCACGACCAGTTTCCTGGAGTTTATCTCTTTTAGCGCCTTACCGCCCTCCCAATCCACCCTCCTTCCCCCCTCCCAGAACCTCAGTCACTTCCGCTATCTCGCTAATGGGTTGAAGAAGGGAAGCGTATTCATTATTATCCTCTCCCGCTCGCACTCCTACTCTTAAACCCCCTTCCTCCCGCGGTACTCTCTTTTCCCCCTCCCTCTCTCCCTTCCATCTACACTTCTCCTTCTCCTCCTACTTCTCTCCACCCCATCACGAGGTGCAGATAGGGTGCGAGCGGGTGCGAGTTTTTTCTTCTTCTTCGTCGTTTTGCGGCGCGCGGAGCAGGTAGCGCCCCTTAGTGGGGGTGGGCTTAATGGACGCAGTGGAGTGGAGATAGCGTCTGCACACTTTTCAAGGTTGGCCTTAGCTTGTGTTGAAAGTGTTCTTCCGCGATTGTTCTCGAGTACGTGAGTCCGCATACGGTTGAGAGCGTGTGTGTGTGTGTTCACGGGTGTCTCTCCCCGCATTATAGTTTGCAGGGCGTCTTTTTAGTCTACTTAAAACTCATCATTGGCTCGCAACAAAAGATTTGAGTGTTTTTAGTAGCAAAATGGCGTACGTTCAGGTATTCGATTGGAGAGGGATGTATTACAGTCACTGTTTATGTCTTGTTACTAATGTAATACGATAAAACAACGAAGATTCATTTATCCTTTTTGGCTTAACTTGTTTATTTGTAATTTTTTAAATCAAAAGGTATTATATATACGTTTTTGTCGAGTGCAAAAGAAACATTTCGTCCTGATTTTCAGGGTTTAACATTTTTATGGGATAACTTTGCATTGCTGAGGTGGCGATGATCAAAAACCTCTCACTTCATTATATTGTGTAGAATATCGTTTAATTATATAAAATAACAACAACCAATCGTAAAATTCTTGAAAATGGGATAACACTTATTTTTTATTTTGAAAAATTAAACAGCGTAGACAAAATATGCCTTTCTACTAAAAAAACATTAATTTTTGTTTAATGGTGTTTCATTAGCTCCATAAGAATCTAATTAAAACTAAATTACTTTTTAAGTCTTTATTATTAATTCCTAGTTAACCATTTCTTTTATGCTTAGAAAAATTGAAGTTTCTCAACAAAAGTTAATATATTTTAGTTTAATGCACTCTAAATGGTATCAAATATATATAGAGTGAAAATTAAGGGATATAGTTGTTAGGTTCTCCAAGTTCTGGGCAATTCCTTTCGTTAATCCATTTTAAGTGGAAGTACTTTCGTCAGGTTCAGGTAGCTCATAAAAATTAATATTTTTATGGATTTAAGAAGATATCGATTTATATATTTGGTCAGAGCTTTAGCGATCCATATACCGAACTTTTTTTTTGTTAGGAGAATCCAATTCAATCGCATATTTCGCGAGTTCATTCCCGATGAAGAACAAAGAGTATGGCGTCATTTCGACGCACTCACGAAATTCACTCTTAGTCGTGAAGAGTCCCTCTTCCCAAGGAGCAGAAACCTCTGCCAATGCCTCTTCGACTAAACGCAGGATTAAGGTCCAGAACTGGATGGAAACTCTTGAATGCAGATATTGATCTTCTGCTCAGCGCACTATCCATTCCAAATCAGTACATCTTAATTCTCGCCGTATGACTGGGGTCTTTTCTGACCCCAACCTTCGTAAATTGGTAAATACCTTATATTTTTATTGTAATATTTGTTAGAAATTTCTGGAATTCCTTCATCAACCTGTTCAGCACCTTTGGGATGAATTTCATACTTAAACTCTAGAAAAATGCCTGAAAATTAATAAATATATCTTATGGTGTCACATTTGACCCCAGTAAGCCAGGAAGTGACAAAATATTTGTAAATAATATTTCGTTTTTGACCGTCTCCTAGTTGTAACTACAACTTATTTAGTCAATATTTTCTTTATAAATAATCTCCGTGCGTAAATTCAGGAATTTTATATAAATATTTGGACTACTAAATATACCTGTACTACAAAGAAAATTCTATTATTTATGTACTGCATTGAGAAAAATTAAATGTTTTGACAGTTATTTTATTTTGAATAATGATTGTTTAGAGAATATTCCCAATAATATGCTTATAAAAATAATTTGGCGATAAAAACAACAATTATATAAATGGGGTCAAAAAAGACTCCAGTCATCCAAGATGTAACTATTCTCCAGTCATCCTGCGAGAGTTAAAGAAATCTTCATTCTAGCAGAATTCTGTAAATTGAAAACATTTTTTATTATGTATCAAATACTCCTCCCATGTTTTGCTTTCTATTTCGTTGGAGTTAACCAATAAAACATAAACATATGTGATTTTTAATTGGACTGATCTGATTATAAAATTTTTCAAGGCAGAAACGGGAATGAGTACACATTTTACGTGGCGTAATCTCACGAATAGCGAGAGAAACACCCCATTCTGAAACGGGAGGATTAGTTGCCTCAGTAGTTCGATGGGTTCGATTTCTGATCTCGGCAGAATTTTTTTCCTGATTTTCAGAATTTCTTACAGATATAGTGAAGAGATGAATGTTTGAAGCGTTTAGCTTTGTTGGTTTTGGTTGGGTTGTTATCTTTGCTAATATCGATTGTAGAATATCGTTTGCAATTAAAGGATCGTCCAATAGAATTATCTCCGAGACGGAAAGTGTGGAAACTTCCGTAGATGTAGTTTGCTTCCAGTCTGATTTAGGCGCTGTCCATTAATTCTTAATCCTCTTCTTTTCGCCCAGTTTGACACGTGAGCTGTTTTGGCTTATGTGTATTATAAACTTTTGATGTCGTCCTGTATAAATGTGTGTTGTTTTGGGTATGAGAAAAATGTAATGTGTCGGTGTATGATTTTATATAAATATGTTTTTTTAGAAGACCTCCGCCAGATAATGAAATCTATTTAGTACCGTATTTATTCGCAGATCTGCCTCCATTGCGTAATTTCCCAACTTGAATTATAAAAGGTTATATTTTTTGCAACGCGTATTTTCCTCTCTTTTTCTTAGACATGTTTCAGTTGGGTGGGTATTCGTCCAAATGTCGAGTTTTTATATTTTTAAACAAATTTAAAAATGATTGCCTCACTCTTATTGCGCAGAAAGAGCATTTAAATCAGTCTGTAACAAATTTGTCCCTCCTTTACTTTGACCCGATGGTAATCATTGTTTACTCTACTTGACTCGCTAGAAGACATAGTTAATTTTCCATAAAATAATATGAATAGTATTTTCATAAACCAGTTTATGTGGAGAAATACTATCAATAAGCGATGGAAAATGCATTGTTAATATGGTTCATTCTGAAAAGATCACTTTCTTGCCATAAGGGGAAAACCGTGTATTTGCCCCACTTTTGTTTTGGTGTAATAAATCGTTTAAAAAAGTGAGACGATTACGTGAGTAAATGCGGTATTACTTGGTACACGAATACGTTTTACATGGAAATGTTTTTCAAAACTTACTCCCCCGTAGTTTCTCATATCTTACCATACTCCATTATCTACTGACGAAAACCAGTCGCCTCAAAAGACACCGAACAACTCGTTCTAATTCCTGTGTTCGGTTCATTTTATTGTGTTTCTTTGTCTAGACTAGTTCTTGGCAGATCACTTTTCGTGGCGCACGAGTGTTTTGACAATTTATCACGATTTTTGGTGTTTCGCTAATATTGCACGAAAATACGAACATTTCCTGAGAGGAAAAACATGGGGAAAAACTACTTACGTTTGTCAGAAATGTGCTATCGTTGCTCTCAGAATAAACGTTGTCGAAGTATAGAGACACGGTGCTGTCAGAAGTTGAAAATAATTTAGCACAGAAGTTATTTAATGGATTAAAATATTTCTTTTTGCTACCACCCTCACCGTAAGTACTCCATTTGGGTTAGGTAGGTGGTTGGTTAATGCACCTGCCCGGAATGTGGGACACCCAGGTTCGGTTACCGGTTAAATTAACAATTTTTTCCTTCCATGCTTTTGAATTATTTATCTTCTTGCCCATTTTCATGTATAGCGAATTTTTAAGCTAAAGATTACAATTTAAAATATATCTATATTTATAAGCAATGAAACGATAGCTGACGTTCTTTTAAAAATCTATACTTCTTGCAATAATAATTTAAGAAATTTTCCTATTTCTTTAAGTAATAGGGGCTTTTCACAAGGTGACACCTGATTTTGTTGAGATTATTATACTGTTATATTAAGAGCATTATTAATTGGTGTTACGTCTTCTATGATGATTTTTCAACTGCCCCAGTTCTCGGTATAACCGAAATACAATGTGCAAATAGAATAAGGCATTCGTTCGAATTCGTGTGTATTTATAATCAATAATAATGCAATGCAAATTCATTAGTCTGTCGTAAATTTAGTTTGGTTTTTGGTCTATAACTAGGTTCTCGTCTAAACCGAATTTTACTGTATGTAGTTATAAAGAGAATTTCACTTAAATCCCTCTAATTCAACCATGGTTTCTTTTTTACCGATACTCATCTCAGTGATCGCATCGCTTTCCGTTTATTCTTTCCAGATGGGATGCAGGTTGTGGAACCTTAGCATGCTGAGCGTTCTCATACTCACCTTCTCCAACATCCTGCTGACCATACGTCTCTTACACTCCTCCGACTGCCCGAGGCCTTCTCTTCCCGGACCTCCGCCGAAAGAATCCTCGTCCGACCAACAAGCCTCAGACCCCGAAGGATCCGCCGTCTCGCATGACTCCGAAAGGGGAGACATCGCCTCGAACGACAGGCAGCGCCTCGTGGCAGCCCCGGCCGGAGTAGCTCCGCCATCCGAACCGGAGACGACGGTATCCGGAATGAGTCCACATTCCCCCAAAATGTCGCCGGCGGCGGTGGAACTTCAACGACGCAATTCCACCACCTCGACTCTCCGACCATCAGCACCCCAATCCACGAACTCGGTCGACCTCTCGGTGACGACGCAATTCCGCATGGACCTCCGTCTGGGTCGCTGGGACAGTCGCAGGTTATACAAACTGTTCGACTTCGTCGTCATAGGAGACCAATTTACCAACCTATCCCGACGTTTCAGCGTATGCCTGGCGACCCAGAGTTCCTTGGAAAGACTTCACACCTTGGCCCAGGTGGCCTACCAGTGGACCGGACCGATTTCCGCTGCCGTCTTCGCTCCTTCCGACGAGTTTCCCTTGATAAGGGCGTTCATAAAGTTCCTCCGTCGCTGCTACGCTCCAGTGAGGGAGAGGGTGTCCTTCCACTTTGCCTTCCCGGCTGAGAGGCCACCGTTGAAAAGGAGAAGGGTAGGGACCAAGGGAGATGGCGAAGATACTCCCTGGGAGGAATCCGACGACGACGAGGAGGGCCTGCCGAAGTTGGACTGCCGGAACCCGGAGTCTTCCCTGGAAGAGCTTCTGAGGCTGAGGAGACCGGAGACGGTCCGGTGGAGGATGAAGTACGCCTATCCTCAGAACCACATGCGCAACCTGGCAAGGAAGACTTGCCAGTCTCAATACGTGTTCCTGATAGACGTGGATGTGATCCCGAGCACCGACCTGGCCGAGAAGCTCGATGATTTCTTAGTCGCGAGGCCGGGCGCGGGTGGTTCTCCGGCGCACCAGGGTGCCGCGAGTGCGTGTAGGGGGCTCTGCGCCTTCGTCATTCCCACTTACGAGTTAGACGAGAGGGTCCGATTCCCGAAGAACAAGACGGATTTAGTGAGGCTCGCCAACAAGGGACTGGCGAGGCCTTTCCATCAGAAGGTGTTCATATTCAACCAATTCGCAACGAATTTCTCAAGGTGATAAAATAATTGCTTGGAAATGGCCACGCCTTTTCCCATTTTGTATTTAACTTTCGTTTGATTTTATTTTTTCTAGAGAAAAATTGGGAGGAGAGGTTTTGCAGGAATTTGGAACCCATATATAAATATGTGAATTAGTAAAATTTTAAACGTTATTTCTCGTGGAATTACGATGGTAAGGAGATTACATTTATAATATCTTAGGTTAGAGTGCCAATACGTCCTTTAACATCAGTCGAGTCATATGAAATGTATTCAAAGATATGGATATGCATTTAGCTACTCGCTATTCTTCTAAAAAGACCAGAAAATGTTTAGCGTTGTGCATGTTTAGAGATATTTTCAAAATCGGAAGCAGTGAAAAATATTTATTGGTTTTGCAGAATAATGTTATCATAGAATGCTGAAGGAAGTTAGTTATGATGAAAGAGTTGCTATAAAGATTTAGTGGAATTTATTGAAACCGCCTATGTTGTTTTGTCGTCTTTTCTTTGGAAAATGATACCAATGCTACAGTAGAATAATACGCTTCGTGGCTGAAAATAGGTGTTGATTGAGCCCTAAACGACTTTATAATATTGAACATATCTAACGTAAGATACCACTAAGAGAATACATCATTCCGGAAATTACACCTGCAGTAATTATGATAATCACTCTTATTTTTGACATGTTTTGAGTTTCGCCGCTGAGAGGCAATGGTATAGTTGGCATACCGTATCGGTCAACTTCAGATTTATGAGGTTAATGAGATTTTTTTGAGGTATTAGTTAAAAAGCATACAAAAATCGAGTTACAATATCTCTGAGGGAAAGTTTATTATGTATGAAAATGGATGTCCGTGAGGTTGTTTGTGCGCGCGTGTGTATGAGAGTGTGAGGGAGGAAGGCAGAGTGCATATGTACTTACTGAAGCTAATTTTTAATCGTTTTCCAGGTGGCAGTTGGAGCCCGAGTCTCCCGGAGGATACGTCCACGTCAGCCACAACGTAACAAATTTTGAGTTCCTTTACGAACCGTTCTACGTCGCCTCTGACACCGTGCCTCCACACGACGAGCGATTCATGGGATACGGTTACACGAGGAACACGCAGGTACATAATGATTTTGACGAGTTTTGCTAGCTCACATGTAACTTTACTACCGTTTAGACTTAAAACTGATACAATGAGGAGTCGGTTGTGTGTAGTGGTTATAGATCAAGTATCACTCGGTTCGAATCCGGTAGGATATTTTCCGAGGACGCCCGGCCCCCTATTTGTGCGTGTTGGAACTAAGAGATGAGGACAAGCCAAAGAGAGAAAGAGAAATGAGGAGCGCGCTCAAATCAACACTCCGTCCTTCGGAAGGAAAGTTAAGCTGTTGGCCCCCTTGGTGTATTTCGCAAGAGTAGTTTAAGAGCAGGCTAAAAGCCGGAACCAGATATCTCTTCGCACATGCAATCCAGCTATTCATTGAAGTACCTTTTAGATACCTATTGACCGTAGGAAGAGGTGACTCAGCTCGTAACATACGACATGACAGTTAAGCAATGCTAACTTACTTGCTTTTAATCGTTTAACCCTCGTATAATTGCGCTAATTTTACCATGACGCAAAATAGGTATAGAATCAGAATGTAATATTGTAAGGTTGTCATACAAGTATGAAGCGAGCCTTATCGCAGTTAAAGGTCTATTATACACATTGAAATGTATCAGTGCATGATTCTTTATTATGTCATTACAATATATGATTGCAATATCGCTCTTTGCAGCTAAGTTGATAGTAAGGTAACGGCTTTAATGGGCATTATTACACCAAAAATTTCGAATCTCACGATTGTATGTTTGAAGTCCAGTTTGAAGTACATATTTCCGTAGGAATCTTGTAACGGCGTCTTCATTTCACGGATACTAAAATCTATGTAGTTTTCGCTGCCGAGAGAATTAAGGAGAATACTTATCGTTTTCTCGAAAAGCAATAAATTGTTAAATAAATGTTTTTTCCCATTCACTCACTTTGCTTCCTGTCCCCGACATAACTCTTCTGTCCACTGCGCATTCCGAGTCCGCGGTCAATATTTTATTGCGCCTTGCCCATGTCACTTCATTCAATCGTCAATGGTCACGGGTGGGCGTGTTATTGCAAGAGCACAAGATGGCCGACATCAAAGGAAAAATTCCCTCGAGGTGCGAAAAGGTGCTTATTATCCGAAAAATGTTTTTCGAAAAAAGGACTCCATTGTAAAAGAAACTGACTATCATTGCTCGCGGTGTCAGCTTCGCGGTTAAGTGGAGAATCCTAACAGAATACGTAAACAGTTTTAAGCCATGAGGTTTTTGTTTGAATGGCGTATTTCATCGTGTTAAGTTTCAGGAATGAGGACCTGTTTGACCAACAAATGAGATGAAACATCAAGCCAGAGATTTTAAATTGAATTAAATCCCAGAAGCAAGCTAACGATTGTTGAAATTTTCTTTGCAATCAACATTTCTTATATCACGAATTTTTTACAAATCTGTCAAACATGTAGTAACTATTGATCTCATAATATCTTCTTATTTTGTTTAACTATCTCCTATATATAACGAGAAAATGATATAAGGAGCATAATTTTTCAGCCTCTGAGTCATCTCTTTGTGCATAGTATTTTATGCTTATTTTCATATATATAATAAATATTTTGGTAAAAAATATCAGGTAATGACACCATACCGAGGGTGGGTTTTAAGCGTTAGCTACGTAGACGACCACCCGGGGCGGTCAAGAGGCTATCCTTGGGCGTTTCATTTCATCGTAACTGAATCATACTCAAGGTGGCGACGGAATCATTCGTCGCCCGCATTTGTAGAACACCGGTTTTGATCATGCCGATAACAATTCTTCATTATAAACGTGGTCTATTTAACGTGTCTGCATTTGGTTTATTATTTTTTAATTGCTTTGAAATGTAGTTACAGTTTTTCCAAGATCACCGTCAAATCATTATATATTGATTTTGACTCGGTCTAGTCATCTTTTAATAGGAACAAATATTTTGATATTAGATTTAATTTTTTTTTCCCTCATTAAGGTTGTATGGTATTCTTCAAAAGTACCCACTACTACTGGTTACTTTAAAAAAATGCGCTGATCATTTTGCTGCTACTTAATTATATATCCATCAGCCCTATATAAATATATCTGCGAGCTCACTATCGTGATTCAATCAGGCTAATGTTATTGGCATGACGCTGTTTATATTATAAATTTGTAGATCTGAGCCGCGCGAGGGATGCTATTTATCATTACGACCTGTTTCGCCGCTGTGAGACTGAGTTTATAGAGTCTACATCACATTTGATTGATGGCATCTATTTAAGGATTTGGGGATTTTCCCAATTTGCCTGATTGCTTGGATAAACTCCAATATTTCACGCTATACTTTTGCGGGACGCTGATGGATTAGATTAATCACGCACTGACAGTTTTGATTAAGCTCCCGCGTTCGTCGTTCCGACATAATTTATACATAATTTAATTCTTTCGAATTCGAACGAGGCGGAGAAGATAACATTGCGATTGGCGAGGCGGGGTTTCAGCCTCGACTCACATCCTCCTCCTGGACGGCAATTTTGATAAAAGTCATCCAAGGTACCGGTGTCCTTTCTTTGACGCCGGTTCATATCTGATGATGGATTTACATTTGGCGGTGTCGGGTCGGTAGGAGTAATTTGTTTCCTGAGTATTAAATGAATTTCCTTATTATTTGAAAGCTTGTCCCAGTCCCTCCGGAATTTGGATATAATGTACATCAGCATTCTGCCGGAGATGCGCGGGTAGTTTTTTAAAATTCATTAAACTAATGACGCACTTTTCCATCGCATTGTTTTTTTATTCGAGAAAAGAAGACTGGCGAATCCTGTATTAATTTTGTCTAAATGGAAAATCCCTGAAATATATGTTACACGACGACGAGTTTCCAAATGGAGTTTTGCAGTATAATCTTGAAGCTTTTAATTAGTTTCTTTTAAGTTCTTTGCAACTTTTTCTTTGGAGAAAGAAAGTAGAAGTGAGAGAGAGAGAGAGTTTGAAAAATGAAATTCTAGAAAGAATATAGCGTCTAATCTTAAAATTTTCTCGGTCAATAATATTTTGTCACCCCGAGACCAAATCTATGATTTAATTTCAAAGTGAGTGAAAATAGTTTTACAAGCAAAAACATCCTACGAGCAATTGAATTTCTCAAAAATATTCATTACTTTTCTTTAAATTTCCTGATTGAATTTATTCGGTTTTGGTAATAAGAAATTTCACCCTGGAAGACTGAAAATAATATACTAAGAAATATATATGGAATATATTAGGAATACATTACGAATATAAATTCATTGTTAATTGTTCTTAGAAAGATAAAATACATGGTAAGTCATAAAAATACTGATTTGAAAGAAACATTAGAATGAGATGATTTAAGAACCTTAAATATGAGCTTTTTAACTATTCGAATCATCGTCTCATGATTTGTAATCTAAGATAGAAACATTTAACAGAATTTACGTGCTTAATCGGAAAGGTGCCTTTAGGACCGAGTTGTTGAGTCGATGATCTGTCTCAATAAATCTATTTGCATGACACGAGCTCATGAACGTTCCAAGGCAGCGAATAGGCATTGCTGTATGGGGATATGTAGTTTCATGGTAAAAAGACGGCAGTTCAGTATATATATACTAGCTGCAAGTATCCGGCGTAGCTCGGATTTTTAAATCAAGACAAAAAATAGTGAGGAATATTTGAGAGTAAAATCAAGTAATGGAACCAAGTTAATTTTCATGGTAATGCTTGATGGTATGCAATATTTCTTGTCTTCCCATCTTTTGCCCAAATTAATGCATTTTTCCCGAATCCTTTGTCGGAAAATTTGACTATTTTTTATGAAATAATCATAATAAACAATCGATGGAATAAATTTTAAAATAGAGTTATTTCACTCAAATTAATTTCCTGTGGAAGACACTGCATCATATTATGTGTTCATGAATCTCAAAAAAATTAAAAGCTTTGGCAGGAATTGCAAACTTTAGGGATGTAACCGGTGGAAACCCTCCTCATGAAGCATTTATTTAATTCCTCCAACTCCATCGTAATCTTTTATAATGCGTAAAATTCACATTAACCACTTTAAAGTTTTCCCTAAACTTTTTAAAATTTTAGGTTCCAGTTTGTGGAGTATTTGCAGGTATAATGTTCCATTCCGCCACTCCCTCTCCTGAAGTAGACCTAAAACGGAAGTTGCGTGGGTAATTCATGAACCGCGCAATTAGTGAAAGAAGTCGGCTAGTCAGGAAGTGTTTGCATTGGTTAACAGTGTTATGCTAAACTTGTTTGTCAGTTTCCTTTTTTGTATTTAGCCCTGTTTTTCCCGAGCGAGTTGTCGCCCTTTATTCCTTGCAGCGCATGTTGGAATGCTCGCTTTGCCAAGTGTAGTCTTTTGTTTCCTACGTTATTTAATTCGAAAAATTAAATTTTAAGGCAATTTTAATAATAGAGTCTTCTGAAACCGCTTATGATGTTCTGAGAGCAAGCGTGATTCCAACTTTTCACCTCCGTTAGGGAAGCAAGCTTATTATTCTCGACCGATTACCCTCTTAGGAGTATGCGGTATATAACGATGCAGACGCCCCGAGGAGAAGACGAAAACCTTCCCATAATCCTCCAGGTCGCCGAGAACCGAGCGATTATTTTTCTCAACTCGAAAATATCGCTTGTATTTTTCTTCCTCTTTGAAATAAAATAAAGCCGTCAAAATTTCCCTCCTCTGAGCGTAAAAAAGAAAATCCTTCCAACAGCCGGAGGGAGGAAAAATAAAAACCCGAACGGTTTGTATTTTATTATTTTTTGTATCACCGTTCCTCACACTTCTCCGGAGCGAGTTCCGACCGAGATAACAGGCACTTCCCTTCTCTCCATTCCTCGAGTCCGCTTGTTAGGCAAAGCATCTCCTGGTCTCTTGGTAATGAACCCTTCCAAAGAAGGCGACGTGTCTCTCTCTCCCTCTTCTTGCACTTGGATGGGAGGGGAAAATGTCTTCAGTGGGCTAGATGCCGTAAAGGAGCGGATAGAGATCTACATCTACATCTACATCTACAGTTTACCCTGCAAGCCACCGCAAGGGTGTGTGGCAGGGGGTGTATTAACACCAAGGGGAAAACTCCAAAATTAGGCCTTGGTTTACGCCCCTACGCGAGGTTACTTTTGATCGCAAGTTTTATTCTGCTCAGCTATCGTTCTAGGGAAAAATGAGCCCTTGTATCTCTCTGTCCTACAGGCTATCTCTCTTATTTTACGAGGATGGTCCATTCTACCGATATAGGTGGGAGTTCTTATTATTTCTTTGACGTCGCTGGAGAAAGTACTCGTTCTAAATCTTTCAAGAAGTTTTAACCTAGCACGTGATCGACGCTCAGCTAGTGATTCCCATCCTAAGTCCTGTATCAAGCCTGTAACGCTTATATTTCTATCATAACAATTTTTGACGAATCTAGCAGCTTTTCGCTGCACTTTCTCTAACTCGGTGATTAAACCTTTCTCGTACGGATCCCATATGCTCGACGCATACTCTAGCAGCGGTCTAACTAAAGAAAAGTAACATGTCTCTTTGACTTTTTCTTCGCTTTTACCTACTATCCGTTTGATGAATCCTAGTTTTTGCTTAGCTTTCCCGGATATATTTCGTATGTGTGTGTCCCACGAGAGGTTACTTGTTAAAATGACACCTAAGTATTAGACGGATTCGGATAATTTTAGATGTACGCCTTCTATACTGTAATTCATCGCCTCAATTTCCTTGTTTCTCCAGAATCTCATGACGGAACACTTACCTAAGTTCAGCTCTAATTGCCACTCTTTACACCACTCGAGAATTGCGTGTAGGTCGTTAGAAAGTAATGCTTGATCAGCAGGACTGTTAATCTCTCTGTAAACTACCGTATCATCCGCGAATAACTTGATTTTACTTGTAATAACATTATCTAAGTTATTTATGTATATAAGGAATAATAGGGGACCGATGACACTTCCCTGTGGAACGCCGGAGGACACGCTGACCGAATCTGATTTAAATCCATTTATGACTACCATTTGTTCCCGATCATTGAGAAAGTCCCTGATCCACTCGATTATCTTTCGATTTATTCCACAGGCTTGTAATTTTTTCAATAACTTAATATGAGGGACTTTATCGAATGCCTTCTTGAAGTCAAGAAAAACCGCGTCTAGCTGGGTCTTTCGATCACCGGATCGTAGTATATCATGTGCAAACAGAGCGAGCTGTGTTTCACAAGATCTTGCCTTCCTAAAACCGTGCTGATATTTACTGAGCAAGTCCTGGCTATCTAAGAAGTCCATCACAGAACTAACGATGATGTGCTCTAGAATCTCGCAAGATATTGAGGTTAGCGAAATCGGCCTGTAGTTTTCTCGGTCGTCTTTTTTCCCGCCTTTATGTAGCGGAGTTATAAACGCTAATTTCCATTCCTTAGGTATAACGCCATGACTAAGTGACTTACTGAAAACTGTTTCGAGATAAGGTGCTATTTCTAACGCTAATGGTTGGAGGGAGAGAAAGTCGGTGAGAGAGAATAGGAAGGGAAAGTGAGAGGGAGTGGGAATGAGAGAGGGGATTAGGGCAGAGATCTCAAACTCAAACTGCGCGTGGACCATGCACATAATTTGAATTATATGATGGGCCGCATATTTTGCTGAAACTTCAATACAATATACATTTAGAAGAGAACATTTGTTATCGTGTGATTCCGGATATAATTCTGCAGAAGTATGGATCAGGAATCTTGGCTGAGGAGTTCTTAAGAATAATTTATATCGTAAAGCACGACCACTATGATAAAGAAGAGGTAGATTGTAGGACAGAATGAGATCGAGATGCGCTATTTCTTATGACGTTCAGAAATCACGGCCTGCTAGTTTGATTTTTTATGGGATCTGGTGTACGTAAGTACCTGTTATCCACGTTGGTATATGGTCAATGGCAGGTTATTATGTAGATAAAGAGGTAGATATTAACGTATTAATAGTGATTCATATCCCTATGTCAGAGCTTCTAAACTATTTTTGTTCCACGCACATCTTCATGTGTGGTTAATTATTGTGGCATACCAGATGTTGCTGAAGTTCAAATCAAAATCAATTTCACTCGTCCAAAAAGGTTTGGGCTTCTTCCTCGAATTTTTATGTTCAACACATTGAGATGCTCAAAAATGTCGGTCATGTACCCAAATTTTATTAAGCGGCATTTATCTTCACTAGAGAATTATCGGGCCCGTCTTATGGCTGAATGAAATTTAAGAATGAGCTTTTAAATGTAAGGAATTGAAAAATATACGATCTCAGGTATCTCCAATAGCCACAAGAAGGTAATGAAAAATCATATGCTCAATTCGGCTACAATTTAGCCGTCTTTAGTGGTAATTCATTTGAGTTCGATTCTAAACGAACACCTGCGTCAGCATTATTGTTGTTTTTATGGTCTGCGGAAGGGGAGGAGGGATTTGTGGTGAGTGTCCATTGAGGGTGCGTGAGGGGAAAGGGTCGGGGGTGTACGAATTTGAAAGGGAAGGTATTTGGACATTGGTTGAACAAGGTTGGAAAGGTGTACTCCATGTCGGAGATCACAGTTTCCAAATGCGTTATTTGAGATTTCACAATGTTCTCAATATTTTTCACACATGGGAATTGAACGAGAAACTAGCGAGGTACGTTGTAAAATACGTGTAGGTCTTCACGCAAAGTGGTCGTAATTGTTATCCGATTTTAACCAAAATTGGAATCGATCAATTAATTTTAGCAAAACTCCACAATACCAAATTTCACCAAAACACGTCCAGCGGTTCCCGAGTTTAAACAAAGAAACATTGTAGGTCTTCATGTAAAGTGGTCATCATTGTAGGCCGACATTGACCAAAATTAAAATCGGTCGACCAATTTTAGCAAAACTCCCCAATACCAAATTTCATAAAAATACGTCCAGCGGTTCCAGAGTTGAAACAAAGGAATATTGTAGGTCTTCATGTAAAGTGGTCATCATTGTTGTCCGATTTTGACCAATATTGAAATTGGTGACTAATTTTAGCAAAACTCCCCAATACCAAATTTCATCATAATACGTCCACCGATTTCCGAGTTTTACCATGCGGACGGACGGAAACGTCCCCTATATGCGTTCACTTCGTGCAAAGAACGCATAATAAAACCGGCTAGATCTTTTTCGTTGTGAGCCGTCAAGAACTATATCCTTCAGTTAAAAAACTCTTGCTAAAACTTATCCTCGGAAAAGCCATCTGACTCATGTATTAAGTAGCAAGAAATGGCGAACTGTTTCCATTTTATCGAAAATAATGGAAAAAAGATGAGCTTGAATGATCTCTATTTAATTAAATGTCAATATAAAAGTTCAACTTAACAAAATTTCTTCTGGTTGTAACTTATTTACAGAAGTAGCTAATTAGATCAATTATATGTTAGGTACTACTTAAGCCGAAATTGTATAGCCAATAGAAAACAACCGTGTAATTTTTATTATATTCCCGAATCTTCGACTTTTAAACTAAGGCGTGGGAACTTCTACTTTCATGGGTGAAACTAAAATATTTGGTGTGGGTACACTGTTTTATTGGAATTTTATTCGCAGAAGATATCTGTACCATTTACTATATTTCGCAAGTTTTTATTGATAACTAGCTAATTACCCGAGCTTTGCCCCGGTCTTACAGTATCGAATTTTTCATGCTCATTTCACTCGCTAATGTTTTCATTCTCACTCAAGGTACTGTCAAGATATGTGATCAGTATTCCCCTTAATTGGTATGAACAAATGAAATATAGATTCAAATTTGATATTTTTCTAAAAATATTAGAAATAAGTTGTGTCATTTTACAAAAAATTAACAAAGGCCTCTAGTCAGGGAATGATTTGTATGGCAACCCCCTCCCCAACAATAAAAATTCTGCCCCAAAGGTGCACATCCCCAGGTCCTTTTAGTATGTTTACCAAGTTTCTAAGTTTCTTGGGTTTCAAGAAATGTTGTAGTATAGGATATGTATGACACCCCCTCCATCCCACGAGGTGCACATTCTCAAGATCTCATTAGTAAATATACAAAGTTTTATGTCTTCCTGGTTCCTTGGTTTTCGAGAAATGCTGTCCACACACACAGACAGAGCAAACGCCGCCTTTTATTATAACAGATTGCAAAATATATACTTACTGCTACCAGTTCCATCCAATATAAGTGCTTTATGAACGGAGCAGTGCCCAAACGTTAACCGCCTGAGGCGTGAAAGAGAGAAGGCGCCCATTGAGCAATTTAATTGCTGAAAGGTATTTAATATGGCTTTTGATAAAAGTAAGAAAATTATAAAATAATGATTATAAAACAAAAATCAATAGCATGTGTAATTTAGATATTGCGGCAATAATGTTCTATCCACAACTATTAAAATTCACAAGGATATCATCGTTAGCCACTTCACTGAACAATTGCAGTTGACTGAACGATGAATCGATTTGATCATATTTTTTTTCGTTCAGTTGATACGATCATCAGGGATATAAAGATGAAAATGAAAACGTTACGGTTTACACTCACCGTGCAAACGATACCATATAATTAGTTTGACTGTTCCTGCCATTTTCGTTCTAATCAAAATCAAATTGTGAAAATGATTGATGATAGAAAATTTATCCGAACTTTCCGTGTTCAAAATGCTGTATTGATAGTTAACAAGATGATCCAAATGGAACTTACGATGCCAATTTTCCAACATAATTGTTTAAAAGAAATATGGTGCAACAATTACTTATATTGGCTTTAATAGCTTTAAAATCACCCCGGATGAGTTGCTCTTTGTGTTCCCAAATTTTACAATTTAGCGTTATAAAATATTACAAATACATTCGAACGAAAAAACTAAATTGATCACGCGTATTTGTGTGGTAAAAATAACGCGTGTATGTACTGGACTATACCGAATCCGAGTCCAACAATAGTCGTCTCTATGGCAACATTCTCTTAAAGAGTGATAAAAACTGCAAAAACGAAATTCTAAGAAATAGGATCGATAAGCAAAACCCTACGATATAAAATTAAATTTACATTCATTTTCTCAGAGAATGGTACAAATCCCGCTCCAATATTACAGTTTTAAGGTATTTTATTGTGCAAGAGAAAATTACCCTGCACGATGGATTTCCGATTTCCCATACAAATCAAATGGGAAATATAGTTCTTGGAATCGAACTCGGGATTTTCGATCTTCGCTACAAAAGCCATCCTCGAGAGCTCGGCTTAAATAGCAAGAGATTTCCACCAAGTGTCATGAAAATCGGTCTGTTGCCGCAAATGTTAATAATGAGGACAGACAGACACAACGACGAAACTATAAGCCTACTTACATTCTGGAAAGCTGGCTTAAAATCCTCGGAATCTGCGGCGCAGTGCGAAGATGCCTTTCTCTCGGCACACTGATGTGCCGCAGCAGATTGGTTGCGAAGTTGTGTCTCTAT